>RYFJ01000174.1:0-346289 GCA_003991445.1 Oryza meyeriana var. granulata
TGATTCGGCCCAGGCAGAGAGCTCGTCAAGACCTCCGCGCGCACAAGGCACCGAGTTCCTCGGGGACGGAAGCTGTCGGCCCCGGGACCGGGGGGGTGACCCGTGTGGGAGCCATGGGCCCCGGGTACCTCATGACAAGCATATGGGCCACTCGGATAGAGGATGGGCCTAGCCCTGTAATTAGAGATATAGCTAGATTCGGCAGACTTTGCCTTGTATAGAAAGGAATATATAGTCCTAGTCGGGTGTGTTATATCTCTAAGACGAGATCCCTTGACCGTAATCCGGTTGGGACTCCTACCTTGTAACCCTGTCCCCCAGTATATAAGGGGAGGCAGCGGCCCCCTGAGGATAGGTCGAGTTGGTTCACCAGAATCACCACCACAATCCTCAAAGGAATAACACCACAAACTGGACGTAGGTATTACCTCACATCGAGGCCTGAACCAGTATAAAATCTCTGCGTGTTCCTTTGCAATCCATCAAGTTTCCATCTGCGAGTAGCCTATATATTTATTGCCGGTGTAAAACATCGACAGTGGCGCACCACATAAGGGCTTCGGCGCGATCTACATCTACAAGCTCGATGGATCCAGCAACCGGAGTCGACGGGCCTTTCAAAACAGGAGATACAATTGCATTCGGTTAAGCCTCGACCTTCGTCGCCAGACCAGATCGCAATCTCACCTTGACTGACTCGACTCGATCCGATCTACCAGGGAACTGGCTGACTCCGCGCCAGTCGTCACACGACGCTGCAGCAACCCTCATCGACTTGCTGCGGGCAATCTTCATCTGTCTGGGTCTTGGACAACTCTTTCCTTCGGTGTTCGACTCGGACATCGGCCTTGAGCTGGCCAGATCGAGCTAAGAAGGGAAGGATCGTCAATCTCCCGTACAGACTCGGCAACACCACGGATATCTTTAGACAACATCCGATGTGGCAAACCCGATCCTCTGGAGTTCAACTCGAATACGGCCAGAGCACTCGAGATCGATCTAGGGAGGTCGAGTTATGAATCACCCCATCAACTATTCCGACTTACGACTCTCAGTCGGACTAAACTCTAAGTCGGACAGCAGTTCGGCAAGCTTCTCCCCGCCACGAGAAATCTTTCATGGCATCCAAAGGCTTCTTACTCTACTCAGGAATCACGCCGACTACGTGAGCAGCAAGAGGAGGAAAGCACGCCGACTGCAAGTGCAACAAGAGAACGAAGCAAGACGCCGCACGACGCCCCTACGCAGGGCTGGGTAGACTGCTCAGCAAAAATCCTCCAAACACGAGTCGGCAACCACGACGTCTTCGTTACTTCCTCAAAGAACATCGTGGTTGCTGTGACTCTACTGGATAACACTCCAGTTCGGGCCTGATCACCAGCCACCCCGACGATCGCAAGGATAAAAAGCCATGCTTACGCTGCTGCATATCAGCAGCACACAACAAGTCGGGTGATACCCTCATACCGACCAACCGGTCGACATCCCCAATGGCAGTCTCATCTACCTCAAAGCGATGCCGAGCGACTAGCTCTAGTCAGTCGCATACGGAGGCACGTCAGGAGTCACTCGGCAACCCCAACGACAACCGGCGACGTCAAAGCAACCGTCGAGACGATCAGGACCTCCGAGACCAACTACGGCGCGACCTTCGGCAAGACATCATCGCTCGGCGCCGTGAACGAGAAGAAGATGAGCAACGCCAACTGGAAGACAAGAACAAGTGTTTCGGCCTCCACCACGAGCGGTTTCGCCGCCGTATTCGGAGTCGGAGCCCTCATGAAGACGAAGGCATGCCGGCCTTCACCCAGGAGCTACAATAGGTCGACTGGCCGTCGGGTTTCAAGCCTATAGGCATCGACAAATACGACGACAAGACCAATCCCGAGTCCTGGCTCACGGTCTACAGTCTAGCGATCCGAGCAGCTGGAGGAAATCACAAAGTCATGGCTAACTACCTCCTAGTCGCTTTAGCCAACTTAGCGAGGACATGGCTAACAGGACTTCCTAAGCAATCAATTGGCTCCTGGGTAGAACTCCGGGAACGCCTCATCGCCAACTTCCAGGGAACATACGAGAGGCCATCTTCCGAGTACGACCTGTATCAGTTACATCAAAGGAAGAACGAGTCTCTTCGTGACTTCATCAAGAGGTTCTCTGAGAAGAAGAATTCAATCCCAATGATCAAGGATGAGGTCGTCATCACCGTTTTTCGAAAAGGAGTCAAAGACACCTCGTTCTATCGCCAAATTCACTCGAAGCCTCCCAACTCTGTCAAGGCTTTATTCGACATGGTGAACAAGTACGCTGACTCAGCCGACGCTGTTTCGCTTTTTGCAGTTTGCTTCAGCCCTAGATGACAAGAATGCACCCTGACAGAAGAAGCGGGAGGGCACCAACGACGCGATCCCGACTAAAGCCGGGAATCGCAAACGCAAGTCAGACGGCTTCATTGTGGCAGTCGGTCACAATCATCTTCGACTTTCAACAACTGAAGATTATCAGAACAACAAGTGACATGCTCGAGGCCTCACAAGCTCAAACACAAGGATGGCATCCCCACTCCGAAATACCGAACAGCTAAGTCGCTTCCTGATAAATATTTCTTCACTCGGCCTTGCCAATGCCACAGCCGCTTACACCTAATAGGTGTACAAGCTGCACTTTTTTCTGTCTTTTTCTCTTAAATGATTGCAAAAATATTCGAGTACCATAAATCCTTATCCGTGAAACTTTGCTCCATGAAAGACGAACTCAAGTCACCCAAAACATGTGTCTGGGAAAGAGCCATGAGCCAACTCCCGGCGCTAGGGGGCTATGATTAGTCGGGCAGAGTGTTTAAACGTAAGGGGTCAACTACTCGGAGAAATTAATGTCAGTAAGAGGAAGAACACGTATTTACATATATTGTAAAATACATTTTATTCGGGTGATTATTTTCATCATCAGATGCTACTCATCCGGTATCTTTATAGCGCAGGGCCAGCTCTGGATACGAGTGATAGGAACTCAGGGCTGCGAGCCTATCTCCTACGCTCAAGGGCTGGACAAGTCTGCCAAAATATACTCGGGATGCTCCACGAGGGCTACTAACCGAGTACTTGCGCTAGTCAGGACGACATCTTCCCCGGCTACACTCCATGTGAGCTGACGACCGACCTCCGGCACTAGTTGGGGGTCGTATACTACTCGACTGGGTGAGGTACGCCCATGAGGGTCGCCAGCCCGAATCCTATGCTAATGCTAGGTTCGGGTACCTATTTGGTCAGCAACTCTGTCAGATCGGGTATGCCCCATGAGGGTCGCCAGCCGAATCCTATGCTAATGCAAGGGTCGGGTACCTTATTTGGCCATAACTCTATTGGATAGGGTACGCCCCCTGAGGGTCGCCAGCTGAACCCTCTGCTAATGCAAGGTTCGGGTACCTTGTTCGGCTTTACCCAAGTCAGAGAAGACTTACATCGTCAAAGCGCATCCGGGGTTCTCATGCACCACGTCACACCTGAGGAGGGCAAGCAGATCCTGCAATATACCTACTCAGGCTTATGTGGCAACCAGGTTGCATCCAGAACGTAAGTCGGAAAGGCTTGCAAATAAGGATTTCTCTGGCTGATTGCGGTTACCGACACCAAAAAACTCATCCTGACATGCGATGGATGATACTTCTATAGAGCTATGCTGGGTAGGTCGGCTCAGGCTGGCTTAATTTGTAACAGCCACCAAGATATGAGTTCCTACCAGTAGCATGCTCATGTGGGCTGCCCGCAGGCTGAGTTGAAATTATAGCGCTGGTGCTACCAACAGGAGCCGATGAGGTAAACAGATATGCTTCATGAGAGCCTTATTGCTAAACATATATGTTTGGGTATCTGTTTTATCCACCAGGTCTCGAGGATATATCCTTACAAGGATCACAAGCTGGTCTTCATTAAAATTGGGGATGCAGGTATCTTTCTCGGGTACACCTGACCACGCCGTGGATTTATTTTCATAAAGTGGTATTCGGCCTACATGCATGGCCATCAGTTGCCATGAGCAACATTATTCCCGCTGACATGATGCGGAGGAGTCTAACTTTTGAGTAGTGCACTACTCGGGAGAGACTATAAATTTCTCATTCCCGCTGACATAACGCGGAGGAGTCTAACTTCTGGGTGGGATGCCACTCGCGAAAGACTATAAACCCCTCTTTCCAGCTAACATGACGCTGAAGAGTCCCATATACGAGTAGCATCCTACTCGGCAAGACTATAAATACCCATTCCGACTGACATGAAGTCGAAGAGTCTTACATACGAGTAGTTCCCTGCTCGGCAAGACTATAAATCATATTTCGGTTGACATGATACCGAAGAGTCTCATATACCAGTAGTAATCTACTCGGGAAAGACTTCCAGGTTAAAGATCTTTGACTTTATGTTTAATTGTCTTCACAATTAAGCACAAAGTCGGGGGCTACACCTAATAGGTGCGCCTATTCGGCGCACACTATTCATACTTCTACATGGAGCCCTTCATAGCCTCGCTGCCAGCTGACATGAAGCAGGACTCGGGAGAAGAAGCACTCGGACAAAGAGTACTCGGGAGCAATGCACTCGGGAAGACTTCACCATGGAGGATAAGCACTCGGCATCAGCTGTGACTCAACTATGAAGGTCTCAGGGGCTACTGTGGGAGCCATGGGCCCCGGGTACCTCATGACAAGCATATGGGCCACTCGGATAGAGGATGGGCCTAACCTTGTAATTAGAGATATAGCTAGATTCGGCAGACTTTGCCTTGTATAGAAAGGAATATATAGTCGTAGTCGGGTGCGTTATATCTCTAAGAGGAGATCCCTTGACAGTAATCCGGTTGGGACTCCTACCTTGTAACCCTGTCCCTCAGTATTGTTGACGCCAAAATTTGGTATGGCTCTGTATCAGATTCGGTTAAGAAGGGGATTACGGTTGAATTGATCCAAAGGAGACCGAGTCCAGGAAGAAGCCGTGAAGACCACAGTATGGCAGTTAATTATTGTATCTATTAATTAGGCAAGTGCTTATCTTTAGGAAACCGAACCTCGTGTCCGGTCGGGTCCTGTTAGTGTTTCCTGTTATAAGTAGGAAACCGTGTACCGTGTCCAATAAGGACTCATGTCAACTCGGGGTATAAATATGTATGCCTGGGTGCTGTGTAATTATCATCAATCGATCAATACAAATTTGGCGCATCGCCACCCTTTCGACGGGTACTTGCCTCTCGAGCCGGGCTGCATCGGTTGAGTTCGACCTCCTATGAGAGGGTAAGTCTCGTCACGCCGGCTACCTATCGGCTAGGACTTCCTCGGTTAGGTCTGATATTCTAGTCGGTTTATGGTAGTCGGCTTACCACGATATATCTATTTTGTCCATGGCTGCATTAGTTCAGTTTGATCTCATAGATTGATTAGGTATATCACATCACGCGTGCGTAGATCATATCGGCTTGCTGGGAGCGGTTTATCCACAGTTTGTGCTGCATCTGTTGGGTCCGACCTACTAAACTGCCAGTGATAAATCGTTCCTGCTAGGTTGATATTTTGTGCGCAAGCGTCTTATCGGGGTGTATAGCCGATAAGTTATCATATTTTATATCACGATCGCATCAGATCTATCGGCCTATCGAGGTCTTGTTATCATCATCAGTCTGTGCTGCAACGGTTGGGTCCGATCTACTAGACTGACGATAATAACTTTATTCTTAATAAGCCGATGGGTTTTATGCGGTGTTTTTATCGGAGTGCTTAGCCGATAAATTATCCTTTAAATACAGCCGATTATACTGCTTGCTTTGTTATACATTCTTGTCTGCATTATTATTACGATCGGCTAAGGGCTAGCCGATTAGTTTACTCTGCCGATCCGAGCGCGAGCTCAGGTAAGTTCCCGGGCACGATCAGCAGGCGAGGACCTGGGTATGGACAGCAAGCGAGGACCCGGGCACGGATAGCAAGCGAGGACCCGGGCACAGGCGGCAGGCAAGGATCCGAGCGCGGGTACGAGCAAGGGCCCGGGTACAGGCGTGGGCAGTACTACACGAACAATCACTATTGCAATCGGCTGGAGTTTATCAAATTCATTTATTTACGCATTCTGCATATCTATTTTATCAATTTACAGCCGATTTTCAAGTATCCTTTGGCAATCGGCTAGCTCAATATTTGCTTATTATCATTAGTTGTTCATGCCATCATCGTCTTCCAGCCGGTGTATAAGTGCTACAGTTCATATCGGCTATCGGCCGATGAGACGAGTCCAGATCGGCTTCCAACCGATTGGCTCATTGATCTAACATTTTATCTCCTTGTCAATTGCAGGGTCAAATTGACTGGCACGCCTACGAACCTCAAGATTTTAGGACCTGCACTGGAGTGAAGCAAATCTCCCAGGCCTTCGCATGTCTCCAAGGCGTCGGACGGCCCCGGCGGTTTTCGGCGTCAACAAGTATATAAGGGGAGGCAGGGCGCCCCCTGAGGGTAGGTCGAGTTGGTTCACCAGAATCACCACCACAAATCCTCAAAGGAATAACACCACAACTAGACGTAGGGTATTACCTCACATCGAGGGCCTGAACCAGTATAAAATTTCTACGTGTTCCTTTGCAATCCATTAAGTTTCCATCCGCCGAGTAGCCCTATATATTTATTGCCGGTGTAAAACATCAACAACCCGGGGCCGGGAAGTCCTAGCAATGTGCCTCGGGGACGCGACCTGGGGCCGAGGGGGTGGTTCCCGGGACCGGGGGGCGAGGCCCGGGACCGGGAAGACCTGGTAATGTGCCCCGGGGACGCGACCCGGGGCCGAGGAGGTGGTTCCCGGGACCGGGGGCGAGGCTCAGGCCCGGGAAGACCCAGTAATGTGCCCCAGGGATGCAACCCGGGGCCGAGGAGGTGGGTCCTGGGAATGTCCCCGGGAACCGGGGCCCGAGGCGGATGCGGGCGGTCGTCGCGATGCGCCCGGGGAAGGTGCACCCGGTCCCGGGCAGTGCTCGGGCCCCAGGTACTTGGCGGGAAAACGGCCATAGCCGGCCGTCACCGGTGCAGAATGTGGGCCCCGGAGGAACTGACGTGGCCGAAGATCCATGCATCCCCGGGGTATGTGGGGCCCCTAGTCCCGTTTCGCCGACAGCCGTATTTGCCTTCCTTGAGGTACCCGGGCCCATGGCCTCCACAATTTGTAAGGACCACGAGGACTTGAATTCCACATTTCTTTTGTGTTCACCATATTAGTCCCATGATCAATGGCTAGTACACATATCAACTTCAATATCACAATCATACAAATATTCTGCATCTCATACATTGTGTAACAAATGGCCATAACCTTAGCAATACACGAATTACATGCACGTGGCCAACCATCCAAATACAAGTAAAGAACAAGCGCAGTGAAATAAAGAAAACAATACATAAAGGCTCATTAGCATGCCCATCTAACCAACCACACATGCAACTGACTAGGAATCACCCGAGAAAGAATCATCCTTGAAACTCTGGTGCTCGGTTCCTATAAACAAGTCTAAAAACAACAACAAAGTAGTGGGTCAATACATAATGTATTGGCAAGCACCTGTTCATACCTTTTGGAAACCTATTAGAGCAAGTGCAAACTTAATCAAGGAAGTCTATTCTTGGTGGACTTATTTTCAGAACAAAGCCAACTTCGTCTCACAGTAGTAATAATAGTAGATTACAATGGAATTTGCAAAAAAAATTGAGCAAGTAAATAGAGCATAATAGTAGTAACATAATAGCATCATAATCAACATCATAATACCATCTTGCTACCCTCCATGGCAGCCAACAACATATCTCATTCTTAACCCACACCGGGCAAAATAACCACTTCCCACCATACCCGGTTTCACCAAACATTTGTAAATCATAAAACTACACCCATGATACTTTAAGAAGTTGCAACCGTGAGCACAACTAATCGATTAGTTTAGACTCTACAGAGGTTGTGCAACTTTACCTACATGATATAAGCTCTCTAGTTTGTCCAGTATCCATCGGTACCACCACACTTTACATATTGAATGCGGTCTAGAGATCATAACGAAGCCGTTACGTTGCCTAATACGTAACCTTGCATGAGCACGACAAGAGTTGATCCCACACTAGGCGCTAACCTAGTGCCACTAGGGCGGGGGGCCCTCGCGGGTCCTAACGCAGAGAGGCAAACACCCGTTTCCTCCACGTGGGACATAAACCGTTATACTAGATATGCTTAGATGACTAGGCACACCGCACTAGGTAGCTCCTATGAACCATCGCTAAGATTAGTCCCTACTACAATGGTCTCCGAATGCAAGGCTAGACATTAAGCAACTAATAAGCCAGGGTCACCCCATAACTAACACCTGTGGTTGCACGGTATACTTAGTTGGTGACAAAATGTTCGGTTCTTAATCGACTAATGCAAGCACTCCCCCTATCAGTGTGCAACTACCACCATATGCACACCACTTGCCGCCCCGGTCTAAAAACAAGTTTTCTCAGTTTTTGGTTTGCAAATAATCAGAGGCATCCCCTCTATCCAACATTTGCAAATACCCCATTTTGAAGAATTAATAATCATTATGTGTCATTGTCATGATTTCTAAGCATGGCTAAGAAAGTAGCTACTAGTAGCTCGAATATACCCACGTTAGTGCTTGGATAGTACCTAAACCCATCCTAGGTGTATCAACAACAAAGGTAATCAACATTTCAAGGTGGATAATGCAGCAAGTAGGAGTTGTTCTACCGGTACCTAATTTTCAAATATCACATGCAAGTTATAAACAATATAGCATTACAAAAATATAGGAATACAACATGATCAAAGGAGGCATGTATAGGTGCTTGCCTTGATTTGCTGTCACTTGGTACTCCTTTGTTCCTGACCACATCTCAATCTCATTTGCAAAAACATCGTTTATTCAAATTTAAACAAAATTCAAATGAACACCAAATAAACTCCAAAAATAAAATATGACGCAACATGCATGAGATTTACACTCAACATGCATGAAACTTACGCAGCAGAGAGATGGTGATTTTATATGAATTTAGGTGAAAGAGTCGCTCGAATCCGATTTCATATGCTCAAGTTATAAGTTTGCAAAGTTTTAATTCCTGAAAATGTGAAAGTTACTATCCACTATTTGAAATTTAGTGTATAGCTGTACATCCATATGATATTTGGGTAAATATTTGACCTAGCCATAAGAAAGATAAAATTCTAGCGATCACAAAGAAATTTGGTTCACCTCAAACAGAGTTAAAATGAATTTATTATGAACTTTCAAATTTTCAACAATTTTTAGTACAACAATAATTTCTCAGAAACCATTCTCCCGAATTTTCTTGTTTATATTTATAGAGAGGTCCTCCGAGCACTAAGAATTTCTCCCAAGTCCCAAAACTCTATGGTAATTACAAAATACTCCTTGGGCCTACTTGCTAGTTAGAGAGGGCATTTTGCAGCGTGAATCCTATACTTTTAAAAATCACAACGAGGTGCTTGTCTTCATCCTTTAGGCAGCCCGATAGACAAAGGTAGGGGACGGCGTTGGGCGTGCATGTATGTGCCCGCTGGTGGCGAGGGAGACAGCGGAGTGTTTGGGCGAGGCTGGAGAGGCTCTAGGAGGTCCCAGCGATCACTCCGGGCAGCAGCGGTGGTGCTCGTGACGAATGGAAGGTGGCTAGCTGTGAACTCCCGATGGCAGTGGTGTTGCCCACAGCGGACGGAAGGTGGTTAGACAAGCGGCGGTGAGCTAGGCATGATGGCAGTAGTGGTGCCCATGGCACAAGCGGCGGCGGTGAAACATTTAAAGGACAAAGAAAAACGGGTGTGTCTAGAGCTACTACGTCCTACCGGCATTTATATTAGAATAGGTGTCGAATAGATTAGTCCTATTAGGTTACAGTTGGACTTGGAGTTGTATTAGGTCGTAGGGGTTAGAGTTAGAGTCGGGCTCTATAACCCGACAACTCTTTAAATAGAGGGGGACGCCACAATATAACCATGGTGACGACAATACAGCGCAGGCGCGCAAGGAGAGGATGGCAGCGAGGCCATGGACTCATAGCAGCTAGGTGTGCTATGTTGATTGAGGAGGGACGCTCATAATCAGAGCCTCGGGAATTAGGCTTTGGTTGAACCTCGTTAACAAATATCGTGTGTTCCAGTGTTGTCATCTGACATGTCTATGGTTGACCAATGGCTGACAAGATCGAAGAGGTTAGTTGTCGTTCCGTTATATCGACTAACTTTTATAACAAGTGGTATCAGAGCCGATGGTTTCAGTATTGGATCTAGTTGACATGCGGAAGAGGAAACACGAGGTGGGATTGCACATTGATAGGAGATCGTCAGTCATGGCGATGAGATCGATGGCAACGAGGACGTTGCGGAGGTGACAACCTCGTCTCACGATCAAGCCAGCGATGGTGGGACATGACTGGATGATGGGGCCAGGCGTGACTGAAGGCGACTAGAGAGATCGGAGGGGGTAGCGCTACGGATAGCGCGCCCGACGCACGCGACAATCGCGGATCCGCAACGGCAGGGAGGCCAGCGGCGGCAAGGTGAAGCCAGCGAGCGTGGCTGTAACATACCGACTTTTGGTAGATTAAAAGAAAACCTTGTGAGAAATGGTTAGGAGAAATAAAATGTTATACTTGGTGTGCATCTTTAAATTTTGTGTTTTTTTGGATTTCCTTTGCATTGCATAATAGGAATGAAGTGCATATAGGTGGATAAACCAAAAATTTGGAAGGATAAATTCATGGAAAAAATTTCAAAATAGCTAGACAATATCTAGAACCCACTGTAAAAATTTCATAATTTTATCACTTGATTTGGAGCCCCAATTAAATTTTCTAAAAACAGCATAAATTTGAAACCTAGATCTAATCTGCTAGCAATTTCACATTTTTGTCAGAATTTCATGATAATTTCTCAACCAATGAGTTTTTTTTCAGAAGGTTCAATCTGTTAATGAATATCACTAGAAAAATTGTCAAAATCGAACTCACTAGATTTTTACATAAAATGTTAAGTGCAAAGCCACTGGAAAATCTGGTAACTGCAGATTTTGCTGCTGCTGAGCCCATTTCACATTTTCACCAGATTAAATATATAAGGCTCTAGGCTTAGATTTTTTGCATGTATGTAGACCATATAACCACCTGCTTACATAAATTTTCTCACGCCTAAACTCGGTTGGGAGATAGGGTTAAACCCCAATGCAAAATAGCTCACTGCAGTAACTTCCAGACTTAGCCTCTCACGAGTAAATCCCTTTTTTTTCATTGACAAGCAGGGCCCATGGGGTCTGTGGGGTCCACCTATCAGTTACCAAGCAGCAGCCCACTCACTCACCGCTCCTGGAATGTATGACACGCGCTCGCCCACGCGTCGGCGCGCCCCATCGCCACCATGCCGAGCGCCGCTTGTCGACCTCCACATCTTACCGCGCTGCTCACCTATCCTCAACTCTCCCTCATCCTCGTCGCGTTTCACGGGAACAACCAGAGAAACAACCGCGGGAGCTCTGAAAGCGAACGCTTCCACTCCGGTGCCGACCAGATCCACCGCTGCCGCCGCTCATCTCTGGTGAGCTTCGCCGCAAGCCAGCCCCCGGAACACGACCTCCTCTCCGTGCCTAACTCTCCCGTGCCCTCTTCTTTCTCTGTGGCGTAGGTCGAGCACCTGGTGGCGCCGTGCATCGTGCTCTCGGCCTCACTGGAGATCCGCTAAGGTATCGACCCCGTTCTCGTCACTTGCTAGGAGTCTGGCTGCGCTCTTGGCCAACACCGTCGCCGGACCAAGACGACCTTGCAGACCAAGCCCCAGGAGCTGCGGATCCCAGAAGCGCCAGATCGAAGTCTTCTTCTCCAACTTCGGCCACCGGCCAAAACTTCGATTTCCATCGCCGAGGTGAGTTTCAGACCGATTCCTTACACTAGAAATAGCCCTAGCATCTCACAAATCTCATGCATGTCTTGACCTTGCGAATCTTTGGCTAGTTTTGCTTGGCACCGTTCAACCGGAGCCGCCATCGTCGCCAAGCCGTTCCAAAGGACGCCGCCACTGTTCCAACTTCGCCAGCACCGGTCAAGTACTCGGTGAGCATCTTGGACGTCCCAAAACCAACATGCATTCACTAATTTAGTCGGAAACAAGCTAAGCACTAATATGCACCTACATGCCGAAGCTTGTCGCCACTTCTATCGCCGTTGCCACCTATTCTGACCACCTCAGGACGTGTTTAAGCCACTGATGTGTTCGCTTGGAGCTACTGCACATTTTCTCTTTCGGCCATGCTTCGAGATTCGTCGTCGTTCGCCGTCGCTGCCGCCTGGAAGCCACCGGAGATGCTTACCATCGTCGTTCACCGTCGCTGCCCACACGCCAACTCGCTAACATGTGGGACCCTGATTAAATGCGCTAAGGACGGGATTAGAAGAAGTTTAAAACTTGTGAGGTTTAAACTGTAAAACCCATTAGACTTACATGTGAACTCAAGGACTATTATGTGATTTAATAAAATTTGAAGCATTCTAAATAAAATTTGTATCTCCACGTACAAAGGACCTTGGGATTTAATCCCGGGAAGCCGGAGGACCTCTTTATAAATTTTTCACTCGCAGACATGTAGGCCTAGGGAAATAAAATCCAAGAAAATATGGAAAAATAGGCTTTAAACTTTTCTGTTAAGCTGAAAAATAGGTTTTACGTAAAAAATTCATAAAAAATTCATACAAGCTCCAAATTCAATGAATCAAATTTTGAAACATTTGTAATTTTATCCTCTTACAGAATGTAAGGTGTAAATTGACAGAAACTGCCATCTAAAAATCTTTAAAAATAAAAACTTAAGTAAGGCATATAAAATAACTAAGAAACTTAATAAACTAATATCTTTTACATACAGTGGAATATAGTGAATATTTTTCCACTAAAATTCATCTCAACACAGAACCAAGCATATGTAGAAAATTCATGCATTTTAGTAAACAATTGTGCTTTTGCATAATTTGGTGTTTACTCGATATCGTTAATTATTTTTAGAGGAATTGCCCGTTGACGGTGAGGAGGTTGATCCAAATCTTTGTTAGGAGGAAGATGTTCAGCAAGGCAAGTGTTTTCCCCACCTCCTTTGACCATATTGGAACCTATGATTTTGGGGCAAATGTATTTATTTATAAATTGCATACTTAATTTAATTATCAATAATTAAAGGGTGTAAAAATGGTAGAGTAACCTATTATTGCATAAACCTTATTGATGACTTCTTTTCTCCATTGTAGCCATAGAATGGGTTGAAGTACTTTTCCTATACTCATATGGGTTAAAAATATAATTGAAAAAATGAAATATGCTTAGCCATGCTTAGATACTTTTATTGGATGTTGTGGCAACTTTTAAACATGAGTTTTGATGATTTACCTTTTTCAATCAGAAGTATACTCTCAAATTAATTGTGAACTGCAATAATGAAAACTTGGTTTTCAAACTTAGGCGGCAAGTGGTATACATATGTGATAGTTATATACCGATAGGGGGAGTGTTCGCCTAGGTCGATTAAGGACTGAACACTTTATCACCATCTGTGTATACAGTAAATCCACATGTGTTAATATGAGATAACCTTAGTTGAGAAGTTGTTTGTGATTTAACCTTGCATTGGGAGGCCGTGTAGTATGAGTTAGTCTTGCTTGATAGTTTATAGGAACTACTCACGTTTATCGCGAAGGAACGATTGTTCACTTAGTGGCATGAGCGTCTAAGTATGTCCAATATAACGGTGTAGTGCCTCGTGGGTTGCTTCGCCACAACGTCAGGTTCGGTAGGCCAATCATCCTGACCACACTAAGGATCTGGACTTAGTGTGGAATTCTCACTCACCGTGCTCATACAAGGTTGGATCATAGGCAATAGATTAGCTTCATCGTAGATATTAAAACGGGTACTTTTTGGTATCTCGTGACATGTTTTTACATGATTACTATTATGCCTCATGAGGGTAAAGATGTATGAACTCAGCAGAGTAGAAATTATTCGGTTAGCCGTGCCCATAGTTATGGGTGACATAGTGAAGTGCCAGGAGTATAGTTTTAGATCTTTCTAAATGCATTTGAACTTGTTTCTTAAAATTCTGAAATCTGAATTCAATTGATTTTATTGGAACTACTATCATGGAGGATAATAATTTGCTATGTATATATATGTATATGTATATATATATGTGTATATATGCTTATGCCATGACATTTTATTAAGAACATATGATAGTTTTCATTTTACAATTGCTATTGAAAAATGTTGCCACCTAAAACTTGCTTTATGCAAATTTAGCTACACCACAAGCCTTTTTTGAAATACCTTTGCATGTAGAAATTTAGATATTGTCTTACCAGTATATTATTAGATAATGTACTGACACTTGATCTTGTTATTGCTATTTTTAGACTTGTTTATAGATGATAGTATGCCTAGTGATGAGTGCTATCCTACGGGTGACGAAGATTTCCAGGATAGTTCTTACTAGGGGTTACCCTAGTCGGTATGCTTGTGGGTCTTTTATGTAGACAAGCTTTCGCCGAACCTTAAATAAATTTGGTCTGTCGGCTTATGTATCTGTAATAGTTGTAAATTAACTATCTATACTTTTATATCTCTATGTACCTTGTGTTTGTGATATACTAGCTAAGATGAAAGTACAGAACTAGTTTTTCCTAAGGCTAGTTTTGTATTTGTACGGGTTTTGAACGTTTAAAATCCTCGTTTGATATACTCCCCTAGATCAGTCCTTGTTGTATGTAGTTTTCTAGTCGTCATCATCGAATCGTTTGACAAGCATACAATGGGTGTGACTAGTGAGTTATTTTGTCGAGTATTTCTTCTGTTCACTACTCGGTGCTTCAAGTGTTATATTGGTGCACATTTGGATGCGGTCATGTACGCGTGAGGATATGTGGCTATTATGCGTGTATGGATTCTACCTATCAGATATTGCGGTTACAGACAGAAGAATGTACAGTAATGTAATATTTGGGGTACTCGATAACTTTGGTATCAGAGCCAAGACCGATTGTAGGAAACCTTAAAATGTCATAGCAACGGGAAATTTAAAAGAGGATATTTTGAGAATTTAACTTCAGATAAAAAGTAATTGTGAAAGTTTTGATTTCTTATATGACTTATCCTTCTTAGGAGAACTTTCTTCTCTATGTTTCTTATTTTGATTTAAATCTTATACTTACTCTATGGTCTGACCCGGTTGTCGGAGGAGGGAACTCCAACCGCGGGGAGTCTGGGGACCCCCCTTTGAGGTTTGGCCAGGAGAGTGGTTCATAGGACGGCTGCGGCGTCTGGTCGATGGCACGCAAGGGAGACGGAGGAAGTAGACAGGTTCGGGCCGCGCGGAGGCGTAACACCCTACTCCTGTGTGTATCTGCTATGTGGGAGATGAATGCGGTTTTTTCTTACAAGATGTTCTTCAGGGGTACTCAGGAGATAGCCCTAATTTGGGAACTCCATCTCTCTAGAAGCTGAACTCAAATTCTCCAGAAGCCTCCCCCTCCAGAAGTCTCTCTTTCCCTGCTGGCATGGATCCTCCTCTCATAGTCCAAGGGGAGTCCACAGTGCCTAGTACACATGCCAAGAGAAAGCTTTTCTAGGTACGATATGTCTTGTCGCACACGTCCGGCTGCTGAGCCACGCCGGAGTTGGTTCGGCATGTCTGGTCGTCACGTTGCTCGGCTGCTGCGGGCGGCTAGGTCATGAAGATGTGACGGCGCACGCCATCGCCGCCAGAGCGTGGAAAACCGAAGCCCTCTTAGTCAAATATTCTCTGACTGCTTAGGGAGCGGGCCCACGGGGGGCCATCATGAGAGTCCACGCATGCCCGAGCGGGCGACAGGCGCGACACGCCCCGTCGCCTCGCCATTAAAGCAGGTAGTTGGAGAGTTGATCCACTCGAGTCAGGCTCGTGCCTAGGGCAGAGAGCTCATCGAGCCCTCCGCGCACACAAGGCGCCGAGTCCCTCGGGGACCGAGGCTGTGAGTCCCGGGCTCAGGAAGCGCGCCCCGGGCCTGGGAATGCCCCAGCGATGTGCCCCGGGAACACGCCCCGAGACCGAGCCTGTGGGTCCCGGGACCGGGGGGTGAGACCCGGGCCCGGGAATGTCCCCGGGCTACGGGGCCCGAGGTGGATGCGAGCGGTCGTCGCGACGTGCCCGGGAAAGATGCACTCGGGCCCGGACAGTGCTCGGGCCCGGGCACTTAGCGGGAAAATGGCCGTAGTCTGCCGTCACTTGTGCAGAATGTGGGCCCCGGCGGAGCTGACGTGGCCGAAGATCCACGCATCTCGGGGGAATGTGGGGCCCCCAGTCCCGTTTCGCCGACACCGGTGATGCCTTGCGAGTTTTGGATAAGCATGTTATGGTGTGAGTTACCTCAAGGTAGAATTGGTATAGAATTAAAATTTCTATCTACCTCAGTATTTCAAAATTTTAACGCAAGAGCCTAGAAGGGGTCGAAGATTGGGATAGGAAGGAAATTGTATGATATGGCCATTAGATTGCTTGCTTAGAGGTCCCTTCCCCTAACTTAAGTATCTTCTAAATCTAACTAAATTTGTAATAAAAATTAATAGTGGATTTAGAAAGATTTAAAAATCTGTCCAGAAAACTACCATCTTACTAACTACATACGTTCTGAAATCTATAAACAACAGGCTTAATAATTTTGTGTAGGCCAAATCGTATGTGCCAAAATTCTGAAATTTTGCCAGAAGCTTATTAACTAGGTCAGAAAACTACCTGAATTTTCCTGGAAGTTTTGGTCCTGTAGGTTAGGAGATAAAAATTGAACAATATGGTAGGGTCAGATTGTTACAGCATTACTGCTTAGTCTATTTGTTTTCCTTAAGGACTTTTGATTGGGTTTAAAATTTGAAAATCATATGGAGGGTTAATAGCTACTGTGTTGGAGATCTAAACATACCTCTTTCATTGCTTTGTCATGCTTATATATGGTATTGGGTCTAGATTAAGTAAAAATGAAAGCAGGATTTGAGCAAATTGCATATCTCCTTAGGAAATTGTACTTAAAATTTCTATCGGATTATTGTGTCAACTTTTGTAGATGTCCTTCACTTGGCAACCACTTTGTTTTTCAGGGGGTTTTGAAGAGGGAACAGTTCCACATAACTTATGGCTCATGCTTCAACACCTTGGTTATCCGCAACCACCAGAGTATCAGATCTTTACTGCTAAGCGAAGTTCTTCGATTAGAGCCTATATTGCAGAACTTTATGTCCACAATAGAGCCACACATCAGGCGCCTCTTCGCTACCATGGGTATGGTTGGAATGCTCCTTCGGCCATGTATGAAGCTG
Organism: Oryza meyeriana var. granulata; assembly: GCA_003991445.1. Classification (NCBI taxonomy): domain Eukaryota; kingdom Viridiplantae; phylum Streptophyta; class Magnoliopsida; order Poales; family Poaceae; genus Oryza; species Oryza meyeriana. The sequence continues at coordinate 17,415 of RYFJ01000174.1, forward strand.
CCTACCAAGCCATCATTCATCTACGCCATAGTATGCCAGGGATAACTGGACTCTTCCATTTCTTTCCAGCTCGAGCAGATGATTACGTTGATAACTACTACCCAGGGTTAGAAGCAAGACAGGGGGATGTCAACACCCAATTATTGCATCTTGCAGGGTTAGTATGGTCTATAGATAGGTACCTTGCATTGGTGGTAGATGAGCTTTTCCGCCCATACTAGGATTGCTATGGTTGATGGGCATATTGAGCAGATGGGTCACATGGGATTTTAATGAGGACATCATCAATGGAGATAATGTCATGCTTTCTCTCACTGAAACACTATCACATCCTATGGGTATTTATGAGAGGGTAAATCAGAGACCTTATATAAGAGTGGGTTTTCGTCGCAACCGTCGCACAATGGCCAACCCTACCTAGATTGGAGATCCAGTGCTGCATGGACCAGCATATATGTACCATGCCGTGGTCGTCAATATCGTTTGACTATGGCTGCACCTACTAACATTGTACCTTCTGCTCCGGTGGGATCTTTTAGTTGTACTTAGATCTAAAGTAAGATTAGAAGTTGGCTAGTCAAATTTTGATTCATAACTTGTCCTGTAACAAGTTGTAATGGCTGCCATAAACTCCCCTTATATATATGTGATGTACTGAATGTTGTGAATGTGAATGTAATTCCATGTTTCACCTCATTTTAAAAATATTACCTTGCTGTCCAGAAATTAACCACCCTGGAATATGACCATATCGACTCCAAAAATTTGAAATAAGGAGTGAATTTTAGTATTGTGCCTTATCCCTGGATGTTTTGGCAATACTGGGTCACCTATTGTATATGAGTAACTTACCAAACCTTGGCCTTATATGCCTAAATGCAGGATGTTGAACAATGGACCTGGTCGCTTAAGCCCAGATGACCTGGCAGCGGTACTACAAGCTGCTGGAAGCCAACGGCCTGCAACTAATGAGACCGATAATGCAGAACCAACTATGGCTCAGATTTTGGCTATACAGAATCGTTTATTTAAGTGGATGTTGACCAACTCAGAGAACCTTAGTGCTGCCCTCGCTCACACCACTAGTTAGGGCCAGTCCAAGCTTGCTGATGTACAGCGTCTACACCCACCGAGTTTTTTTACAGGCACTGATCCACTTGATGCAGATGACTGGCTTCGAGACATTGAAGCTAAACTTAACTTGGCCCACTGCAATGAGAGAGAGAAGGCGGAATTATCTGTTAGAAATTTTTTTGGGTACAATTTCCTAAGGTGATATGCAATTGCTCAAATCCTGCCTTCATTTTTACTTAATCTAGGCCCAATACCATATAGAAGCATGACCAGTAATGAAAGAGGTACGTTCAGGTATCCAAGATAGTAGATATTAAACCCCCCCCCCCCCCCCCAATATGATTTTGAAATTTTAAACCCAATCAAAAGTCTTAAGGAAAACAAATAGACTAAACGGTAATGTTGTAACAATCTGACCTTACCACCTTGTTTAATTTTTATCTCCTAAACTATTGGACCAAAAATTCCAAAAAAATTCATGTAGATTTAACACATAGTTAACAAGATTCTATAAAAATTTCAAAATTTTAGCACATACGGTTTGGCCTACACAAAATTAGTAAGCCTACTGTTTACAGATTTCAGAACGTATGTAGTTAGTTAAATGATAGTTTTCTGCACAAATTTTTAAATCTTTCAAAATCTACTATCAAATTTTATCACAAATTTAGTTAGATACAGAGGGTGCACAAGTTAGGGGAAGGGACCTCTGAACAAACAATCTAATGGCCATATGACACAATTTCCTTCCTACACTAATTTCTACCCCTTCTAGGTTATTTTGTTAAAATTTAAAATACTAAGGTAGATAGAAATTTTAATTCTAATACCAATTCTACACTGAGATAACTCACACCATAACATGCTCATCAAAAACTCGCAAGGTACACCGGGTCAAACCTATAGAGTAAAGATAAAATTTAAATCAAAATAAGATATATAGAGAAGAAAGCTCTCCTAAGAAGGAAGGCATATAAGAATTCAGAACTTTTGCAATTACTTTTTACCGGAGACTAAATCCTCAAAATATCCTCTTTTGAATTTTCCGTTGCTACGACCTTTTGAGATTTCCTACAGTTTTTGGTATCAGACACCCCAAATATTACATTACTGTACATTCTTTTGCATGTCACCACGATATCTGATAGATAGAATCCATACACGCATAATAACCACATATCCTCACGCGTACATGATAGCATCCAAATGTACACCAATATAACACTTGAAGTATCGAGTAGTGAACAAAAAAAATACTCGACAAGATAACTCACCAGTCGCGCCAACTGTCGATGTTTTACACCGGCAATATAAATATGGGGCTACTCGGTGGATGGAAACTCGGTGGATTGCAAAGGAACACAGGGAGATTTTATACTGGTTCAGGCCCTCGATGTGAGGTAATACCCTACGTCCAGTTTATATGTATTCCTTTGAGGAATTATGGTGGCGATTCTGATGAACCATATGGCCGTGCGAGCTTATGTGTACTCTCTTCTCTGCCCTCATGGGGCGCCCTGCCTCCCCTTATATACTGGGGGACAGGGGTAGAAGATAGGAGTCCCCATCGGATTACGACTAGGAGATCTCCCCTTAGAGATATAACGCACCCGACTAGGACTGTATATTCCTTCCTATACAAGGCGAAGTCTGCCGAATCTAGCTATATCTCTAATTACAAGGCTAGGCCCATCCTCTATCCGAGTGGCCCATATGCTTGTCATGAGGTACCCAGGGCCCATGGCACCCACACACCTGTTATATACTCGTCAAACCATTCAAAGATGGCGACCAAAAAACTACATACAGCAGGGACTGATCTACTAGGAGTATACCAAACGAGGATTTCAAACGTTCAAAACCCTTACTGATACAAAACTAGCCCTAGGACGAACTAGTTCCGTACTTTCATCGTAGCTAAGATATCTCAAATACTGAGTACATAAGATATAACAGAGTACAGATAGATATTAAGATTCTACGAAAGCTTATCTACCCAAAGACCTATAAGCATACAGACTAGGGTAACCCCTAGTAAGAACCATCTTGGAAGTCTTCGTCACCCGCAGGATAGCACTCATCACTAGGCATACCATTATCAGCAAACAAGTCTAATAATAACAGTAACGAGATCAAGTATCTAATAATATACTGGCAAGACAACATCTAAATTTCTACTACAAGGTATATCAAGGAGAGCTTGTGGTGTGACTAAATTTGCATAAAGCAAGTTTTAGTTGGCAACATTTTTCAATAGCATTTATAGAATGAAACTATCATATTTTCATAATAAGATGTCATGGCATAAGCACATTCATATATATACATAGTAAATTACTATCCTCCATGATAGTAGTTCCAATAACATCAATTGAATTCAGATTTCAAATTCTTAAGAAACAAGTTCAAATGCATTTAAAAAAATTCAAAACTATACTCTTGGCACTTCACTGTGCCGTCCATAACCGTGGGCACGGTTAACCGATTAGTTTTTACTCCACAGAGATCGTACATCTTTATCCACGTGATGCATAATAGTAATCATGTGAAAACATACCACGCGATACCGAAGAGTACCCATTTTACTATCTGCAACGAAACTAATCCATTGCCTATGATCCAACCTTGCATGAGCACGGTGAGTGAGAGTTCCACACTAAGTCCAAATCCTTAGTGCTATCAGGACGATTGGCCTACTGAACCTGACACCGTGGAAGCAACCCACAAGGCACTACAACGTTGTATTAGACATACCTAGACGCTCATGCCACTAAGAGAACAATCGTTCCTATGCGATAAACATGAGTAGTTCCTATAAACTATCAAGCAAGACTAGTTCAGACTACAACGACCGCCCAATACAAGATTAAATTATAAACAATTTCTCAACTAAGGTTATCCTATACTAACACATGTGGATGTACTGTATACACAGAAGTTTACAAAGAATTTGGTTCTTAATCAACCCAGGCGAACACTCCTCTTATCGATATACAACTATCACATATGTATACCACTTGCTGCCTGAGTTTGAAAAACCAAGTTTTCATTATTTTAATTCACAATTAATTTGAGAATATACTTCTGATTGAGAAATATAAATCGTCAAAACTCATGTTTAAAAAGTTGCCACAACATCCAATAAAAACATCTTATCAAGGCTAAGCATATTTCATCTTTAAACTTATACATTTAACCTCTATGAGTACAAGAAAGTACTTTAACCCATTCTGTGGCTACAATGAAGAAAAGAAGTCATCAAGAAGCTTTATGCAATAATAGGTTACTCTACCATTTTTCACCTTTTAATTATGGATAATTAAATTTTAAGCATGCAATTTTATAAATTAACACATTTGCCCCAAAATCATAGGTTCCAATATGGTCAAAGGAGGTGGAGAAAAACACTTGCCTTGCTGAACCTCTTCTTCCTGACAAAGGTTAGGATCAACCTCCTCACCATCAATGGTAAAATCCTGTAAAAATAATTAACGATATCGAGTAAAGAACAAATTATGCAAAAATACAATTGTTCACTAAAATGCATGAATTTTTCTACAGATGTTTCGTTCTGTGTTGAGATGGACTTTAGTGGAAAAATATTCACTATATTCAAATGTAGGTAAAAGATATTAATTTATCAAGTTTCTTAGTAATTTTATATGCCTTACTTGGGTTTTCTATTTTTAAAGATTTTTAGATGAAAATTTCTGTCAATTTACACCTTACAAAATAAAAGAGGATAAAATTACGAATTTTTCAAAATTTGTTTCACTACATTTGGAGCTTGTATGAATTTTCTATAAATTTTTGAAGTAAAATTCATTTTTGAGCGGGACAGAAAAGCTTAAAGTCTATTTTTTCATATTTACCTGGATTTTATTTCCCTAGGCCTACATGTCAGCGAGTGTAGACTTACAAAGAGGCCCTCTGGCTTCCCAGGCTTGAATCCCGAAGTCCTTCGCACGTGGAGATATAGATTTTATTAAGAATGCTTTAAGTTTTTCTAATAAGTTTTACAGTTTAAACCTCACAAGTTTTAAACTTCTTCTAATCTGTCCTTAGCGCGTTTAAGGAGAGGTCCCACATGTCAGCAGCTCGGTGGTGAGCAACGACGGTGGACGACGATGGCGAGCGACTCCAGCGGTTTCTCAGCGGCGGTGATGGCAAACGACAACAAATCTCAGGATGCGACCAAAAGCAAAAATGTGCAGCACAGCTAGGCGAACCCATTGGTGGCTTAAGCACATCCTAAGGTGGACGGAATAGTTAGCAGCGGCGATGGAAGCGGCGGCAAGCTTCGACATGTCCGTGCATATTAGTGCTTAGATTGTTTTCGACCAAATTAGTGTATGCATGTTAGTTCTGGGGCTTCCAGGATGCTCACGAGTACTTGACCGGCGCTGGCAAGGTTTGAACGATGATTGCATCCTCTAAAATGGCTTGGCGACGACGGTGGCTCTGGATGAATGGCTCCAAGGGGTTCTGGCTAAGGATTCACAAAGCCAAGACATGCATGAGGTCAACAAGGTCCTAAGAGGGCTACTGATGCAAGGGAATCAGTCTGAAACTTACCAAGACGTCGGGAATAAAAAATTTGGCCGACGGCCGGAGTTGGAGAAGATGACTTGGATCTAGCGTTCCTAGGGTTCACGGCTTCTGGGGCTTGGTTTGCGGGTTTGTCTTGCTCTAGCGACGGTGTTGACCGAAGGGCGCAACCAGACTCTCAGTGGGTGACGAGAACGGGATTGATACCGTAGAGGATCTCGGGCGAGGCCGAGAGCACGACGCATGGCGTCACCGGGTGCTTGACCTGCGCCACAGAGAAAGAAAAGGGCACGGGAGAGTTAGGCACAGAGAGTAGATGATGTTCCGAGGGTTGGCTTGTGGCGAAGTTCACCAAGGACAAGCGGCGGCAGTGGTAAATCTCGTCGGCATCGGAGAAGAGACGTTCGCCAACGGAGCTCTAGTAGGTGTTTCTGTGTCACCGGCGAACGCGACAAGGGCGAGGAAGATAGGAGAATAGGTTTATAGGTAAGCGGCGCAGTGAGATGTGGGAGTCATCAAGCGACGCTCGGAGTGGTGTCGTCCTGCCGCGTCGACGCGTGCCATGACACGTGTCGTGCTCTCCCACGGCGGTGGCTGGGTGTTCGGTGCTTGGTGACTGACAAGTGGACCCCATAGACCTCCTCGGCTCCGCTTGTCAGTGAAAGAAAGGAGATTGACTCGTGAGAGGCTAAGTTCAGAACGGTTGTGATGAGCTGTTTTGCACTAGGATTTAACCCTATCACCCGACCGAGTTTAGGTGTGAGATAATTTATGTGAGCAGGTGGTTATATGGTCTACAGACACACCAAAAATCTAAGCCTGGAAACTTATAGATTTAATCTGGTGAAAATATGAAATAGGCTCGACAGCAACAAAATCTACAGTTACCAGATTTTCCAGTGACTTTGCACTCAACATTTTATGTACAATTCTAGTGAGTTTGATTTTGCAACACCAACATTGTAAACCTTCTGGCAGAAATTCATTGGTTGATCAATTATCATGAAATTCTGACAAAAATGTGAAATTGCTAGCAGATTAGATTTAAGTTTCAAAGTTATGTTGTTCTTATAAATTTTAATTAGGGTTCCAAATCAAATGATAAAATTATGAAATTTTTACAGCGGGTTCCAGATATGGTCTAGTTCTTATGAAAATTTTTCCACGAATTTTATTCTTCCAAATTTTTTATTTATCCATCCATATATGCACTTAACTCCTATGCATTTCAAAGAAAATCCAAAAAAATACCAAAAATTAAATATGCACACCAAGTATACCATTTTATTTCTCATAAGATTTTCTTTTAACTACTAAAAGTTGGTATGTTACAATTTGATGTCATTTAAATGATAAAATATATATTTTAAATTTTGGATACGAAGGATAAAAGGAAAAATATCCACCAACGAGAATTAATGTATAGGTGAGGTGATAAGTATAGAAGTATGAGAGGGAGATTTAGAGTTCGAATTTCACAATAACAAGTTATAATTTTACTTGAAAAAGGTGTTAGCAGTTCGGACCGTACATTTATGGTTAAGAATGGTAGTAGTATAAAAAATATATTTTTTTCGTTTTTTCATATCAAATTTTAAATTTGGATTCTATTCATAGCTAGAACCGACACTGATAAGGCTTATTAGTAACTAAAATAACTTTTTAGTGCCGATTCATTAACCCACAATAATGCTGGTTTTGAACCGGCACTGAAGTTTCGGTGGGGCGGTGAAGCTTCAGGCTCGTGAATGGTGGTGGATCTGGCGCTAGAATGGTCAAGCACGAACATGCAGGAGGTGTGTGGTGACCCAAAGCTGCCACAAGTGCAAGGACTCGACAGATAGCTCACCGGTTGGATAGACATAGATGGCGGCGGCTGCATGCCGGAGGTGGGGAAGATGGTGCCGTGGGAAGATAGTGCCGCTCTCCGTCCTCGCTGCGTTTCTGGCCGAGCTAGTTTGGGGTCTCCAAGCTAGCGTCGAGGTAGTTCTGGTGGCATGGCAGTGAACATTGCCGGAGAAAGGGAACAAGGGTCTGGCCACCATGGCTGAGGTGGTTTGGCTCTTGCACCTGAAGGTTGCAGCACGTCCATGGTCACCTGCAGTGCCATAGCTGCAAGGTCGTCCTTGGCTTGCTCATCTGTTGCACGAGTTGGAAGTTTGGCACTGCCATATCGAAGCTACCCCCATGGCTTCTCCTCTCCTCTCCTCTTCTTCAACTTTCTCATTCCACCGTGCATGCGAATAATATTTGGATGGATGGGAAGCTTGGATGGTTAGGAATTCAGTGCTATGACATGCAGGACTAGATTCATGATATTTGGTTCAGATTTGGAGGGGAGAAAGAAGGAGGGGCTAGCTTCAGCAAAAACGGTGGCCTTGGGAGTGAATGGGAGGAGGAAGAAGAAAGGTTGGCCCTTTTTAATTCCCAGCTGCCTTCACCACACCCAGTGGGCTGGGCTGCATGGCTGCAGATGGGGCAAGCCAAGGTGGCTGCCTGGTGGGGCCTCAAGGTGTTGGGTCCATAGAACAGCAACAACAGAGGGTAGAAACTTAGGTGCCGTACTGTTTCGGGTGTTGACTAGTATGTTTTCCTCTATTTTCCTTTGAATTTTGAAATGACCAAGTTAGACATGGTTTTAAAATATAAGGATACTTGTGAAGAGAGGTTAGGGTGCCTAGTTTCTATTTTGCAAAGTGAGAGTTCAAATTTCGAAAGGATTTTCTTTCAGAAATTAATGAAATGAGGGCTGGTTGATCTTTGCTTGAATTTATTGAGGGCCTAAAGCAATTGGATAAATTCTGAAATTTTTATATTAATTTATAATAAATAAACTAGTATTTAAATAAATTATATAATATGCTACGTGCTGCCTAAGCTACGTAGCACGCCTCACAAACCCCGACGCTCGCCCCTAGCGCACTCCCAACCCTCAGCCCACGTCCTCCCAGATACATGGTAGTAATTATTTTACCACAGTAACGCAAGAGTATTTAAACCCATCGGTAAACTTTCATACACTCATACCACCGTTTTCAACTATTCATCTCTTCCTCTCTCTGTTTTTTCCAGATCTAGAGCAACCTCAACCGAGGAGGTTCCTGGCGATCGGAGAAAGCGACCACCGGCTCGCCTACACATTTGCGCCCCCATGACCGCCCTTTACCACGCGCTCGACGGCGAGGGCCCAACGGCGGCGACCAATCAACGACGACCGGCATGGAACAGCACCGGTCGGCGTGGCCTAGGCAAGGGTGGTTGACCGCGCCTCCACTCCTTCCGCGCCAGCACTCCTCCCCCCATTCGCCTTGGCCCAGCGCTGTCGCGACGAGTCTTCCACGGCGGAGATCGGGTGGCACATCGCGCTCGTCGCCATTAGGGCCTGGTCGACGGTGGCCCAGACGGCAGCCCATGCTACGCAGCAGGGAGAGGAGACGCGCCCTCGTCAACCCAGATCCGCCAGCCTGTTGTGTTCTTGTGCCGGCCTTGTACTCCACTGCCACCGGGTCCTCCAATACCGCCGGCGTCATACTTCCCCATCGCTGTCCCAAGCCGTTCTGCTCCTCATCTTCCTCTTCGTGAGCCACCGGCGTCTTGATCTAACTCCCACCTCTGCGCCAACCACTCCATGCTCCACCGACGAGGCCTCTGTGTCCGTTTCGACTAGTCTGCAGCCGCAGTGACACAAACCTGTCCAAATCCATGACACTGGTGCAGCTTAGGACACTTAGGCCTAATTCTCCTGGCAGCTCCTTCCTGTTGGCCATTATTCGATGTGGTGGTGTCGGTCCTCGTTGCTGTTGGAGAAATTTCTATGATTGCATTGTACAGGGAGACTAATAATGAGTAATTTTTTTACCCGCTGGCTGTGATGCTTGTGTAAATATTTTATTCATGGTTGTGGATGTTTTATATCGACAATAATTACATGGAGCTAATAGACTTTGAAAGACAAGACGATTTATACTGGTTTAGGTCCTCAGGGAAAGGTAATATCTACTTCTGGTTGTGTATTGCTTTCGCTGTATTCTCTAGTAAGATTCTATATATCCTAGGGGCTCTTGTCTCTTTTTATATACCGAGAAAGCAAGGTTATATAGTAAGAATCCTAGTCGGACTTAACCAAGTGACTTTCCTTAAGAACATATAGTAACCGATTATGACTATATCCATTTTATACTTAAAGCCGAGTTTTTCTATATCCCTAATTATATGGTAGACCTATTCTCTATCTAAGTGATCGTATTATCTTCTATAAGGTACCGGGCTCCATGGCATCTACAATAGTGTTCAATCATTGGCCGGAACATAGACAGCGATATATTTTTTTCTCGTGTGTAACTTTTTTTTTTTTGTTGGTGCGGTGTGGGAGTAATTTTTTATTCATACGTCAATCTCTGATTTTCATGGTAACATTGGGTGTAATCGGCTGTCTTGTACGGCGCTGCTTTGTAGCCAAAACAGAGTTCACTCGCTGTAGCAACTAGTTATAAGGTGGCTGTGAGACAGCGCTGTACAAGACAGCCGAACAGGCCCATTGTGTAGTGAATGGAGTATAAAATTTACTTCGTCCAAGCAACTCGAAATATTACACAAATACACTTCTGTAAAAATGTTACTGACCATAATAGCATTTTTATCCAAAACTATGATCATACATCCCATAGTAGTATTTTTTTACGGCGTAGGGTATGAAAGAAATCAAAAAAATAGAGTAATTTTTTTTACTTTACGGCGTGTAGATGAGAGAGGATAAAGAAACAAAATATGGAGTAATTTTTTTAGTGGGAATAGGGAAACTAGAGAAACGAATATAGCGAAAAGAGGCGGAAGGGGAACCCGAAAAAAGGAAAAATGGTAATTTTGTTTCTGGATGATTAAATTTTCTAAACTGGATGAGTAAATTTTAGGTAGATGAGAAATTTTGGGAGGATAGTAAATTGTTTAATCTGATGTAGGGGGTTAGTAAATCATTTATCCGACTTCAGCAGCAGGATGAGAAAGGGGAACGGAATGGTGGGGATGGGAACAGAAAAATGATAAACGGGAAGGTAGGGGAAAAGGAAGGTGGGGAGTGGGAACTTAAAAACGAGAAAGTGGGGAGGAGGAGGCTCTGTGAGGCACGCTACTTAATAAGTAGCGTACAGTGCGCTAGGTAGCGTGACTGAGAATGTATATGCTTATGTTCATTTCGTTGCTTGTTTTGAAGATGTATTAGTTTTGCTGTTAAGGCTCAAAATAAAATTTAAAGTTTGATCGGTTTGACCGATTTAATTGATGCATCAAATGGCATGATAAAATCATACCAATTTAAATGACACCTATTCATAGGGTCTATTGTTTATGTGAATTTTTCTAGAATAGTTGAACACACATTTTAATTTATGAAAATTATCCTAATCATTGTAATGCACATGAATGCAATTATGGATGCATAGAAAATCCAAAAACATTCCAAAATAAATATACAACATAGAGGGTCACACCTTAGTTCTCAACTCGCAGGGGTTATACTTCAACATTATTAGATTACACAATACTAAAACTTGGACATGCCACACTTATCGATTACATTTAGCTCATGTGGTTCACGCTTTAATACATGGATTACGTTTGGGCACTCTCGGTTTATGTCTAGCATTTAGTCTACACTTCAAGGTACATGCTTTACATCCTAGCGCATGCTTTACGCTTCAGTTTACATGGTTTGCACCGTAACAAATTTAGACACGTCCTATGCGGTTTACTCTTCGCACGCATAGTTTACTCTTCTCTAGAGTTTGACTATATCTCACATGGTTTATATTCTAGTGCCTATGGTTTACACCCTACTAGATCTTGGGCATGTTGATATGCATAGTTTTTAGATTTGTGGTGTGGGTGGTTTGGCTTAGGGTGATGGAAAAGGGGTTATTGGTTTACATTCTTAATTCAAATTTAAAGTGTCCACTAAGCTGACCATGTTGTTTAAGAAGTAATATTTGTTCAGAAATTTACAGATTGAAAACCTATTAGTTTTATCTAGGTTCAACTTGTTGTATCCAACAAGTTCTACACCACGCTTTCATGTTGTTGACACCCAAATTTGGTACTAGTTTAGATTTACAGCAAGTTCAAGCTAAATTTGGAAAGACCGGAGCTTTTCCATAAAGGCCGGTCTAACCGCCATTGTGTGGTCAGTTAGACCGGACAATGAACTGCCGTCTGACCGTAGGTGTCTAGGCGGTCGGACCTTCAACCCTGAGTCCAATTCTAATTTAGATATTTCTGATGTTTTCTTGCTTGAGACTGGGGTTTTTAGAGTCCTAATTGATCTCTAAGCCTAATAGGGCATGGAGAAGGGTCTATAGACGCAAGACCACCCCTCCTAAAAATATAGGGGGGCCAAGGCCGATTGAAACATCAACGAAAACAACTAATCAATCTTCAAAATCAGTCTACTACCTTTACCCTCTATATTCTACATCTCCCTTCTTCTTGCTACCTGTATACCACGTCTATTCTCCTCCAATTCCCCAATTGCTCGCCGTCTCTCGTCTCTCGTCTCTATGGCATTTGAGGACGATCTAATTGGCCTGCTGAGCCATGGACAAATCGCTGCGCATCACCCTGACGGGATCCCCCTGGGTGATCGTTCGGCGGCATCTATCCCTTGTGGCGGCGCGTCTCCAGGTACCGCTACGGGTTGCACATAAGTGCTCACGAGTGTGGTGTGACATGTTTTTGCACCAACAAACTTTTTAGCGACTCCACCGGGGAACGATTTCGGTTGCTATAGCTAAAATTCTACTTCTCCACCATGGGCTCTTGCATCGAGCTTGATCAAGACAGCAATCATGGCGGCAGCTTATGGAGAGTTATCGGAAGCCGATCGCCAAGCGTTTGAAGCTCACATTGAAGATCTACAGTGAAAGATGGCTTCATGCTACCAGAAGACGAGGTAAGGCATAATCAAGTAAGAGGAATTTACATTTCCCGTCGATGACAAATCTAAGGTAACAACCGATTCTAGCAATATCCTTGTTCTTGCATCTGAAGTTGCTCAAATAGTAGATGGTGCTGTTGTTGCTAGCTTAAATAATCGGTTTACATCTTTTAGTGCTACCTTTGAGAAAACCATAGATGTTCACATGAATGAGATAGAGAATCAACTAAATAGTTGATTGTTAGGCAGTGTATCTACTTCATACAATAGCGAGCATGTCTAGAGTGTTTCATCGGCTTATAATATACCATCAGTACCTATAGAATAAGATTGGCCAATGAAAAGTACTTACAATCCTCTCAATAAGGTAGATCCTAAATACGTCCCTGCGGCACAATATGCTGGTCAGACCGGTGTGACTCTGTTGGTCAGACTGGACAAAGCGATTGGTCTGACCGGGGGGGGCAACACAGGTCAGATCGCAACCGATTAGTGTTTTTGGATCAGCTCCGACATAAGTCGTTCCTAGTAATCCTATGACCAGTACACGCTCAAAACCCAAAGTCTTAAAGATGAGATTGCCGAAGCTTTCAAAAATTACTTCGGTGTAAACACTAGGATTAAAACGACTTTGTTTAAGAAAGCAAGGCCAAAGAAACCGAGATCTCACCTAAGCCTGATCGTCCCCACAAAAATATAGTTGATAAAGTCATAGCTTTGGACGATAAGATAGCTGATGTGTGTACAGCCGAATGGGCTTGGACCTCTAAGTTTAAACCATTCGTTTGCTCTGTTCTTAAGCCAGTTGATCAGAAGAATCTGTATGAGGAAATAAAATTCACATTTGATGTAGCCAAATGCGACATGATCTTTGACTATTTATTAGAAAATAAACAAATTAAATTATCGCAAGATCATGTCATACCACCGCCGGAGGAATTAAAGCGACGAGCATATTTTAGGTGACACAATTCTTATTCTCATGCCACCAATGATTTCAATATATTCCGTCAACAAGTTCAATCGGCCATTAATGAAGGGCGATTGACATTTTCAAAAATGCAAGTAGATGAGCTCCCATTTCCTGTACACATCATTGAGTTACAATGAAAGAAGAACCCCAATGATAAGGAGGATATCGCATTGACTTCAATGCTCGGGGAACATGACGACAAGCTGAAGGTCCCAAAAGATAACAAAAGAAGGGCTAAACGACCAAGGATATCGAATTCGCTTGCCAAGCAAGTGGGAAATGAGCGAGGATGGATCTTCAACAATATTCTTCTTCTTCTTCTTCATGGTTGTATTCTTGGTATGTGCCATGAAACTTCAATGATACGTGGATGATGCCTACTTATATGCAATGTTATTATCCATTATGGGCATTGCCTCAGCGACCGATTCAATAATCAGCCGCGCTCATCTCATAGCCGGTCGAGACAAAAGAATCGGTCACAAAAGAGTTAACACAAAAAAGTGGTGAGACAAGAGTGGAGGCCAAATAAAAACACAACAATATCTGAAGAGGAGGTGGTCTTTCTAAGTAAAATTATTTCATCGCCGCTAAACATATAGCTTTAGAGGCGTTCATGGCAAGTATAGGTGAATATCATCCTTAGTTAACCCCGTTCTTACTGCTTTTTAGCTCACAAGTTTGCCAAAAAGGCAGGGAGCATGTGTTCACACCCAAATTTAGCACTAGTTTGGATTTATAGCAAGTTCAAGCCAAATTTGGAAAAGACCGAAGCTTTCCCTTGGAGGCTGGTCTGACCGTCATTGTGTGGCCGGTCAGACCGGACAATGAACTGCGGTCTGATCACAGGTGTCTAGGCGATCAGACCTTTAGCCTCGAGTCCGATTCTAATTTAGGTATTTCTCGTGTTTCCTTGCTTCAGGCTAGGGTTTTTACAGTCCTGGTTGACCTCTAAGCCTAATAGTATGTAGAGAAGGCTCTATAGATGCAAGATGACCCCTCATATAAATATAGGGGGCCAAGGCCGATTGAAACATTAACCAAACAACCAATCAGTCATCAAAATCAATCTACTACCCTTACCCTCTATATTCTACATCTCCGTCCTTCTTGCAACATGTATCCCACTCTATTCTCCTCCAATTCCCTAATTGCTCATCGTTTCTCGTCTCTATAGCATTTGAGGATGTCCTAGCGGCCTACCAAGCATCGGACATACCGGTGCACGTTCACCCTAACGGGGTCCCTCCTGGGTGATCGTTTGGCGGCATCTACCCCCTATGGCGGTGCGTCTCTAGGTATTGCTACGGGTTGCACACAAGGTGCTCATGTGTGTGGCATGACACGTTTTTGCGCCAACACATGTATGAGAGTTAATTCGCGACATTTGACTTTTAAGTGTTGTTCGTATATTTTAATACCATAGAGCTTTATTAAAATCTACTTAGGATTTAATTGTAACCATGGCTCATTCTTGTTCATCAAAAGTTTATTTCCCCTTTTATTTCAATTCAACTGTGTACCTTGAATGTCTTAATAATATAAAAACTTTTTTCTCCATGCAAAATCTAAACACACCACAAGTAGATTCAAGATGCATCCTCGAACTTCTAAGATAATTTTATTCCTTAGGTTTAAATTTCCTGTATGTTACAGAATTGGCCTAAGGGGCAATTTAGCATGTTGGCAACTCTTGTTTGTTCCTCTTAACTCTAGACCACAAGAAAAACCTCACTTTTATGATAATTTATTTTCATCCCAGACATTTCTTCAAAGCAATAAAGAAAAAACTTAGTGATAATAATCTCATTATCATCATAAGGCATAAAAAGGATTGTGTCCTTTGCATATTGTAAATGGGTTAAACCTCCTTCAAAAATGTCAGGGACCAAACCAGACAACAGACCAGATTTTTTTGCACTATCAAAGATACTAGCTAATGCATCACTAACTAGATTAAATAAAAGAGGAGATAAGGGATCCCCTGCCTAAAACCTCTTTGTGTACTAAAATAGTTACTTTTCATTCCATTAACATTTATGTAGACTTTCCCTCCTCTAATGCAAGTTTTAATCCAGTTTATCCATAAAGGAGGGAATTTCTTTTTTTTAATACTTCAAAAAGAAAGTCCCAAAACTCATCTCATGCAGGATAACACACCCCTCCAGAATATATCTCTCGGGAATAAAAGCAGTTTGGGTCGGGGAGATAATCTTACCATCTATTTTAGAGAGCCTATTGGTGATAACTTTATTTATAAATTTGAAGCATCGTTCAAAACACAAATGGGTCTAAATTGTCTGATATTAGTAGCCTCACTAACTTTTGGAATTAGAGAAATTATCCCAAAGTTCAATCTTTTGAGGTCAAGCTCATCATTATGTCGCAAAATTAACATCTCAAAGATTCTTTCTTTTATGATCCCAAAACTCTTTGTAAAATTAGACAGGGAAACAATCAGGGCCAGGAGCAGTATTTAGTTTAGCTTCTTTGATGACATTATCCAACTCTTCTATAGTAAAAGGTCTAATTAAATGAGAACCCTCAAATTCAGAGAGTTTGAGATTATCATACCAAATACTAGAGGAGATATGTATTGTAGAGGGTTTACCAGCTCTGAATAGACTTTTGTAGTATTCCACTGTATGTGTAGTCAACTCTCCATTTTCCTCTAGGTTGAAGATAGTACATTTCCTTTTCCTACCATTAGCAATGTTATGGAAAAAGGAGGTATTCTTATCTCCTCTCAGAATCCATTGTTCCCTAGATCTCTTCATCCAAAATAACTCTTCCATTTGATAAATATTCTCTAGAGAGGCTTCTAAATCATATCTCTATTTCCAACTATGTGGGTTTAAGCCTATCTCATCAGCTTGGGAGTCTAGTTCTTCTAATCTAGCAATCAGATCTTGTTTGGCATGTTTTTGAATATTTCTGTTATTGGCACTCCATCCTCTTAAGTCCAGAATATAGGTATTATCTCTAGTAGGGATTTTGTTTGTCACACCCAAAAATTCACAACCAGAATTCTGAACATAACGTGCATTAAATTCCTGTCCAAGACCAGCTAGGGTACACAATAGAAAAAGTTTTCATATAGAGTACATCTTACAAAACATAATAAATGTCTTACAATAATGCAACGGAAACACGATAAAGAGAAAAGATAGCTAGCAGCACAGCAACCGTTTCCGACCGTTTTCAGCCCTAGTTTTAAGTCAAGATTATTAATGGTGGGACTAATCATGGTGAATCTCGATTAGTCGCCCATAACCATAGGCACGACCATTCGAATAGACTTACTCTGGCCAAAGGTGTATAACTTTACCCACAAAACACAGCCCAACGCACGTTCCCATGCGCCAGCGTGCCACCACGGTACCCCACTAAGAGGCTATGACAGGACCTCCCTAATCATCCACACCACGCTGGGGTTGCACCTGCCGATAGGGTGTACCATGTCGGATAAGCTACCCCTTGCGCCACGATGGATCCGGAAGCTGATTAGCATTGTAACCCAGACCGACCCAACACCATCACACCTACCCTCTTCATCGGTGCCTAGGAGAGGAAAGAACTATACTACAAGTGCAGCCGTTGCCCACACTGGCTTGTGGTAAGTACGGG
Organism: Oryza meyeriana var. granulata; assembly: GCA_003991445.1. NCBI lineage: Eukaryota > Viridiplantae > Streptophyta > Magnoliopsida > Poales > Poaceae > Oryza > Oryza meyeriana. The sequence goes on from RYFJ01000174.1 coordinate 34,562, forward strand.
AGTTCCTTTCAAGTGTTTTTCACAAACTGGTCCTTAATTGCCACGAGCGTGACCAGCAAAACCACACACTGATGGCCCACCACTAGGTCATATTTTAGTTTATTGATTAACCATTACCAATCCAATCCATCAACTCGACACAAGGTCGAAGTAATAGTAATAATGATTAATTGTCTAAGCAATTCCTAATCCATAATCTAGTAAAGTCAATACCCAAGTTATCAAGGAATTGGATACTCAAGTTATGGCTACTAACATAATATATAGGACATCCCATTCCACATGAAATAATAGACATGCAGGTTTATTTAAGAAAACTAAATAATCATAAAAATGGGTACAACATGATCAAGATATAGAATGCGACTTGTCTTGCTCTCCACCTACGGCTTCTGCTACAACCTCGTAATAGACCGGGGCATCAAAATCGTCGTTGTCTATCGACAAACATAGCAAAAACAATAAAATGGTACATGAGACCACAAAAACATCAGCTAAAACTATTTTAAAATAGATTCTTGGCATTTTTTGGATTTAATACAATTTTAATGGGATTAATCGGAGTTCGTATGAATTAGTTATGAATTTTAGAAGCTAAACTGTGTTTTTACTATAAACAGATAAACCTTATTCAATTTATTGTGCATTAAATATAGTTTATGGCGTCAGCTGAAGGGATGGGCGACAGCGCCGATAGGCAGCCCCAACCCATCAGTGACTCAAAGGGGGACAACGCACAGTGGACTGAGTCCACACGTGGCGTCGACGCGGCAGCCATGGGGCACGGTGGGGGAGACGTGGCGCCAATGTGGCGGTGTCACAGGCGACACAGAGGGGCCATGCAGTTGGAACAGATCTACCTGGGAGCAGATTAGACGGCCACGGACAAGGTCGGCCGCTCGTCAGCTGTCCCGACCAGAAAGAGGTGGCGCGCGTGGCCCGATAGTCGCCGGTGGTAACCATCGTGTGCGGCAGTGGGTGCGATTAGCGGGAAATGGAAGAGGAGGAAAATATGGTTTTCACCGTAGGCGCGATAGCGAGGATGGAGATGAGGAGCGACTGACAACAATAGAAAAGCGGCGGCGACACTCGGGATCGACGGCGAGCACCGGAAGAGGAGCAACGTACGGGCGGCGGCACGACCTGGCGAAGGTGACATGGGGATTAGATAGAGGAATGGCTGATTGGAGCAGCGGAAAAGGGTGGCATTTGAATTTAACCGCTGTATTTTAAGAATTTTTAGAAACACCTATTTACCCCGCCTCTAGGCGATATCTACGGGCTTTTAGTCGGAACTTAACGTTTCATACGTGGAAGCAAAATATTTTGACTTGGATTCGGCAGTGTTGCACTTTTTTATTTATTTTAATGTTTCACATTTTTTAATTTATTTTTTGTGTTGCACTTCACTTATTAAGATGTTTTATTCATGTATCTCTGATGTCGCTTTATTGCACATTAATTTCTCATATATTTATTTTTCGAGTGTACCAGTAATTGGACCTTTTGTTTTAGAACTTTTTGTTTTAGAATATATGTTTGATGTTTCAATGACGATCAACTGGAACATTTGATCATCTGATTTGGCTCAGATCTCACGTTCGATTTGTAGTCTTGTCCTAAATCTATTTTTTTCTACCCTACCAATTTACAGGAACAGGGTAGAGAAACTACCAGTCTTTAGCGTTCTTTCTTTCCCTAAGGTGCCTTTGGTATTCTTTTAGTGGAGAGGAAAACTAATTGGTGGCTTCGCTAGAACTGTTAAAAGGTGGAGTAAGCAGTGGAATAGACAACGCCCATTTTTTCAACATACACTATATAAACCAGAACCATTTTCGTTGGAGGTACTGAGGATAGGGAGCAGGTACTCACTTTATATTCAATGCAGGGGAGCCAGAAATGAGGATGAGGAGCGGCGGTCCTAGCGATCTAAGGGTCTGTTTGGCAGGGCTTCAGCTCCTAGATCCTAACTCCTGGATCCAACTCCAACGAGAGCTAGATCCTTGAGGATCTAGAGGTGGTCTGAAAGTGTTTGGCTAGCCTGATCAGCTCTAGAAATCCTGAAAGAGATAGGTGGGGGGAAGATGGACAATTTTAGCCTGAAAGAGATAGCCTGATCTGCCGGTGCGCCGCCCTCCGCCGCCATGCGTCCCTTCCGGCCGCCGCCGCCTGCGTCCCCTCCGGCTGCCGCTGGTTCCCCTTCGGCCGCCGCCGCCTGCGTCCCCTCCGCCTGCTTTCCCTCCGGTCGCCACCGCCTGTGTCCCCTCCGGCTGCCGCCGGTTCCCCTCCGGCCGCCGCCTGCTTCCTCTCCGGCCACCGCCGCCTACGTCCCCTCCGGCCGTCGCCTGCTTCCCCTCTGGCCGCCGCCACCTGCTTCCCCTCCGGCCGCCGTCGCTTCCCCTCCTGCCGACGCCGCCTGCTCCCCCTTCGGTCGTGCCGCCGCCTGCTTCCCCTCCGGCCGCCGCCGCTTCCCCTCCTGTCGACGCCGCCTACTCCCCCTCCGGCCGCACCGCCGCCTGCTTCCCCTTCGGCAGCCGTCACCTGCTCCCCCTCCGGCCGACGCCGCCTGCTCCCCCTCCAGCCGCGCCACCGCCTGCTTCCCCTCCGGCAGCGGGAGCAGGAGCCTTGCGCGCAGGACTCTCGAGGATTTGGGAGAGGTCGGGAGAGAAGTCAGGAGGGGGACGAGGGGCTGGATAAGGGTATATCAGTGGCATTTGCGGGTAATTACAATACAACTTCTATGGGTACATATGTAAAATGGACGGAGCTGGAGCCATGGAGCTGGCAGAGACCCGCTCCAACCTGCTAGTTCTTTTTCTAGGAGTGCTCCAACCTAATCTGATCCATTTTTTGCTGGAGCTGGACCGTTTGGTTGGGCTCCAGCTCCACCAAACCAAAATCTAGGAGTTGGAGCCCTGACAAACAGGCCCTAAGGCGGAGGAGCTAGAGGTGACTGTGCAATGAGGGAGCAGCAGTCGGCCCGGCGATCTGAGGTGGGGGAGCTTGATGTGGTTGCACGACAACGAGGTGTGGATCAGTGAAGAGGATGCTCGTCGGCCATGGATCAGCGAGGAGGGCAGCGAGGAGACCTGGGCGAGGCGCCACCGGGGTCATAGATAAGGCAGCGACGGGGTCACGATGGAGCTGGCGACGAGAGTGTGACGGGGCTGCCGCCTCCGATCTAGCTCAGCTCGACACGAAGCTGGGAGCGGCGGAGGCGGTGATGGGAGCAGGTGGGCGCGATGGGGATGTGGATAGGAGAGGTGGATAGCGACGGGGAGCGTGCAGCGAATTGTGGCGATTAGGGATGCGGATTATGGCACGACGGGTAGCGGGCACGGTGACATGACGCAGCGCAATAAGGGAACGTTGTTTCGGGAGGGGGAAGCAAACGGATTGGGAGGGGAGGCAATCTAGGGCATTGGGCTACACAACAATGATTATGGATCGTCTGATTTGTCACATAATGAATAAATAAAATAAGTTAATATATTATAGAGTAGATGTATTTTTTTATATATATATTTTTTACATAAAAATATAATCATGTGAGATCTTGTTATAAAGATTTAATTATAACAAATACAAGGATATAATTGGATCGTAGATTAGACAAATAATTTAGAAGAAAAAATGTTTGAAGCTAGCTAATTATTACCTCCGTCCCAAAATATAGATACCTTTAGGTTTAAATTTTGCTCTAAATATAGCTATCTATGACAAACATGTAAAATATGACTTTTATCCCATTACTCCTCATGCTATTCATAGAAGGCTCCATCACCTACTAGTGCTCGAGATCTACACCATACTCATACTATCTTTTATCCCATTATCTCACCATACGTTAATGAGGAACATCCTTAATTCTCCAAAATTATCGTAGGTGTCTATATTTTGGCACGAAGAGATTGCATGTAAAAAATAGGAGAGAATATTTTGGGACGGAGAGATTGCATGTAAAAAGTAGGAGAGAAGATAGTAGGGGCCATATGTGGGGCAGAGCATCAGCATCACACTATGCAGAGGAGAGAGGACCAAGTGCAGCGGAGGGTGTGTTCTTTTCTGTTTTTTTTTGGAATTTTGAAACATATTATTTGCTCCATATCTCTAAAAATATGATTTTTTTAAAAAACTTTTTTCTATTGCATTGATTAGACCATCTATTCTAAACTATTTGTAAAATTTATTTTTAAAAATATTAATTTATCAAATTGATAGAAAAACAATATACATCACAATCTAAAGAAAAAACTATATGGGGAGCAGCAGCTATTATATGCGAAGAGAGCGTCCGATTTTTTGAGTTCTGTCGAATGTCCGACGTGTAGTCGTCTCCGTATTTGCCCGTGGGTAAACGGGCTTTCAGGCACAATTACCGTCCCTAAGCAGGATGCTTTGTCTCTAAGCTCCATGTCCTACTTTTGTAGATTTAGGAATTATATGGATTGATGTAAAAATATACGCTACCAATGTTGGATAGTTCAAATAGTAAATGTGTTGGTTTAGTTTCATGCCAAATAGTTGGTAATATCTACTCTCAATTTGATATAAGTCTAAAACTTTTTTCACCGCAGTTTAAAATTTAGCTCCATATTAGTAATAAACTAAATATGAACAATGTAACTCTATCCTACCAACAAATTAGTAATATAAAAAATTATCCCGAATGTGACACTACCAAAAAATTGGTATAATAGAGACCAAAACATACCTGTATATGAAGTAGTCCTTATGACATCATAAAATCATACTATACATTGTGAGTGTGGTCTATACAGTAGTGTATAGCTTAAGCTATCCATATATATAGGTACTCCATCCGTTTTAAAATATAACAATTTAGTACTACTATTATGGCCTGTTTAGATTTGTGGTACTAGATTGTGTCAAATTTTATACTTTCTCTGTCCCATAATAGTAGTAACTTTTCATTTTTTGAGAAAATTAAGGTTGGGGTGAAAAGTGGTTGTGATTGTGTCGGCAAAACGGGACAGGGGGTCCCACATACCCCGGGGATCGCGTGGGCCCTCTGCCACGTCAGCTACTCCGGGGCTGCCTTCTACACAAGTAAAGGCCGGCCACGGCCGCCTTCCCGCTAAGTGCCTGGGCCCGTGCACTGCCTTGCCTGGGTACGCACTCCCCAGGAGAGTCGCGACGACGGCTCGCGACATTTCCGTGCCCGGGCCTCGGTGCCCGCGTCCCGGGGACTTTCCGTGCCCGGGACTCGCCTCCCGGTCCCGGGACCCACAGCTCCGGCTCCAGGTCGCGTCCCCGGGGCACATTGCTTAGACGTCCGCGATCCCGGGGTGCGCTCCCCGGGCCCGGGTCCCACATGTCGGTCCCCGACAGGCTCAGACCAGCTCTCTCCAACTACCCGCATTAATGGCGAGGCGACGGGCGCGTCCCGCCTGTCGCCCATGCGTGGACTCTCGTGGCCTCCGAGCAGCTCTCTCCCTGTGCAGTCAGAGGCTTTTTGACTAACGGGCCTTCGTTTTTCCACGCTTCGGCAGCGGAGACGTGCGCGTCCCATCTCCACGCTCCAGCCGCCCACAGTAGCCCGACGACGTGACGACCAGACGTGCAGCACCAACTCCGGCGTGGCAACAGCGGGCGGTCGTGAGCGACTAGACGCATCGAACCGAGGGACGCTCTCTCTCTCGGCATTTGTACTCGGCACCATGGACCCCCTTGCACGATAAAAGGAGGGTCTATGCCACTAGAGAAGGCAGCTGAGATTGACTCCGGTCCGAGAGGTTCCAGAACTCCCCGGGCCTTCTTCTTTTTCCTCGGCTCCGAGCTCCTGAGTGCCCCGGGAGAACACCTTGTAACATCAAACCATATTCTCTCCCACATAGCAAAAAACATACAGGAGTAGGGTATTACGTCTCCGTGCGGCCCGAACCTGTCTTCTTTCTCCTGTCTCTCTCGTGTGTCAACGATCCGACGCCGCACGCCGTCTGCGAACAACTCCCCTGGCCGAACCTAAAAGGGGGGTCTCCAGGCTTCTCGCCGTCGGAGTTTCATCCTTCGACAGATTGATTCAGATGAGAAGATATGTGAAAGAAAGTAATAGAGAAATAGTTATGATTAGTTGATAGGTGAAAAGGTAATAGTATTTTAGGACAAATTTCAATAACAAAAGTAATAGTATTATAGAACAGAGGGAGTACTTGGTTATTATATTTTGGGACATGAAACAGAGGAAGTAGCTCATAAGAAATAAACTAATAATAATTTCTCTCTTCTCTTCTCGCTCTCTCTTATGTATATGAGCTATCCAATATATTCTTTTTATTTTCTGATAGAATCTACTGACCACTACAAAACATAGAAATGAAATAGCTGGGAAGAAATACTTACGTCCTCTCTAAATCCACATGCTCCAAACAACCAATCGGCTGCTGCCCGTTATCATCCCAGCGACCCCACCTTGATCTATATTTCTATCCCCTCCAGATTTATCGGCGCCTCTCAAGTCCCAGCTCCCAGTCTCCCAAAGACTCCCCGCCGCCACAGCCCACCGGTCGCCATGGCTGCGGTCGCCAACATCTCCACAGCCCTCCACCTCCGCCCCTCCCCTCATGCCTTCGCCGTGCCCGCAATGGGCTCACTGCCCTTCCTCCGGCGCCGGATGCGCTCCTGGCCCATCGCCGCCGTCCAGCAGGACGCGGCCGTCTGGACCCCCGCCCCCGTCTCCTCCTCCGGCGCGGCCTCTGCCGACGGCTCGCTCGTCCACTTCTCCGTGGACCTCTCCGACGCCGACGACCTCGCCGCGTCCTTCACCGCGCCGGGGCAGTATCTCCTGATCCGCGTCCCCGGCGAGGACGGGCTCAAGCCGGCGTTCATGGCCATCGCCTCGCCGCCCGGGGGTGCCGGGTTCGACTTTTTGGTTAAGACCGTGCCCGGTACGACGGCGGAGAAGCTGTGTGGGCTCCGCGACGGGGACGTTGTGGAGCTTGGCGCGATCATGGGTAATGGTTTCCTCATCAACAGGATAAATCCGCCAGATGAGGCGCAAACTGTGCTCCTCTTTGCTACAGGGACAGGGATCAGGTGATTACTTTTTTCTCTGATGAATGCTTCTTTAGCCTTTTGTATATGCTAAGGTTTATTCTCTTTACACTGCAATAGTCAGTTGTCACACCTATTGCTGTAGTAGCATTTGCAGCTTACACAGTGTAGCGTTTAAAATAGTTTTAAGCTGTAACAAATTTCATATCTTATAAGCTTAGATTTATCGTACTTTTCTTCAGTGATTTTGTCGCTCTAATGTAACTTGTTCGTTTTTATGTATTTCACTAATCGGATGCCTCATGGACTTATTATATCTATAATCTAGTTCACTACTTAGCGGAAGAATGCAAGATGCTTATACATGATAACTAAAAAGAGAAAACAGCCATATCATCGAGCACCACACAATTCATCTCCAATGCAAGCACCATAGGTTATGCATAAGCACTGATGCTACAAAATTAGCACCTCATCTTTCTGTTCTTTCCTAAAAAATGCCTTTTGTTTTTGTTTTGCTAAGGGCCTCTTCAAGCATTCCTTACGGATGAAAAGATCACAAAAGATCACCTGTATGAAAAATCAAAATGAGAATCGGATGGTAAAATGTATGAAGCAGTTGTCTTATACTGGGTAGTCACAATAAACACACATTTTTTTCCACAAATATAAGCATTCCTAGATTTTTTTTTTTGGAGAGATTAAGGATGAAGGGAAGAAGACTTTGATGCCCCTTATTAAATGAGGGATAGTTGGGGTGGGAGGGTGGTTGGGAATAAGATGGGAAGAAATTTGAGTGAGAGGTGATTGATGGGACAAGTTGTACTCTAGGAATCCTTATATTTGCAGAGAAATTTTAAATGCTAGGAATCTTTATATTTGTGTGGACAGAGGGAGTAAGGCAGTAAAGTGAGGAGAGGCGAGGCGACCCACTTTGCCTTACAGCCTATGCGATATGGCACAAGGTGAGGTGTCTCCTTAAACAGTCAAAAAAGGGTCCCAATTGGTGATTAGGAGGGAAGGTGGTAGAGAGAGAGAGGAGGAGGATGCTAGTATCATCACTATTTCTCTGGTCATCTGGCCCCTGGCCTGTTGGGTAGGGGTGAAAACGGTTCGGATATTATCCGCTAACCGTCCGAAATTTCGGATACAGATAGGATCGGTCGGATAATTCTCGGATAATCTCGGATTCGGAAACGGAAACGGATAATTTTTTTCGGATACGGATACGAATACGGTAAAGGTATTATCCGACGGATTTCGGAATCGGTCGGAAACTAACCGGAAAAATTTTCGGATATCCGGAAATCTGCTCGACGCGACAACGCCATCCGCTCCAAGCGCCAGCCGCCGCCGGACCCCGCGCGCCTGCAGCCACCGCCGCTGCCGGGCCCCGAGCCCCAGCCCCATCGGCCTCCGTCGCCGCCCGGCCTCGCGCCCCTTGCGGCCACTGGCGCCGGCCCTGCGCCCGCGCCCGCTGCCGCTGCCGCCGCCGACCTTCCTCCCCCGCACCCCGCAGCCGCCGGCGACATCCCTCGCGCCCGCGTCCGCCGCCGCTGCCGGGCCCTGAGCCCCATCGGCCTCCGCCGCCACTCGGCCTCGCGCCCCCCGCGGCCACCGGCGTTGGCCCTGCGCCTGCGCCCGCTGCCGCCGCCGGACCCTGCTCCCCCGAGCCCCCGCGGCCGCCGGCGCTATCCCTCGCGCCCGCGTCCGCCACCGCCGCCCGGCCTCGCGCCCCCCCCCCCCCCCCCCACCGGCGCCGACCCTGCGCCCGCGCCCGCTGCCATCGCCGGACCCTGCTGCCCCGCGCCCCCACGCTGCTGCCGCCGGCGCCATCCCTCGCGCCCGCGTCCGCCGCCGCAGCCCGCCCGCGCCCACTGCCGTCGGCGCCATCCCTCGCACCCTCGTCCCCTGCCGTGTTGGAGTAGAAGACGACGACTCAGTTCTGTGTTGGAGTAGAAGACGCCGAAGTGAAATGCCCGGTCTGCATGTGCATTTCCAGGATAAAAAGTACAACCTACTGCAAGTATATAAGTACATTTTTACCGGCTTAATTAATTATCACAGTTAATTTATGAGCTACTTCGCCAGGCCATGGATATATAGAATAGTTACGTTGCTATTATCTATGTGGTATTAAATGGTTGTTGCATTGACTTGATATCCGAATAAATATTCATTACCGTATTCGTTCTGATTCATATTCGTTCCGTATCTGTATCCGGTAATATTCGATTCCGTTTTTGTATCCGAGGTTTCCGATTCCGAAAAAAATATGAAAACGGATATGGTATAGCTAGTTTCCGACCGTATCCGATCCGTTTTCACCCCTACTGTTGGGGCACACCTCTTTGGCCGCCATTCCTGGTCATGCCAACAATCTCCTATTAAGAGAACGCACCACCAGCACCACTCCAAGTTGCCATAAACGCCATCAAGTCGCTGTGCATGCCATTGAGGTGGCACTGAGCCTAAGGCGAAATTTGACGGCAGTGGCTAGGAGGAAGTAATAGCCAGGCCCTAGTTGTGTCGACTGTTTGGTTGCTAGCCTTGATATATCAAGATTTGGTCAAAACCAAAATCTGGCAAGACCAAAAGTTTGGTTGGCAAAAGGATTGGGAAGATTGCAACCTTAGCATACTGTTTTGGCAAACAGGTAGGGTAGCATTTGTCTTGAAGAGGAGTAAAAGGCCAATATGGATATGAGTCCTATGACGAATTGGTTCTACCTTCCTTCTATTACTCGCTATGTAAAATGACTTCTGCTGTCAGAAATACAATTTATCTAAACGGATTACAAATAGGTACTTTTAGATTAGAAGATATGACCATTTAAACATTAGAACTAAATAAACCAATAGTATATTTAGTGCATTCAATCACCACCTGCCATGTTAGCCCAGCTGCCCCAGCATGCTTATTGAGCAGCAAAAATTGGTAAGTTATTCCTTAACATTTGTTAAAATACCGTGAGAAATATGGGAATGTTTAGTTCCGTTTCCTCACCATCAAAGCAAGGTTAGTTAGCATCTGTCAAGGATCTGTATTTTGTTCCCTGGCCTACATAAGAGGGAGCAAAGGTTTCCTTGCTTCTGAGGGCAATCAGCATGCTATTTTCTTATTCACTGGATAGGTAAGACAGGGCTAAGTTAATGGACTAAATATGTCCTAAATCTCATGTCACAATTGCCCAAGGTCCATTTCTCGTAAGTATTGTTTGTGTTGTGCTGATACATCTTTCATGATAATTTAATTTGCCTCCATAATGTCGCTGACTGCCTGGTTTGGATGATCTAGTATAATCTGGCCTCCTTTTGATGGAATCCTTCCTGGGTTAATTTGTATGTTAATCATGCAGCCCAATTCGTTCCCTTATTGAGTTTGGTTTTGCTGCGGATCAAAGAGCTGACGTGCGACTTTATTATGGTGCCAGAAATCTCCAAACGATGGCATATCAGGTTGAGACTTGGGACTTGCCTTCATTCTGCTCTATGTAAATTATACCTTCAGAGAGAAACCATTTGTCATGTTTGATAAAACATATATACCTTTCTGTCTGGCAGGATAGGTTTAAAAACTGGGAGTCAACTGGGCTTAAAGTAATACCAGTATTGTCACGAGCAGATGATAGCTGGAAAGGTGAACGGGGATATGTTCAGGTAATATAAGAAAACTCCACCATTACTGTAATATTATTGTATGTTCATAGGTATGTACAACCACCTTATTTCATTTCATTTTCATTTTTCAGCATGCTTTCTGGAAAGACCAGCACATTGCAAATCATTTTTCTACTGGGGCAGTGCTCTGTGGACAAAAACAAATGTCTGAGGTAAGTTTGTTCTCTTTTATGTCGTATACTTTTGCATATTTGTACTGTTATGGGTGCTACAAGTTATGAAATATTCTGTTTGGTTCTTGGTGACCACACAACTAAATCTCATTCTCAAGGACATATTTCAATACTATGTAGTAATATTCCCAAAAAGAACCATTTTTCCCCATCCTATAGCTATTTGTTCAAAAGAACTAATTTTTTTTATATTTATTGTAGCAAGCAAATGTCGCGCTGCACCTAGTGTACTAATTTACTAGTATTTGTTGTTAGAGTCTTATCTTAATTGTGATAAATCCAGCGCTGACTATTGCAATAACATGCAACTATATTTTAAACCACCGCAAGCTATTTCAATTTTAGTTAATTGTCAGGTTGAGTTTATTTTGTGTGCTCTGATCTACATTGCTGCTTGAGAAGTTGAGATCACGGTTGATAAGTCATAAAGTTGAGTCGAGATACCTCCTACCGACTAGGAGACTAGTCGCTGAGTTGACTACTCTTATCAGGGTGTTACTATTATGATTTACCCTGAATTATTTTTGAACTTTGGTGAGTGGCAATCAGGAGTTAGTAATGCCGGTTCTCATACTTATGAGTAGAATACACATCATGAAGTGTCCAACACATGTGTTTAATCAATATGAAATTCAGATTTGGGTATGAGAAGTATCACGAGCAGGTTGTTGGTGGAATGGTGGGAGGGATATGTTAAAGAGCGTAGTCGGCCCTGGACCTCGAGGGCACAGCTTGGGTGAGGCAGGATCAAGTGGTCAACAGAGGAAGGGTAGGAAAAAGATTAATTATATTGCTTAATCTCATAATTGCCATGAGCTCAGAATATAAAGAGGCGGCCCTAACACAAGTTCCCTAAACCAACTCTGACTCGAAACCCAAACTGAATCCAACCCTTATCAAATCTTAACATGACTCCTTTAACCTAAACATAGCTAATACAGGATAACTACTATTTACACCTGGCGCTACAGTACCACGTGGTACTGTTCACGCAGCACATACTACTTTAGAATAAGGGCTTATCTAAGCCAATTGGACTTGGACTTGGTAGGCTTGGGCTTGAATCCGGCGCTTGAACAGTTCCTTTCTCCTGGTCTGCTGCTGCCCCTTGCTGCTTCCTCCTTGTATATGTGATACCCCATATGGCATCTCTCCCCCCTGTACATGCAGCTTGTCCTCATGCTGGAAAGAGGGATATAGGCGACGAAACTCATCAAAGGACATCCATGAAGCTTCAGCTACTTGCAGGCCCACCAAGTTCCAACTGGTCACGGGCGAGTCTACTCTTTAGTACAGTTGCTGGTTGATTTCTAATCCAAACTTTGACCTGGCTCAACTCCACTTCTTTTCATTGGGATATAACATGGATTTAGAGCTAGACAAGACCTAGTACACATCACACCTAGCTTTCTAGCAACATATGAACCAAGCTACTTGCTTCATACCCTCTTTATAGTACGGTCAATATAATGGAAGCCCTAGTCTATCTCCACATCACTTCAGTTCCTTTGATGTGCAAACAAGCAACCAAGGGCCTTAATCTTCACTTTGCTCGACGAAGACCGCACTTGTACTTTTGTGGATGAATCATTGTAGCACATTGAATTGCCAGAAATCGAGCTCCTTTCGCACTTAGCAAACACGGCTAGTCCCGGTGATCATGTTGACATTAATCACCAAAACCCTAAACAAGGGCCTAGTGCTTCGTTTCGGACCTGTCTATGGTAGGGAACCACCAGTTCTTCGTGGCTATGAAGCTGGTTGGACTAGACCTGGGTTGTGGCCATTGATTAACAGCTTCAATAGCGTGATAAGTTCCTGGTGGAGAACGTTGCATTTCTCATAAGGTTCAAATGGTAAGCCAGCCAATGCAATGGTGCCCCTGCCTGATATGTTCATTGGTAAGGTGGTTCTACTCTGTTCCACGTACTTTGTTCTCGCCTAAACAAAAGCATTTGGGCAGGGGATGCACAGACCTTAAATTTGTCTTGTTATAAACCGATGTGCAAAACTATGGGAAAGCTCAAATTTATATTTAATAATTAGCAAGGACATGGTTCTAGTTAATTATTAATACATAGTGCAAAGTAGTACATAGTTTCAAGTTTATCGGTATTTCCGTTCCTTATTTGTTGTTTTGTTTGATTGGTTGATGTGAGTTTTACTCATTATGTTCTATTGTTGAGTAAAATCTGATGAATTCCCGTTTTGTTCCCCGTCATTGTATATGATGATGTATTCTGCTTTACAGGAGATCACATCAGCCCTTATAGCGGATGGTGTATCGCCAGATAAAATTTTGACCAACTATTAGCAAGGATTGACGAGCCTCCTGTTTGGCCTCAAAATTCATTTTTTTTTTCTGGTAGTATTCTAGCTGTTCTGGTCCAGTAGTATTGATACTTCTCAGCACATAAATGTGTATAAATTAGAACCATTCTTCAATTTATAACAACCTTTTCAGGCCATATAAGCGTTGAGCCCCAGGCTTGTTTTCAGTTATGCGATCTCCAGTGGACCTTCAAATCAATAGCTAGCAGCAGAGTAACATTTAGTAAATTTTCCTCTCTTGTATATTATTGGCAAGAAAACATGACTAACCTCATTGAGCGACGTCATCAAGACATCAGCAAATTAATAGCCATTATTAGTTTGCGTATAAGCCTACGACCTTCGTATCATTCTTGCCCCGATTGATTTAGATCCTTGAGCGGATTATTACCATAGATTATTTTCTTGATTATACGGATAAATTAAATATTTTAAAAAATAAACTTAACAAATAGCTTAAAACAAATGGTCTAAAAAAGATTTTTTAGAAAACATATTTTTAAAAAATGAAGCTTATCATGTGCACATAGTCTTTCTCGTGCGCACATATTGTACACATCAACTAATAAATATCACTAATGCCTTATTCGGATCAGCTACTTGCTTCTGCTTATTTTCTCATTTTCCACGATATGTTTTTTGCAAAAATTTTCTATATGAAAGTATCTCTAAAAAATCAAATAGATTCTTTTTCAAGTTTTAATAGTTAATATTTAATTAATTATACACTAATGATGTTTGTAAAAGCTGTCTCGAACGCCACCTAAAATTTATAGAAAAATTTATACATCTTTTCAATAGTAATATACTTATGTATAAAGTTTTATCTTCAAATTCACTATATATAGAGAGAAAAAAAGATAAAATTCTGATAGATTTATACTCTTAAAACTGTTAGGTTTTTTATGGCTAAACTATAATGAATTTGAATATGAGATTCTATATATAGGTATAATGCTATTGAAAGTATATGTATAAATTTTTCTAGAATTTTTGAGATATTTATTAGTTAGTGTGCATGATTTATACATGAAAAGCTTGTATTTATAAGATATGTTTCCGCTTTAGCTGCCTAACAAGTAATATTTAATACTCACACTAGCACCTCTACACACCACACTTGCACATCTGACCGTTGCTTCTTGTCGCATGCACTTAACCAAACCTCGTGAAACCTGCTTGGCACAAGGATGAGCCTTAACATTACAATGGTGACCAACAAAATCAATATCAAAAGACAAAAATGATCTCCTAAAGTCCTTAATCTCCGACTAAATTGAACAGATCTCATCTTCTCCTGCACGAGGAAGCCCATAAATCAACCAAAATTCTCCTATCCTATTCCATATGTAGATATTCTAAGGGCTTGTTTGATTCAGTAACAATTTAAACCTTCCCAAAATTTTAGCCTTTTTTTTCAGTGCGTGCTTTAGTTGGATGGCTACCAAAATTTCTATTTTTTACTCCAACAAACTAAATGAAACATTGTCTTAGTATCAACTTTTTTTTTTTGGACCGAGCCATAAAAACCATAGGCCGCCACTGTCCACATTGGACACAGGCCCGTTCCGGGTATTTGAGGGGTCCTAGGGCGAGAAAAATATAACAATAATATTAAGTTAATAAGTTCCATCTATTTTACTACTTTGTAATCCTAAATATAAATTATATAAAAATAATCTTATGAAAAGAAAATTTTCTCCTTCACCAACTAAATTTACGCTTAATCTTCTTCTCTTTACCTCTTATAAAACAACGAGCTAAATTAAAATTGAAAATACTAATCAATAGCAAGTTACACGAAAGTTCTAGTCTTGTTTTGGATCATACGAATATTGTGTGAAAGTAATATTTAGAAACAAGCGGACCAAATTTTGGAAAATGCACCATGTCAACAATTTCCGTATGATAGAATTTCAAATAGATCAACTATGAACTAATTGTAGGCAATGTTACTAGAAACGTATGAATTGGCTCTTCTTCATTAATGGACTTCGTTTTAGAGAAAAAAAATTGAGCTTCTAGTAGATAAGTTGATATAATATGTGCCGATTGTAATTTATTGTAGGGGCATAGACAGTGACATATATTAATGGAGCCCCCTAAATTCCGTGGACCCTAGGGGATCACCCCTCTCGCTATGCCTTAGGAATGGCCCTAATGGGACACAAGATTGTGACTGCCACATCATTATCAAAAGACACATCGTAGTGTCAAGTAATTCATTGGATCAAATTGTACTCTCTGCATCCCAATATATAGTTATCAAGTTTGAGTTTTTCCAAAATATAGCTATCTAGAACATGTAAAAGGTGAATTTTGGCAAAAACTTCTTATGCTATCCCTAGTGGTTCATATTAGGGGTGAAAACGGGTCAAGTATTTCCTGCCCGCCCGCCCGACCATTTTAACATGGGACAATTTCGGGTCAACAATTCGGGTATCCGGTTGCTTACGCGGATATTGGATTCGAATCTGAGTATTTTATAGCGGATACGAGATCGGGTTTGGGAGGACACTATCCGGTGAATACGGAGTATCCAGTGCATTATGCGGATAATATCTGGTAAACTATCCGCGTATAACCCGGATAACATAGCCCAAAAAAATAGCCTACAAGCACAGCAAACAAACAAGGCCCAACCGCCCAAGGCCCAGCACTCCAGCAGGCCACCATGAGTCCACGACAGAAGACGACACCAGTCCACGCCTCCGTGGTCCAGTGCCAACCAACCCTAGTTAGGTTCGGTCGCAGGCAAAGGCGCAGCTTGGGACGTAGGCTAGGAGCGTCGCACCGCTGCCAGGCCCGTCGGCCGTCGCCTCACTGCCATCCATCGTCCACCGCGACCGCGGCGCCTATCGCCCGGCCGCCGTCGCCTGACGCTTGCTGCCGCGGCGGGATGGCACCCGTCGCACCGCTGCCGTCGCCTAATGCGAGCGGTTGCGGCCCACGGTGCCCCTCGCACGCCGCTGTCGCCCGTCACACCAGCGGCCGTGGCGCCTATTGCCCTGCCGCCGTTGCCCGACGCGAGCAGCCGTGGCGCCCGTCGCATAGCCACCGTTGCCCGTTGTGACCTCATCTACACCGGATTCCGGAAGTCTGCAGCTCATCAGTCATCACAGGTTAGCCAAATTACTTGCAAAAAATCAAAGAAAACAACCCTTTTTTAACCTTTGGATGAGAAGCAAAATGATTTGCTGACACCCTTCTACCGCACCACTGTGGCACTGTACCTATGTATGATGGTTGAATTGTGAATTATGTTGGTTCATCGCATTGTAGATGATAAGCAAGATATCTACCTAATAGATGTGACTTTTCAAGTTTGTGAATTTTGATTAGTAATTGCATTGTAATATTTTGTAGCGTTGCAGTCATTCTAAATTTCTAATTAGCTAAAATGATTACAGTTATTATTATGACGAAATGGTCTAATTTATAGGCTCTAAAGAGTTAATTTTTCAAGCAATAGTTTGTTCATTTGACTTTTGATGTTTGGTTGTAGGATAAATATGGCTAGTGGTGATGCAAGCAATAGTGCTTGTGCTAGCACAAGTGCATCTCCGGCTGGTACCATGACTGCTGGTACTGATCACTCGGTGTCGGTGCCAAAAAGGTCGGCATCGAATGCATTGGTACCACATGAGGCAACCACAGTCACTGAAGGTAGAGGTACAGAATCTGTTGTTATTCCTGATGAAGATGATGGGGCATTCATAGAAGAAGTTGAACCTGCAGTAAAGAGGCAGAAGAAGTGTACCTCAAAGGTTTGGGAATATTTCAGTAAGTACACTGACAATGTCAAGAATAAAGTTACTGGTGTGGTAGAGAAGCAACTTAAAGCAAAATACAAAAAATATGGTAGAGTGTTTGGTGCAGAGACAGTAAATGACACAAAGCACTTATGGAATCATTTGAACCGCATTCACTCATTGAAACAAGGTCAGCAGGAACTTGAGTTGAAGGGTGAAGTTCAGACTTTCAGGTATGATCCGGAAGCAAGCTTGGAAAAGTTCTATATAGCTCTTATTATGCATGAATATCCATTTTGTATGGTTGAGCATGAGTTTTTTATTGAATTCATCAAGTCTCTTCGCCCTAGTTTTGCATTCAAGTCTCGCATTACTACTAGGAAAGAGATACTACAGTTGTTTGAAGCTAAAAAGAGAGTGTTGTATGATGAACTGAAATCAGTTTCTAGTAGAATTTCTACAACCATGGATATGTGGACATCAAATCAGAATAAAGCTTATATGTGCATCACTGCTTATTAGATTGATGAAAATTGGTTGATGCAAAAGAGAATACTCAAGTTCATTTATTTTGATGGGAAGCATACAGGAACTAGGCTAGCAAATGCATTTGTCAAGGGAGTAATGTTTATAAATATTGAGAAAAAGTTATTTGCTCTCACACTAGACAATGCTTCATTAAATGATAAATGTGTTAGGGAAGTTGTGACAGAGCTTAATAAGCTTTATAACATTAGTAAAGCCCCCCATTGATATGTGAAGGTGTTTTCTTTCATGTGAGATGTTTGTCACATATTAAATCATGTTGCTTAAGATGGATTGAAAATAATTGCATATACAGTTGAGAATATTAGGGCTACTATTGGTATTATGAAGAATTCTACATTGCAATGGGAGGAATTTCAGAAATGTGCAGTAAAATGTGATTTGGATAACAAATCTGGGCTTCCATTTGATGTGCCTACAAGGTGGAACTCCACATATGATATGTTGAAACAAGCTATTTACTACAGGAAGGCTTTTGAAAGGCTTTTGTTATTAGATAAGGGAAGATATGAAAGGTATGCTCCAAGTACTGATGAATGGGATATGGCTGAATCACTTTGCAAGTGTTTGGAGAAATTCAATGATGCCACTGTGTTATTTTCTGGTTGTCTATATCCAACGGCAAACTTATTTTGGTGGAAGTTTTGTGAGATTAAGTTAGCACTTTGAGAATGATGTGCAAGTGCTAATGTCTCCATTGCTTCTATGGCCGCAGCCATGCAAACCAAATATGATAAGTATTAGGACAAGTCCAATCTAGTTCTTACTGTGGCTTGCTTTCTTGATCCTAGATATAAGCAAAAGCAAGTGAAATATTTTCTAAACAAGATCTACCCTAAAAAGTGTGAAGATGAACTTAAGCGTGTCTTGGATGCTATCAACAAATTGTTCCAGGCTTACAAGAGTTGTATTGCAACTAAAGTTCGAATCCTACTACTGCAGGACCAAATGGAAATTCTCAGCCACATGGTAAAACTGATTTGGGTTTTGATGACATTAAGGAATTCTTGTATGATGATGCAGTTCGGACTAAAGAAGTGGATATAAATGAATTGGAGGTCTACATGAAAGAGAAGCCAATTTGTTGGGTTGATCCAACAGGTGAAAGCGCACAATTTGACATACTGTCATGGTGGAAGAGCAACCAAGTGAATTTTCCTATCTTGTCAACACTTGCTCGTGACGTAATGGCTGTTCAAGTCTCTACTGTTACTTCAGAGTCGGCTTTTAGTGCTGGTGGTCGTGTTGTTGGTCCTTTCGCAGTTCTCTAGATCCTAAGATCATTGAGGCTCTAGTTTGTACCAAGGACTAGAAAAGATTATCTAGGAAAGGTAAGTATTTGTGCATTTTCATTTCTTTATTTATATAATCTCCCATTTTTGTTTAGTTGCTTATTTTGTGAATTTTCATTTCAGGTCAATTTAAGGACAAGATAGCAACAATTCTTGATAAGTTGGATATAAAGCTAGAGGACAAAGTTTGTGCTAATACAGATATGGATGAGGAGGTTAGTTAAATATTAATGTGTTCTTTATTGCATAAAAAAACTACTATCTTTGAGACCTGCAATCTTTGAATGAATGATTATTTGGTTCCATTTTGGATTTTGAGAAATCTAGGGAGCACCTAGTGTCATAATTACAAATATTGTATTAATCTGAATTTTCTGTTGTTTCTAGGATCAGGCAGCGAATAGTGATTGAGGCTTTGGAGTTGGTGATTTACTGATATGCTTGGCCGGGTCTTTTGTTTGTAAGAACTGTTATGGTGATATGTAATGATATATATGCCTACTGATGCTACTACTTTTGTACTGTTTGATGCCCACTATTTTGGTACTGTTTAATGCCACTACTTTGGTACTGTAAAAATTGTTATGGTGAGAACTTTAAGTTGATATCCGCATAAATATGGAATTGTTGAATGGCTATTGTCTATGTAGTATAAATGTTTGCCTCCATCACTTATATGGAAATATGGAATTGTTGAATGGCTATTGTCTACATGGTATATCTGGTTGTTGCTTTGACTTGATATCTGCATAAATATTCGTAACTGATAGTGTACGTATCCGTCTTGGTACGTATTCGTTCTATATTTATACCCGATATTACCCGTGCTTGTATTCATATTCGATACTATCCATGTTTGACCCGATTCGGATTACAAAATATGGGTTAGGATATAGGAAGGACGAGATCCGACCGAACCCGACTCGTTTTCACCCCTAGTTCATATAACTCTAATCAGAGTGGATCTTGCACTCCACCTACTATAATGAGGATATTTTTTACCTTGTATCATAATTATTAATCCCGCTAAAAAGCTCTTTGGTAGCTATATTTGGATGGAGGGAGTAAGATTCAACCGAGTTTGACCCTTGCCAAATCTTACATATGTTTCCAGAACTGCCTCATGAAAAGTGGTCCTTCAAAATGTGAATAGATTCACCACGTAATTAAAAAAAACTGTCTAGCAGTGAGAAAACCACCACGTAATTCAAAAACTGTCTAGCAGTGAGAAAACCATGCACCACTCTCCACAAAAAAGTTCTCAATTTGGGGGCAAAACCTGGTTTTCGATAAGGTGCCAGATAGATTGTGACAAGGAACCTGACAAATTTGCATCCTCCAATCTCATTCTCTTCTCCGACAAATTTGTACCAGTATTTTCTCTAACATTGTTTGCACAGCAAATATCCCTTATAACCGTTTGAAGAAGCGACATCACTTCAGATGGCCATAGGAGCTGTTGACTATTGAAACACCAACAAAGTTTGAGACAACAAGATGTGAGTTGCCTGCTCATTTGTTGCCTTGTGTTCATCTATGATGAATAGATTAACATGCATGCTGTTACAAACCAAATCACCATGTGATCAATTAGCCAAAAGGGATAATTACATCTGTTCGTGAAGGGATGTGTCCTTCACGAAGAGACACCAATGACATCCTAATTCCCTCTATAAATATAAATCCCCTCAGTGTAATCATGACAAGAGAATCAATATAGAGATCATTCATCCATACATTGCATCTCTACTCAATTACTCTTCACACGTTATCAGCACACTCTTCACTAAGCGAAAAGAAACAGAGGAACGAAACTGTTTCAATAAGAGTTTTCTTTGGCCATCAACATTAGAAGAAAGACAGAAAGGACGAAGAACAAGAAATGCCATGAAGGTAAACATCGATATCCATGGATGGATTTCTCTAAGCAACAGAGAACAATTCATGGCGTTGCCTTGTGTCCTCACTACACTACTATTATCTTCTTCCTCTATTTTGGCCTTGCTATTCTCCTCGGTATCTCAGCCAAAATAAGAGATGACAAGAACATGGTGACAAAAACATCAAGGATGTTCTTACCATGGTACTGGAAGCAAACCATGGCTCCACTGACTTGTGCACGAAGGCCGATGGCCTATGGCTGCGCCGCACAACCACCGTCGATCAACCTCTTGGAGTCCCACCGCTCAGCATGACTCCATCACCTTCGCACATTACGACGCGACAGCAGCAAGGCGAAGAACGCCGTGGCCCGTCACTGCGGCTCGCCCGCGGCACTCGACAGTGGTGGTGACTAATCACTGCCCCGTGCTCCACTATGTTGTCCCTGCATTCTCAACGATGAACACCACCGCCCATTGGCATGGCCGCTTCAGTCACTCGCGGTGCATGGCAGCAGCAGCGCGAGGGTAACACCAGTGGTAGCCTGCGGCGTACCGAATGATGGCGCGGCGGCGACTGAACCACGGCGGCACAGCAGAGGTGGCTTCGCGATGGCGCCGCGAGCACGGCGGCCCAGCTACGGCCTATGGAGGCGCCCTGGCGCAGCAGCCGGCGACCATGGCGGCACATTGGCATAGCAAACGCGGTGGCACGGCTGTGCCCCAGTGGCGGCCTACAGCGACACCCCGGGGCAAAAAGGCAATGGCCGGCGACGACCCTGGCGGCACACCGGCGTAGCGGTCGACCGGAGGAGGTGGCCCGCATGGCATGGCGCACCGGCCTAGCATTGACGCGGCGATGTCTGCGATGGCAAGCGGCGACGCACAGGCGCCATTGCGGGTTGGTGGATCAAGGCGGCGACAGCGGTGGCTTAGGGAGGAAGCCTAACTGCTGCCCCGCCCGCCTATTTGTTTGCCGACCTAATGGGCCGGCCTATCTACGGCCCAAACTGTCCCCCCTTCCCTGCCCCACGCTGGCCGAGCCAGCCCATGTGCGCGACAAACCAAGGCAAAAGGCCTAATAGGCCTCACCCTAGTTTTTGACTATTTTGTGAAAAGACCCTAGATTTCTAGGAAATTGCTAAATAGTCCCTATAAATAGTACTCCCTCCGTCCCAAAATATAGCCATTTCTGGCTACGAATCTGGACAAGCACTTGTCCAGATTCGTAGCCAGAAATGGCTATATTTTGGGACGGAGGGAGTACTATTTAGTACAATTTCAGTTTTAGCCCCTGAATTTTCCACAATTCCATAAAAGGCTAAATAATTTGACATATCTTATGTCAATTACGATATAGTCGTCAGACTATACATAAATTACACTATATTTTATTTGCCTCTTGCAAATATACATTCCAAACCTATCGGTCTTCGGAAAATGCGTATGCAATATGTACATATGCAAATTTTATTTTGGGCCCTTAGGTTCAATACAAATTATAGTGTTATTTAATTTACATACTGTAAATTATCATTGTAGACCATATGAGTACTGGAAATTATGTAATGTTCAAAGTGAATGTCCATAGGCATTCCCAATAACATATATATATTTGGGGATTTATTTCCTAATTGCAATTGATTTATTTCTTGCAATCTTATTCACATATTATTCCATTAATTAAGTTCCAACAACTTAATTTAAATTGGATAATATGCAAAATATTAGTGATTACCTTCGGACATATATTGAAAATTTTCAATATCTTATGAGTATAACCCAAAATAATGTGGAGCCTAAGACATCTCTTAGCAACAAGTTATCTCGTCCACAACCCATGATTTACACCATAATTGGTGTTTACATCATTGTTATACTCCATATATGAGGTTTCACCAATATTGTTATCGACCATATTTGAATATTCACAATTTCTTTGATTTTGCAAAATTCAAAATTCAAATTCCCTTAATTAAGCTCTATGTGCTTAATTCTATTGGAATTTTACATGCAAAATCTTAATAGTGCATACCTCCATGTTTACTAAAAAATCACAAATATTATGTGGAGACTGAGGCATTTACTACAACTTTGTAGATTATGCTATTAGCAACGAGTTACCGCGTTCACCTATTTGATGTTTACCAAAACAATGTGATTATTCGGTATTTATAAATATAACTCAAAACTATGAAGTCTAAGGTATCTACTACAAATTGCTGTAGACTATGCCATTAGCATCGAGTTCCTCGTCCATGTGTTACAGGATACATCTTGTTTTCATATATTTTGCATCATATTACAACATTAACATGTTATATTAATTTACTACTTGTAAATTAATTAAATTTATGGTAAACCATGTAAGAAATCATGGGCAAAGAATTTGAAATTCTTGAACGAGACGGTCACAACTATCCAACATAGTCGAAGGACATCAAGATCAATCTTTCGTCCTATGGATTTCAAGCAACTATTGAGCCTCCTCAGGAGGGAAATCCACTGCTATTAGATCAAGAGAAATATGATGCCTTATACTTTATAAGAAGCCACATACACCCACATCTCAAAACTAAGCATTTCTCAGAACTAGACCCTCATACTCTATGGCTTGCACTCAAAGTAAGATTTGAATCTATCAATGCAGAAAAAGTAGGAAAAATATTATCTACTATGTTCTCTGCTAATAGGATCTCAACATCCACTAGAGGGTTCAGAAAGGGTAGAGGCATTCCCAAGACTAAAAACGACAAAACTAAAGTTTGTCACAAATGTGGTTGCTACAACCACATCACTAAGAAATGCCGCACCCCAAGATATCTGGTTGATCTATATCTCAAATCCGTGGGCAAAGATAAACCTACTCAAGAGAAGGGATCTGAAACAAATTCTCTAACCCGACAACATCGAGAAAGCCAGTTGTTCACAGCAGTTTTTAGAGGAACTCAACAACAACACATCTCTTCTACAGAAGGATGATCTCATGAGCACTGAAGACATGCTTGTGGAATTCACTTCCCAAGACATGTTTGAAGACCTCAATTAATCTTTTGATTACATAGATACTACATTGACCAAGTCCTACTATGTGTTATAATATAAATAGTTGTCATCTATATTGTACGCTACTAAGCTACAATGTTGTATCGAACATATTCGGTATTGAATAAAGTTCGTATCCTATATATCTGATAAGAATTTCTTATGAAATTCTTCTTTCTATATATAGATTTACAAGAATCAATCCAATGAAGGACAATAATGCCTTGTGGACAATACTTCTACAAACTCTATACTTCGGGACACAAATATTTCTTAACTCTTAAAAAGAGATAAGGAACTGTGTTTAACACTGGCAAACACGATGCAACGATAGTTGGCTCTGGTCGTGCCACTATCCCGATGGGTACTCAGTTGGCAATTGAGAATGTACTATTGTATCCCGATTCTACTCGTACTCTACTAAGTTATAGAGATATCCGTCAGAATGGTTTTCAAACTGAAACTCAAGATGACAATAGAGAGGAATATCTCCTCTTAACCACAACGGATATGGTAAACAAGTATTAGAAAAGATTATATCTTTATTCTCTGGATTATACTACAACAAACCCGTATAACTTATTACGTACACAGTAATTTTCTAGAATGTTGACACATTCCAAACTTTGCATGATCTCCTTGATCATCCCACTATAGGGATGATATGATAATTTTAATGGTCATATTTTCCCACATTCTTCGGATTTTACGTGCACTACTTCTACCACAAGGAAATTAATTTTGAGGATCCTCTTACCTCAAAATTAGAGCTGAGCTATTCAAATTCCTTGAACACATTCAAGGTATAGATGTGGCTCTATACAACCATTGTATGGACTATTCAGGTACTTCATGATTCTAATTGACGCATCTACACGATGATCCCACGTGTGGATTTTATTCACACAAAACCATGCATTTGCCAAATTATTTGCTCAAATTATTAAATTATGAACACGCTATCCTGAATATCGAATTCGAACAATTCGAATGGACAGCGCTGCTGGATTTTTCTCAAAATGTCTTCAATGACGATTGTATGGCTGATGGAATTCATGTTGAGCACTCCGATCCATTTGTCCATACAGAAAATGGATTATCAGAATCTCTCATCGAGAAAATCAAGCTCATTGCAAGACCATTACCAAAATTGCAATTTACCAACCTTTTAGTTGGTGAGATGCGGTCTTACACACCGCATCATTTTAAATTCATTACATTGCAATCATACGGTCTGCTCCATTGCAGCTCGTACGTAGAAATTTGGCCTTAGCCAAAGATTTCCCATCTGCTAATCAGCAATGTTTTGCACGTACCGCTATCACCACCATAGCATACATCATTGGACAGTGGGAACCAATATGATGTATCATTATCCATCCATCATAAATACCTCAAGTCTTTTCACAGGGGATTTATAAACAACCTGTGTGCTATTCACATTGAGAACAACTCTAGGCATTAAGGGGAGATACATACCATATATAGAATGCCAGGAATTAAAAAGAGAATGTCAAATATTAACATTCCATCCTCATATCCACGTACCAAAGAATCTGAACCAAATTATTCAGAACATCTTATATTTGCAACATATTGTAAATACTTTGCCAAAAGTATTTACTTGTTATAAATGTGTCACAAAATCCCGCACCAGAAAGAGTGGAGGTACTAAACAAAACCACTCAACTCCCAGAATCACAATAAGTCAAGGAGAAGTATGGTCACATGGGATACAGCTTCTTGAAAGCATCCGCGGACATAGAGGAATATCATTCCTCCAATCAGTAAATGCAAATCAACATTAAGTTGATTGACACCATATGGATATTTTCTATCCAATGCCTATAGATATTTATCATCCAAAAGCCTAGCAAAATTGTACACAAATTTCAAGTGTTGGGCCATAGAAATGCCCTAACTCTGTTGTTTTGGGAATTAACATGGAGTTCAAAAGGGTTGATATTTCCACAAGCTATATTGGTTCCATTGAATCAATCATACAAAGACGACGAATTATCGACATATACTCCTCAAAGTTGCCTTACACCTTCAACTGGATCCAGACCAAAAGTCCTAGGCAGAGTGTCGAAGCATTCAAATTAGGTCAAATCAAAGATAGTAATTAAGGAGAATTGCTCTCACCTAACAATGGAAAGTATTACCATAGTAATACATTCTTCTCATAATGTCTTCCTTATGAAAGCGAGGTGGTGAGATCGTGAGAGCTTGTACCACATGGTTTCACGCAGATACCAAGCATAGCATATCACTGGTATGTGTGGATATCATGTTCCCATATCTAATCATTGGCAGATCAAATGAGTTTGATAGATTCAGATAACCAAGCTCCCAATGGACTTCACATTCTGAATCAAAATACAAAATCGCAATATCTACTGTGTACAACGCAAGTCACCATACGACTTGAACAATTAAGTTGATTGTGGTACAACTGACTATGTAAGTTCTTTCCATAAAAGGTAACTCCAATTATGATGATTGCTTGTGTGTGTTCATAAAGAAATCTCCATTTGGATTTCCTATCATCTCAGCACATATAGATGATCTTAACATCATGAGAACATACAAAAACAAGCAAGCAATCATCTTAGGAACAATTTTCTCATTTGAGAAATTGATCTTTAAGACGGATTCTGAGATACAATATTTGGTTACGACCAAATTACGCTTGAGTCTATAACTTAAGTATATAAATCAATCCATTAATATCCTATTGATATTGTCAACCAGTATCCAAATGATATTGGACAATCATATCCATACACTTGCGGTCATTCAATCCCTAAAAATAGATCCATATCCATTTAGACCCCGGGATGACAAACTGTAGTGCCATCAAAGTGCTCATGTATCCTGCATATTGCAACAGGCCTGAAATTGTATTTGCAGATACATTGCTAGATTAAAGTAGCGTAACTCCAACAACACCATTGGGTGAGAGTCAGAAAGGATATCCATAGATATCTTTGTGGCACAAAATATCTTGATTCATCATCTGATAAATCAAGCTAAGACCATAGTGGGATATGTACATACTAGCCAACTAATCTCTAGAATACCAGATCACGTACTGATTTCATAGTGATATAGTTTCCTCATAAGAGTCATCAAAATAGACTCCGTTTGTTACTTCCACCCATCATTTTGAAGTTTTACATTCATATGAATGGCTTCACCGAGTGATTCGTCATATGCAATAGTCATGTAATATTGATTCCATTTGAATCACCTACCATTATCTACAAAAATAATGATACTTGCGTTGATCAAATACAAACAGGTTACATAAAGAGTAATATCATCAAGCATATTACTCCTAACCTATTTCACCCACATAAATTACATGAGAGTGGGGAAATTAGTATCTTGCAAAGTCCTATAACAATCTCATGGACATATTCACTATGTCATGACCAACTTCCATATTTCTGAAATGTGTTCAAAAAATTGGTATGGGGCGACTATATGAGTTGTACGAATCAGGGGAGTAATCTCGTAGATTATACCTATTTAAAGCAATATTGTACTCTTTTCTCTTTTTATAAGTTTTTCCTACAGGATTTCTCATAAAAGATTTTTGATGAGGCAATATATCAACGTAGTATATATCATATCTCTATTTTCCTCACAGAGGTTTTTAAAGGGATATCAATGATATATAATAACTTTTCATATTTTCCTATATGGTTTTAGGGGAAGTTATCCTATATTATGATCCAATGATCATAATCAATATAATGAAATTCTCACATGAGTTTTTCCTTTCTCAAGGTTTCTCAGAGAGAATTCACATATATGCCACACCATTTTCTCCTTATATTTTTCCACTGGGTTTAAAAAGAGTTTTAATGACATATCTATACAATGATTTCTCCTTAAATTTTCCTATTGGGTTTTGGAGGAGTTTTTCCAAGGATGACTCAATGATGATTACCAGAAGCCAATTGATCAAGGGAGAGTGTTACAAACCAAATCACTATGTGATTAATTAGCCAAAGGGGATAATAGTATCTGTTCGTGAAGGGATATGTTCTTCACGAAGAGACACCAATGGCATCCCAATTCCCTCTATAAATATGAATCCCCTCAGTGTAACCATGGCAAGATAATCAATACAGAGATCATTCATTCATACATTGCATCTCTACTCAATTACTCTTCACACATGCTTTCCCAACTTTTAAGTGGTGCAATTTTTGCAAAAAAAATTTTATATATTAATTTCTTAGTATAATGCTTTAAATTTATTTTCTAACTTTATAATAGTTAATCCATTTGTTTGTGCCCTCAAATAGTTTTCACAAAACATTCAGCTATTCAACCGTTCAATAAGATGTTTCAATTGGCAACTGAAAATTATCGCCTTACCATCGAGACGACAATGGTGTATTTTGGAGAATTAAAGTTCATTTTTGTATGTATTACCGAGATGATACCCTGCACATTGTTGCAGGAATCTCTATAAAATTAACATAAGCAAATCGATGAGATGAAATTAGAAGATATTGGATATATATATAATAATGTACTGGCAAGGCAACTTCTAAAATTCTACATGCAAAGGTGTATTATCACAAACCGATTTTTTGGGAATTAAATAAATTAATTAACAATAGATTTTCTATAATCTATATTAAATTGTAAAGTTAATTAATTAAGTAAAGTAAAAAATAGGAGATAAAAATTTCTTTAATAAATCTTTGTCGAAATCATTTTTAATAAATTTGTTGTGTGTAAATAACCTCTCTGAAATTCTCTCGAATTTTTCTGAGCTCAAGAATTAATTCTAATATTACAAAGATCATTTTCAGTAATTATTTAAACAAATTCTTTTCCTCTTTTTGGGTCGTCCTTGGTCTCCATAAAATTCAAATCCTAGATATTCCGAGCTTTTCCAATTTCTGGATCCCACAAAATATTTACGAGATACCCATTCCCAAAAACAATACCAAAATATTCGAATATTCCAAAAATTTCCCCAAATTCCGATATTCCAAAATAATCCTTTGACTCCCTAAATATTCCAAAATTCTAAATTCTTCAATTTAGGATTTTTCCCCAAAAACCCCTTTGCTTTTCCTTTTTCCTCTCTCTCCATTTTCTTTTCTTTCCTCTTTTCTTTTTTCCCTTCTTTCTCTCTTTCCCTTTTCATCTTCCTGCTGCATCCTTCTTCTCCCCTCACAGGTGGAGCCATGGGGGCTGAGCTCGACCCGGCCCATTGCGGCGCCTGCCCCGACCTGCGCTCGTGACCCCTCGGCCGCTGTTCCCAACCCGGCCCAGCCCGTGTGCCGCCGCCGGGCTCCTTGCGCCGCCACCCGTGCCACCCCGTGCCCTAGCTGCCCCTATAAAGAGCTACCGCTGCTCCTCGCTACGCCCTAGCCCACCACCACCCCTGCTCGCCTCGTGCCGCCGCACTGAAGCCGTCGCCGCCGCTCCTGTCTCTCCTCCGTCGCCCAACACCGCCACCGCCGCTGCCTGGCGTCGCTGCCACTAGTCGCCGCCGTCTCCGGTGAGCCCTGACGCCTTGCTCCTCTTCCCCTCTTCTCGGCGTCTTCGTCATTGTCGGCTACATCCCAACCCGGCACCCTCTCCCTCCTCTTCCAATCGCCGGTAGCACCGTCTGTTGCTGTCAGCCATGGCCGCCTTCGCCGTCTCCTCGCCGAGCCACCGTTGCCGACGACCGCCGCTGCGCCGCTCCGGCCCGCCGTCGCGCATCCCCTTCATCCCTATTGCGCCATGGCCGGGAGCCCGATCTCCCTCCTAGACACTGACCGGCGGGTCCTGTAGGTGCTTCCCCTACTGTGACTGCCCGGAGGGCCCCGGTGAACACTGAGCATCCATCCCGAGCCGTTGGATCATCAGAAGCTAATCCGAGACACCCGATCTCCATGAACTGCCAAATGAATCTCATCCGTTCGATCTCCAAATCTAATCTCGGCCATCGGATTTCCTTAATCTGGATCTATGCCACGTCAGCCCTAGGCCGCCTTGTCATCAATCCATGTCAGCCGACACCTCACCTGCCACCTCACCCTAGTCCACCACTCCAGCTATCCTTTGGTCAATGGACATAGTTCACCCTGAGCCATCCCTCTGACCTGTGGGCTCCACATCTAATATCCATCCAAAAATAATTCCTTTAATAATTGTTTTCTGAGGGAATATTTCCGAGAATATTTCTTTTCCAATTCTTTCGGATTTTCTCTGAATCTAATCTTCCGGAAGCCATATTTTTTCCGTCCGAACTCCGATTCGACCCATTCTTCTTGCTAAATTCATCTAAAATCATGATCTACCTGTTTATGTACTTTCTGTGTACTATTTATTTGGAGTTTCTTAGATTTTTTTCCTTGTTTTGCATGTAGTCGCGTTTTTCCATCGTTTCGGAGGATTGCGAAGTTCGCGGAAGAGTTCAAAGGATCAAGCGAAGACTTTTCGATTGCAAGGCAAGTCACACAACAATCCCCTTAGAGCATGTTGATCCTATTTTCTAAAAATTATTTTGATTTCGACGTTATTGCATGAAATGTTTTGGAATGACATTATTAGGGTATTCATTTATTACCCAATATTCTTTGATAATTATGGCCATTGTGATGTTGATACCTGTACCTTGATACCCTGGGTGATTAATATTGACTAGCTGGATGCTTATTTATTAATCTACTAGATTAATTAGGTTATGCTTAGCCAATGCATAGAAACTATAGTGTCATTTTATGTAGGGAAACTATTCAATCATTTATGGATAATTAATGTTTAATGGCTATACATTGACGATAGTTGGTCGTGGTTGATTAAATTAACTTGTCAACTAAAACTTGATTAAATGGTAGGCTGTGAGCAAATGGAATGATGATATTGCTAGTGGTGCTCATGACAATTAAGCACCAGTTCGCGGACTACTTGTTGCGAAGCATATACCGTACTAACCACAAGCTAGAATGGGCAACGGCTAGACTTGTAGTGTAGCATGTCCCAGCAGGAGACACCATGATGTGTTAGTTGATAGGTGGTAGTGTCAATAAATCCACTATGGCAGTACCAATAAGCCCATGTTTGGGAGCCAAGAGTTTCTCTAGTCTGGAGGTTGAGCCACCTCTACTGGAGACTTGGTTAGTGGCCATTCTGTTGGGCATGTTATGCGAAGGGTCCTGACACAATCTCTATTCGGGTACTTTCGAGTGTCGCGACGTATGGCTAACATGATGTTGAAATTGTGTCTTGTAAGTAAAGTTGTACACCTCTGGCCAGAGTAAAACTAGTCTAATAGCCGTGCCCGCGGTTATGGGCGAGCATAGCAATGTTTTCTGTGATTAGTCCCACACTATTTATTAATGATGATAATTGATAGAAACTTGATAGCTCCAGTTTGAAGGGTTTTGGTTTGAGCCTGAACTGCATTGAAGTGTTGTTCAGAGAGTGGTTTAATATTAATTAATGACTAAACTATACTGTTTTCCAATGTTTTCAATGCAAATGATTTAAATGTTGTTTACGCAAATAAGCCATACTCTGCCTATCCCTTGGAACCTTGTTGCATTATTTTGCATTCCTTGTGTGGCTTGTTGAGTACGATGAGTGGTACTCTGTCTTGCTATATTACAATCATCAGAGTGAAGCTTTGCGAGGAGGAGAAGTTTGGTGTTTGGCTTATACCCCAGTTGAGCTGCCTGTGGCTTGGTGTTGCTGCTTCGCTAGTTGTTGTTCCGCTGCTGATTTCTTCTGCATGAGGACTAAGTGCCTTTCTGTAAGTATTTATCATTTATCGTTTTGGTTATGTTTAACAATTTGTCGATTTGTGTACCTTGGCTGATTCCTAGACGAGGATTTAATGCACAAATTAGCTTTGAAAATTTTGGTGAATTTCCGGGCGTGACATGTATCAAGGAGAGCTTGTGGTGTAGCTAAGTTTTGCATAAAGCAAGTTATAGTTGGCAACATTTTTCAATAGCCTTTGTAGAATAAAATTTATCATAACTCATAGTATGTTGTCATGGCATAAGTAATACATATACATATACATATATATATATATATACATACATATATATATATATAAGCAATTTACTATCCTCCATGATAGTAGTTACATAATCACCAATCAAATTTCAGATCTCATGATTTCAAGAAAACAAGTTTAAATGCATTTAGAAAAATTCAAAACTATAGTCCTAGCACTTCTCTATGCCGCCCATAACCGTGGGCACGGCTAACCAATTAGTTTCTACTCTACAGAGTTCGTACATCTTTACCCACATAACGCATAATAGTAATCATGTATAACATGCCATGCGATACTGAAAAGTACCCATTTTACTATCCGCGACGAAGCTAATCCATTGCCTATGGTCTAACCTTGCATGAGCACGGTGAGTGAGAACACACTAAGTCTAGATCCTTAGTGTCACAAGACAATTGGCCTACCAAACCTGACGCCGTAGCGAAGCAACCCACGAGGCACTACACTGTTATATTGGACATACTTAGACGCTCATGCCGCTAAGTGAACATCCGTTCCTTCGCGGTATACATGAGTAGTTCCTATAAACTATCAAGCACGACTAGCTTATACTACAACGGCCTCCCAATGCAAGGTTAGATCATAAACAACTTCTCAACTAAGGTTATCCCATACTAACACATGTGGATGTACTGTAAACACAGATGGTGACAAAGAGTTCAGTCCTTAATCAACCCAGGCAAACACCCCCCTATCGGTATACAACTATCACATATGTATACCACTTGCCGCCCAAGTTTGAAAACCAAGTTTTCATCATTTTAGTTCACAATTAATTTGAGAGTATACTTTTGATTGAAAATTTTAAATCCTCAAAACTTGATTTTAAAAAGTTACCATAACGTTTAATAGAAGTATCTAAGCATTGCTAAGCATTTATCACATATAAACTTATACTTCTAACCCATTTGAGTACAAGAAAGGTACTTTAACTCATCCTATGGCTACAATAGGGAAAAGTAATTCTCAAGAAGGTATATGTAGCAATAGGTTAACTCTACCTTTTTAAACATTTTAAATATCGATAATTCAATTAAGCATGCAATTTATAAATCAACACAATTTTGTCCCAAGTCATAGGTTGCAATATGTTCAAGGAAGTGGGGAAAACATTTGCCTTGCTGAACCTCTTCTCCCTGGTCAGTGCTGAGCTCAACCTCCTCACCGACAACGGGATTTTCCTCTCAAAATAATTAACAATATAGAGTAAACACCAAATCATGCAAAAATTCAAATATTCTCTAGAATGCATGAATTTTCTATAGGAGTTAGGTTCTGTGCTTAGATGAATTTTAGTGGAAAAATATTCACTTTATTCTACTACATGCAAAAGATATTAATTTATTAAGTTTCTTGGTCTTTTTATAAGCTTTATTAAAGTATTCCATTTTTAAGAATTTTTAGATGGAAATTTCTGCCAATTTATACCTTACAGAATGAAAGAGGATAAAATTATGAATTTATCAAAATTTGATTCACTGAATTTGGAGCTTGTATGAATTTTTGAAGTAAAAACCTATTTTTAAGTTTAAACAGAAAAGCCTAAAGTCCTTTTTTTTAATTTTAATCGGATTTTCAATTTCCGGTCCTACATATCAGTGAGTGAACTTTTATAAAGAAGCCCTCCGGTTACCTGGGATTATATCCCGAGGTCCCTAACACGTGGGGATTCAAAATCCATTAAGAACACTCGAAGTTTTATTAAATCACAGATTAGTCCTCGGATCCACATGTAAGTCTAACAAATTTTACAAATTAAACCTTGCAAGTTTTAAACTTTCTCTAATCTCGTCCTTAGCGTGTTTAGACACCAATCCCACATGTTAGTGTCACAGCGATGACGAGCGGCGATGGTGAGCGATATCGGCGGCTTCCAGGCGACGGCGACGGCGAACATTGACGAATCTCGAGGTGTAGCCAAAAGAGAAAACATGCAGCAGCTCTAGGCGATTTCAACGGTGGCTTGAACACGCACTATGGTGACCGGAATAAGTGGCAATGGCGATGGAAGCGGCGACGAGCTTCGGCATGTAAGTGCATATTAGTGCTTAGCTCGTTTCTGGCCAAATTTGTGCATGCATGTTGGTTCTAGGACTTCTAGGATGCTCACCGAGTGTTTGGCCGGCGTTGGCGAGGCTGGAACGGTGGCGTTGTCCCCTGGGCTGGCTCGGCAACGATGATGGCTTCGGGTGAACTACTCCGGGTGAACGGCTCCGATGAATTCTGGCCATCAATCCATAGAGCCAAGACATGCATAAGGTTAACGAGGTCCTAAGGTTGCTAATGGTGCAAGGAATCGATCTGGGACTCACCGAGGTGACGGGAATCAAAGATTTGGCCGGCAGCTGGAGTAGGGGATGAAGGTCTGGATCTGGCGTCCTTGAGGTCCTCAGCTTCTGGGGCTTGGCCTGCAGGATTGAGTCGGGGTTGCAACGGTGCTAACCAAAAATCACGGCTAGATCTTCACCGAGTAACGCGAACGGTGTTGCTGCAACGGCAAATCTCCGGCGCGGCCGAGAGCACGACACACGGCTAAAAGTGCATCTAGCCCTCTAAGTGGGTTTTGGTGGATTAATGACAAAATGGTTAAGGAACTAATGAGTTTATCGACAAATGTGTAGAGATTAGTCTCAGGTTGCTTGGTGTGGTGCATGGAGACCCCACAAAATCATGACGCAAAGCAACGAAGCAACTCCTAGTTTATTTTAATTTTCTTTGAAATTTATTTTGAGTCATAGGAAAGCCATACTATCAAGAGGCTGAGAGTATATCACTTTGGCACAACACTTACACTTGGGTTGGGTGAGTTTTTGTGTCAGGGTCGGCAGCTCCTACTCCTGGGGTTGGAGGCTCCGCCAACCTTTTTAGCTAGCGGCGAAGTGTTGGCCGGAGGTTCCTACCTTTGCGGTCGGAACCTCCTAGCTAAAATCTGTGAGTAACGGCTAAATGACGTATGTCAATATTTATAAAGCTCAAACCTTATTTCTAGCTGTTGGATGGTCATTCTACTTCTATTCCACTGTCTCCTAGCTTTTTCTAAGGTTCTCCGAGCTCTCCCAACTAGTTTTAGTGCTTCCTTTGTAATTTTTATGACGATCTAGTAGGGTTTTGAGTGAAATTTCTTGAGAGAGGGCTAAGAGGATCTTGTGTACTTGAGGATGGACGCGGATCAGCTGTTTAGAGCTTGTTACTCTTGGAGGATGACCTCCTAGACGGTTAGGCATCATCTGCTCGCTTTCTCAAGTTGTGGATTGTCTCGGAAAAGTTTATGAAGGTCAACCTCGCCTCCGCAAGAAAAAGAGGTAAATTCGAGTAGATACCAAGTTGATCTTCGTGGTCGCTTGGTGAGGCAAAGGGTCAATTGAGACCCAGCTCTCGAGAGCTCCTCAACGGAGACGTAGGTCTTTATGATCCGAACTTTAGGAAAAAATCCTTGTATCTCTCTTTTGCTTGTCCATTTATCGTGTTATTTCATCTCTTTATCTGCCTACATCATTACTCTGTATACTTGTTTGCACTAGGGTTGCTTCCTGTTAATTTATCTTTTTTTGAAGTGGCTTGTTAGAGTCATCTTTATAGGGTCAGAGCTTCCTACCTCTGGGGTCGGAGGTTCCTATTAGAATTTTATCACTGCTTTTCGAGAATTTTTAAGAACGCCTATTCGCCCCCTCTAGGTGACATCGACGGTGACACTGGGTGCTCGACCTGCGCCACACAGAGGAAAGAGAGCACGGGAGGGTTAGGCATGGAGAGGAGGTCGTGTTGCGAGGGCTGGCTCGCGGTGAAGCTCACTAGAGACGAGCGGCGACGGCGGTGGACCTTGCCGGCACCGGAGAAGAGATGTTCGTCTCCGGAGCTCTCAAGGTCATTTCACTGTGAGTCACCATGGAACATGACGAGGATGAGGAAGTGCCTAAGGCCGAGGAGCGAGACGTGGAGGTGGAAGAGCGGCGCTCGGTGCGGTGGCTGTGGACATTGCTTTGCTCCACTCGTGTCCCGCTCTCTAGGGGCGGTGACTGAGTGTGCTGCTGCTTGGTGACTGACAGGTGGACCCCATAGGCCATGGGCCTACTTGTCAGTGAAGAAGAAAAGATTTCTCGAAAGAGACTAAGTCTGGAAACTGTTGCTGTGAGCTGTCTTGCACAAAGGTTTAATCTATTCTCTTGACCGAGTTTAGGTGTAAGAAAAATTCTGTAAGCAGGTGGTTATATGGTCTACAGACCTGCTAAAAATTTAAGTCTAGAGCCTTGTAGAATTAATCTGGTGAAAATGTGAAATGGGCTCGGCAGCAGCAAAATCTGCAGTTACCAGATTTACAGTGACTTTGCACCTATCATTTTATGTAAAAATTTAGTGAGTTTGATTTTGCTAATTTTTCTGATGATAGTCATTAACATTTTGAAACTTTAAAAAAACTCAAAGGTTGATCAATTAATATGAAATTCTGTCTAAAATGTGAAATTACCATAAGATTAGAACTATTGTTTAGATTTATGCTATTTTTAGGAATTTTAAATGGGGGACCAAATTAAATGATAAAATTATGAAATTTTTACAGTGGGTTCCAGATGTTATCTAGTTCTTATGAGATTTTTCCCAAGAATTTATTCATCCAAATTTTATGTCTAGCCTTCCATATATGCACTTAATTCCTATTATGCATCACAAAAAAAATCCAAAAATATGGAAATCGCATATATCATCTCTTAATTGCTGCAGTGACATGCAGGCCCTTTAGCCCCACACTATTCTTTTTTCCAAAAAGGTAGAGAGTTGGTGGGGCTAGTCATATGTGGGTCCTGTAAGCCCACACTGTTATTTTTCCTTTAAAAAAAAGTAGAGAGTTGGTAGTGAGGGTGGTGATAGATTATCACTCACCACCACCACTACTCCCTTTTAAAGAAACTAGCAAAATGCCTGTATATTGTTACGGAATTAAAAAAATCACATCGGTATATTGCCAACAAGAAATATATTTTGAATTTTAGAATTAATTACATGTACGTACATTTGATTTGAAAGTGGGATGGACAGTTGTCTCACATGTTAGAATTTTGGGGAGTTGGTGGTAGGGTGGTGACAAATTCACCACTCACCATCACCACTATTATCTTTTAAAGAAATATAGATATTGATATAAGTCTAAATGTTTATTAAAGTATACTGAAAGTATTGCTAGGAAGTTGGATGCTTGCGGTGACAACATAGAGTAGTGTGATTCAGGAAGCACACAGGCATTTGTAAGTTCTGATGCTACTCTTCTGGCCATCTATGAATTTCTTATAGTGGCACCAAAGTTTACAGCAATATAATATCATGTAACCTTGTTGGACCATTAATATAATAGTGCTTACATTACTGAAATACGAATGAGAAGTGTACTTTGTAATGACAACAGAGTGAGGTTGAGAGATTAATTATTCTTGAATGCAAAACTGAATTTCATCGATAACTATATATCGGATGACACCTGCAGATATAGTTAAATACAGAGCATCAATGGCAATAAGTCTGTGGAACATGGAAAATTTTTGTGAGCTGTCCAAAATTCTATGGGGGATCCATTGCAAAAAAAAAAAGTACTATCAATTGGCTGATGGAGTGAGGAGTAATTAGTTCAGACAATCATGTACACAGCTAAAAATCACATAATTTGTTTGTTTGGGCAACGTGAGAAACAATATGCCCATCATAATATTATAAGGCCTGACTGCATGTGTGCATATAGGATAACGAAATAACTGAGTTAGTAATAGTAACGATTTCTATTAAAATGTTAAAGATACCTGGTTTTGGTCTAACATCGATAGCATAAGGAGCCTAGCTGGTGTCTACACATTAATTGAACATCTGCAAATTTGAGAGATGATTGATAAAATAACTGCTTCCTCCGTCTTAAAATACAAAAACCTAACATTATATGTCTAGATTCGTAGTACTATGATGTGTCACATATACTTTTTTATTTTGGAACAAAGGGAGTAGTATTATTTAGGGATGAAAACGAAGCAGATAGTTTCCGTCCGATCCAGAGAAAAACAAATACGGATACAGTTCGGATCGGATAATTTTCGGATAATCCGGATACGGATACGGATAATTTTTTTCGGATATGGATACAAATACAATATCGCAATTTCTGACGGATACGAATACGGAGCCGGATATCCGAAGATTATTATATGTGGATATTCGCGATATACCCAATAGGCAGCCCAGCCTAGCACCATCGTTGTCCACGACACGACGTTGAGCGCACCGCATGAGCTGGTGCGGAAGAGGAGGGAGGCGAGGTCAGGGCGGGCGCCGGCGAGGTAGGTGGCGAGGGACTGGGTGTGTGAGTGATAGTTGAGCTTGAGGAGGAGCGTGTGGAGCTGGGCGGCGAGCGGGAGCGGTGCCGTGGGGAGGAGGTGCAGGAAGGTGAAGTGGTCGGGGTGGGAGGCGAGGCCGAGGCGGACGAGCTGCGAGTGGTGCTGCCCCAGCTCGGAGATGGTGGTGATGGGGATCAGGGCCGGCGCGGTGGCCGACATTGGTGGAGGACGAGAGCTTCAAGACGATGATACGAGCAGCCGCTGCCAGTGATAAGGTCGTAGTCGTGGCTAACGGAGACATATCCTAATTTTATTTTTCACGCGTGGTAGTTTTTCTAAGTGGTTAGCGAAACTGCCAAAGTTCATTTTGTCTCTACGAACAGTTTGAGTGGTTTCTTGTTCCGAGAAATATTTGTTTTCGTATTCGTGTCCGATCCTATTCAAACCGTATTTGTATTCGAAATGATTTATATTTATTTCCATATCCGAGTTATTCGTATCCGTTTCCGTATCTGACTAAAAATATAAAAACGAATACGGTATAAGCATTATCTGTCCGTATCCGCTCCGTTTTCATCTCTAGTATTATTCTTTGACTATATAAGGGCAAACTCTGCAATAAATTTGAATCGCTCAACGGCTTCTTAGGCTTGCAGAGGCATTC
This sequence comes from Oryza meyeriana var. granulata, assembly GCA_003991445.1. Classification (NCBI taxonomy): domain Eukaryota; kingdom Viridiplantae; phylum Streptophyta; class Magnoliopsida; order Poales; family Poaceae; genus Oryza; species Oryza meyeriana. Next base: position 73,297 of record RYFJ01000174.1, read on the forward strand.
TTGTTGCTCCAGAAACTGAACTAGCAAAATAATTTAGTACCTGAAATTAGGAAAAAAAACGAAATAAGTACACTACAGACACTTTGTTACCTGTACTGTAAGCTGATTCAGATTGATTGATTAATTCTTGACATAGGCCGTGATTCTTATACCCAAGATCTCTCTGGAACAACCCACACAACACAAATACACGCGATTCGATTTAACTGACATGTAGCTTGGCAGTAAAAGGCCATGATGGTCCAGCGTAAGCATCTACCATCAGGCCGTACCGCTGGTTACGATCTCCCTAACGACATGTACTAATCTACAACCTGTGTAGAAAAGGTAAACATAATTAAGAGGATGGATTAGTAGCATAAGAAAAGGATTAGGTACGTGATTACCTATGCTTGCTGAAGAGGAACGTTGAAAGGGACGTGTGACGAACTCCAAGGTAGGTGCACAACACTCACACGCTGCACTCCTATTTTGGCTAGTGGCAGTCCAGAACCGCGGCCGTCTCCGGTGGGTTGATCGATCGTATGTACCCATGCATTAGGGCGCTCATTGCAGCGAATGAATAAATCCTTCTATTATTAGTGGAATAGAGAGGGATAGATCGCCGGGATTAAGAGGAGATCAAAATGAATTCAGGGCCATCGCTTTGGCTTCCTACCCTTTTACTGCATCGACAGTTTCTGGATGTGATGTACTGATGCGTCGCGTGAGCGAGGAGCTACGACCCGCACGACCTGCATGTATGTGGCCTCGATAGTCGGTGGTCGCCTACTTGCGAATTTTTTTATTTTTATATTTAATTAATAAAATATTTATACAAGTATATATTTTTTAAAAAATTTAATAAAATATACCCAACACCTTCTGGGAGGATTTTTTTTATAAATCATCCTCCCAGAGGACGATTTGATGACGTGAACGGTCATCAGCACTTTTGCAGGCGGTCTCCCAGCCACCCAAAAACCGTGCAAAAAGCCGGCCGCGGAGCGGACTATTTTACAGACGGTCCCCTGGCCGCCCAAAAATTTACAGGTGGCCCCCTTGCCACCCTCCTAAAGGGCGGTTTTTGGGCGGCCAGTGGGCCGCCTGTAAAATGGCTACTTCTTTTGTTTCTTTTTTTTGCTCTTTTTTTATTTTTTTGGCACCTTTTGTGTTTTTCTTTAACTAGGAACTCAAGAACAACAAAACCTTAGGAAGGTGCAGCTCAAACCGATATAAGATATGGCCTGCAGAAATTTGTGAGCGTGCTTTGAAACCGTGCTGAAATTTCGAACCTCGAAAACTCAATCTTTCCGGCCGAATTTCGCAAAATTTTTTCGAACAAACTCGGCAACGCCAGGGAGAACCTTCTGGGAAATTTTCTGTAGATATCTGCAGAGTACTTATTTGCCCGATTCCGAAACCGTATGCGAACGTTATGCCTGTTTTAAGGTAGGTAGCACGTGTTAGGGTTCTCCCAAAAATATACCCAAAAGGTTCTTCCCGGCTCTGTCGGGTTTGTCTAAAAATTTTTGTGAAATTCGGCTGAAAAGATTCAGTTTTCGAGGTCCGAAGTTTCAGCACGGGTTTTAAAGCACGCTCACAAATTTCTACAGTCCGCATCTTACATCGATTTGAGTTGCACCTTTCTAAGATTTTGCTATTCTTAAGTTCCTAGTTGTAAAAAAAACATAAAAGGTACCCAAAAAAAAGAGTGAAAAAAGGAACAAAAGAAGTAGCCATTTTACAGGCGGCCGAGGGGCCGCCTGCAAAAGTGCTGACGGCCGTCGGCCGCCCGGCCTATGGCCGTCAGCCAGAGGGCGATTTTATAAAAAATAACGCTCTCCCAGAGGGCGTTGGGGGTATATTTTTGTAAAATTTTAAAACAAAAATATACTTTTGTAAATATTTTTTTAAAAAAATATAAAAATAAAAAAAATTCATCTACTTGCATAGTGAAGCGGGGCAGAGGGTTTCGCTGGGCTTGGCCACAAATACGGGCTAAATTGGCATTGCCGATAAATTTATCTAACGGCTGATAAGCAAGGGAGAGGTTGATTCAAGGCTAAAGTTTTGAGACTTTGACACTTTTACAAAACTTATTTTAGAAATAGACCATGATTAAAACTATATTTAAAAATGGACCTCAAGAGCCGTGGGCGCTGATATCCAACATCTCAGTGCCAGAATACCCATGCTGAGGTTCAACATCTCTGCGCTGGATTATCTGGCGCTGACACTCGGCTGATTTAAAAAGGTAATATGTCCTATTGAACAATAAAGTGGACGTAGCGTGGTGGTCAGCTCCCGCCTTTGCCGTCCTGGTGACCCAGTTCGTGCGCCTTGAGCCTTGGCTTGAGGTCAAGGCCCATTTTTGGTTATAATTTTTGTCACGATTTATTTATAAAATAAGTTTTATAAAAGGGTCATAGTGTCAAAATTTTAGGATCCAAGCACTAAAATGGGTTGACGACGTGGCTAAATGTGAAGGTTGCTTATAGTAATTATTGATGTTAGTGGGTTCCATCTTTATAGAAAGAAATGATATATGATATATGATACTCCCTCTGTCCCATAACAGTGGTCACTTTCTATTTTTTCAGAAAATTAAGGTTGGAATGAGAAGTGGTTGTGATTGGTTGAGATGAGAAGGTACGTGAAAAAATTAATGGAGAGACTATTATGATTAGTTTATAGGTGGAGAAGTAGTAGTATTTTGGAATAAATTCAAATAGCAAAAGTAATAGTATTGTGAGATGGAAGGAGTATATGATATGATCTGCACCAATACGTTATATTTAGGGAAACTTTCAATCGTCATACATAGTGAATACTCTAAATTATAATGTTAGATTTAAAATTATAGTGTAAATATATAAAATTTATAGTATAAGAGATAAAATTTACTGTGTAAAATAATATATTTGAAAAACTTGATTGTTTTAATAAGAATCATGTTCCATAAATCTGGACAGTTTCTATTTAAAAATATCGATATGTTTATCTGAAACTCCCTTTGGAAAGGGTACAAATTTTGATACGCCGCCATGCCGCTCAAAAAGGCCATTTCGAAATACGGTAGATATAGTATCTTTTTATAGAATTTGGAATAAGCACTCCTTTCTCCTCCCTCCTCCCCTCCGCTCCCCTACACCCACCCGCAGCTTTCTCCCACCTCCGCGCGGCCGGCCGTAGCCCGTTCCAGGCCGCTAGGGTTCACCGCTGCCTCCAGCGACAACCGCCGCGGCGCGCCGGACACACAGCGCTCTTCGCCTTGACGGGCTCTCACTGCCGCCATCTAGCGTCCTGCCGTCGCGGGGCGGCGTTATCCAAAGTTATCGCGTCCCCTCCCATAGATCTGATTGGTATTCGACTGTACCCGCCGTCCTGCCCTCTCGGCTCGCGATGCCTTTTGGTGTTTCGTTTCTCTCCCATCCCACCTCCGCCTCACGAGATCTCCAGCTCCGATGACGCCAGCCGCCTCCTAATCCTAAGCGGCAGCTCTTCCGCCCTCGCGCGAGGCGCGAGGGTAGCAGCTCCGGGAGTGGCGGCCATGGCGACTGATCGGGAGAAGGAGCGGGAAGCGGAGCTGGAGAGCGCCATGTACACCAACTGCCTCCTCCTCGGCCTCGATCTCGCCGTCCTCGGTTCCCCCTCGTCCCCCGCCGGTTGCCCTCGCGTCGGCCTCTTCCGCCACTCCAATCCTCGCCTCGGCGAGCAGCTCCTCTACTTTCTCCTTTCTTCTCTCCGGGGCCCCGCGCAGTCCGCCAAGGCACGTGCACTGAAACCCTCCTCTTTTTTTTTTGGTTTTGTTTTTAGGTTTTCTGTAAACCGAATTTGGTTTGATTTGATTCGACTCTCAGGACTTCGATAAGGTGTGGCCGATCTTCGACTCCGCGCAATCCAGAGAGTTCCGGAAGGTGAGATTTTGCAGATCTAGTTTGCTTCTTGGATAATTTACTACGTGCAGAGGCAGTGATGCTTTGACCTTGACATCTGTTGGTTGTTTAGATCGTGCAAGGAATCATCAGCGAGCTGGAGCAGCAGGGAGCTCTGCCACGGAGCAACTCCAGGGTGTCTTCACTCGCCACCTGCTGCGGGCCGAGGTTAGTATGAAGCACACAGGTGCAGTTTCTTGGATAGGTCATCAAGAACCATCAGTTAGTACTGTTTTTGCAGCTTTGGGCAGCAATGTAGCTTAATTGTATCCTGGAAACATGTGAAACGTTTCATTTCATAATTAAAGTTGTATAGAGTTTTTATATCTATCACTGGTTGATTCGCCCTTCTTTAGGGCACCTTCTGCCTCATTTACGCTTACGTTGATCTCAACCTTTTCTAGTTTAAACACTGGAGCTCCCTGAGGTACATGCCTTGGAGCCTTTGAGCAAATACATATCCTCTCTCCCTGATGTGCTGCTCAGGGAGCTACGCGAGGCATCTTGCTATGCATTGTGTTATCCATGCAACTAGGCACATCATTTGATTATGCTGAATTTTATGCACCTAGAAGAAGGGCAGCCATGCTAGGCCCCTGGCCAGCGAGGTTGACAGGCTGCGCACTGACTTGGGTAGCCGTTCCAGCCACCAGACACAAGATAGAAGAGCCATGGGGCCATACTAGTTGAGCAAAGTAGTAGTGGGCAGGAAATGGTGACATTGGCGAGGCTGGACACATGAGCTGTTGTTGAGTAGTGGAGAAGGAGCGCACCAGTGTTGCAATTTGTGAGAAGCTTAGGCCTTAGTGTGGCATCGGTGCTGCAAAATCTTGAGTCAGTTGGTCAGTCCTGGTGGCTTGGAGGGTATTGACCTAGGATATGCTAGATTGGCTGGGTGAGAACATTTGAAATGGGTTGTATCGAAGCATGGAGAGTGTACCATTAAAGTGAAATGATACATAGGAGGTCGGACAACACATGGCACGTTCTGTGAACTGTCAGGGATTGTGTCCACCCATTTACTGCCCCTGTAGAAAGATAATTTCCCCGTCCTCACCCCCTGAATTCGAGTAGTGGAGGAGCACACCCTTGTCACGAGAAGATAAATGTGGCGTCACTGCCACAATTGCTTGAATCGATCGGTTGGTTCTGGTGGCATGGGGGTTATTTGGATGGTGGCCACACTTTGCCACAACTTTGGTCAGCAACTTTGGCCAACTTAGCCTAGTGTTTGTTTTGTTGCCACATGTTTGTCATGCTACCCTTTTTGATTTTATGTCCCCACTTGTCATAGGCTCATATCTTTGCCAAAGCTTGCCTAACTTGTGGCCAAGGATTTCTTAGCCACACAAATGGTGGCATGCCACACCTTATAGCTATAAAAGTTTGGCAAATTGAAGCAAGCAACCAAACAGCCCCTTAAAGTAAAATGACACATGGGAGACAGGAAACCCAAGGCATAGGACCATTGGGGATTGTGTCCACCCATTCTTTGCTCCTGTAGGGACAGGTTTTCCTTATCGTCACCCCCTAGTATGGGAATTCCCCATCTGTTATCCGGGTAGGGGCTCCCCATTGCCATCCCTAATCTCAAGTGTTTTAGGTTCTTATATGTCCTTATTGCTTTGTTTCACCAGACAAGGTGTGGGGCCATATTTGATGTGTAATGCATTTTTGGAATGAATGCATGAGATTCAATAGTAGTGAGTTGACACTGGTGAAGTGGATATGGATTCAAAAAAATTTTTATTTCTTGATATAACCTTGGAAAAGTGGACGTGTTATCAGAAAAAAATATAAGTTAATGGCCTAATACTATATGGTAGTGTTTTCTTTATCTCTTAATTAGATTCTGTTATGTGCTTCCATATTTTAAGTCCATATCTCTGTAATAATCTGTAATGTACCCAAAGACTGACTGCAGTTGTCCAATAGATATTTCTCCTCTAGTATATCATACAAGTTGGAATATTTTCACCATTGTCCATGTAATAATACCCTGCATCTGTGCAGATTTGTTGAGCTATTGTGGCAACTCTCTGTGCATGCCTTGAGAGAAGTCCACAGGAGAACATTTGCTGCTGATGTTGCATCAAACCCACTGCCTGCAGCACTCACGGATGTCTCTTATCTTCACGCGGCTGCATTACTCCCTGTGACGAAGGCAAGGATGGCTGACTCTTCAATTTTCTAAACTGGTTGATTTTATAGTTTGCCATAAGATGACCCTGGAATCGTTGATCATCAGTATTAAAATAGCTCGTTTCTAGAGATATCATGATTTCATAGAGGATATGGTTGATATGAGGCATTTTATCCCTGTGAGCATACTTGTATACTCCTGCAGTGCTCAAGACATTTGGCAGCTAGCATGAGGTACAGTTTGAGGAAATGTCATTCTAGACCAGTAACTTGTGAAAACAAAATAAGACCTCAGTCCAATTTTGTTGATTTGTGTGCAGTAGTTGAAGCAAGATTTATTGCCTCATTTATGAGAATGGTGATCCAATAGGCTCCATAGCAAGTTCAATTCTTTGTTGGTCCTGATGATGTTTTGTTTTGAAATAGGTGTTCCTGATGACTTGTCTTCTTATCTATTAGGAAAGTTGATTATGGTTGAAGTTTGTATGCTTGTATGATGATTGTAATATACTGTTGCAGGCAATCAAATATTTTCCTATGTCCAGATTTGGTAGCATAATTATCTGAATACTAGCAAAATGCCCATGCTTTGCTATGGAAAAGAAAATATATTATAACATGTCATAGAGACATAGACAAACATATTTTCTATCAAATATGTTAGTATCACTTGTTTGGTTATTTGAATATATGGTATTCACTTGTTTGAACCAAATATTGGACTATTCCATAATATCGGAAAATTTCAGGGTCCAATTTGTAAAAACTACACAAGCAGTGGTGGGGTGGCAGATTCACAGCCATCACCACTAGAGCCTTTTAAAGGAGTATAGATTGATGAGGAACGCCATTTTTATTAGTGGGAACAAAATGTGTCTGTTGCTCCTCCTCGTAGCAGAAACTTCCCACGATCCAAGAGCATATTTCTCCTTATGCATTTGTATTTTAGTCTAGATTTAGTTAGAATTTTTTAAACTGTAAACTAAATGTTCTCCTCGTGCTATTCCGAACAGGCAAGGATTGCTCTTGAGAGGCGTAAATTTCTAAAAAATGCAAATATTGCTGTTCAAAGGCAAACAACCTGGTCAAATTTAGCACATGAAATGACAGCTGAATTCCGAAGTCTATGTGCTGAAGAGGTACACAGAAACATCTGTGATGTTCATTCAGATAGTTATGTGTTGCATCCTGTTCTTATTTCTTATTATCACTCCATCTGGAATTTTCAGGCCTACCTACAGCAGGAGTTGGAGAAGCTGCAAGACATGCGAAACAAATCCAAACTAGAAGGGGAACTTTGGGATGAACGCATCTCAAGCTCGTCTGGACAGAACTCCCATTTGGTGTCTAAGGCAACTCGTTTGTGGGAATCAATATTGGCTCGCAAAGGTACACTGTTTATTACAATATGCCTCTTTGTTGTCTGACAAAATTAATTCAAGCTTAAGGTTAATTTGCGTTAATTCAGTAAATGACGCGGTAAGGTACAGTCCCACAGCATGCATGATAAGAGTTACCTTGTAATCGGGTTAATGGAATTGTAGCATCTAAGCCTCGTAATATCCTAAATAAGTTCTGAAAGCTCTTTGGGTCTACTTGTCTTGTAAGCGGGCACTATACTGCCATTACAGCCAGGAAAATTAGCAGGACACATAATCACATTGACCCATTCGCAAGAGCGGAGCTGTACCAACTGAGCTATATCCCCCTGTAGCTAAGTGGAGTTTGAGTGAAAGATCCAGATGCTTCTTCCATTCATTTTCCCTGGCGCAACTGGGTCATTTTACAATCCAAACAGTTGGGAGAGAATCAATAAACTCCTTTTCCGGAGCAATTCATACTTCCGGAACGGAGCATTCCTTCTGCCCTTGAATATCATTTGTTCTATGACACCCCAAAAAACCCAGTTTCTTTTGGGAAATCAACTGAAGCTTGGCTTGTTTAAGGTTTGGTTTTTGTTTGTGGTTAAAGCTGACCTAGTTCACACTATTCTGGTGATAAGCCTGAGCTTAACCTGAGCAAATATGCCAACAGCAAGGCATAACTTGGAGATAGTTCCACTTCTACCAGGACACATGTATAAAATAATTTTGGCAGGTTGACACGTATTGGCTTGTTGAGTCACGTTCAACAGTGTGACACTGACAGGTACCAGTTTCTTTGTTCCTTGTGCCTTCTTTGCTGAGAGAGAAAGGAGGATGCTTTGCAGATCTGACGATTGTTGCTCCATTGTGATAAACAAGAGGGATGAAAGCCCAGCTTCGTGCTCTAGGCTACAACCTTTTTAACCCTGTTGCTTTTTCTTTCTCAAGGACAGATAGTATATTAATATCTGGTTGCGAATGCATGCCAAACTCATAGTCGTAGTTGGTTGTGCTTCTCTGTACACGAGGATAACCTTGTTTCTTTGTGCTTTCTCTTACCTCTTTATCAGCTCCATGTTTGTGCACTTCACTTCTTCAGTGTGCAGCTTTCTGCTACCCTTATTATAGTAGCATCATATGATTAATGCTTTGTTATCCTTATTTGATGGGAATATCCTTAGTCCTTATTATTTATTTTTATGATAAAATGATTTACTTTAGGAGAATTCTGGGATCCAATTTTTCTAGATTTTGTCGAATCAAACACCAGAGTCTGAATCAGACTCTTGACTCTCCTGTCTGAGTCCCAGTAAAATTGGACAGCACATTTTGTACTTGAAATACTGTTATTAACCTAAATCTTCATTATTATGCCATCCTTGGCAAATAATGTTGTTTCTTTACATAATGTTAAGGGCTATGGTGGTACTTTTAATTCAGATATTAATTGGTGATACCTTTCAGGCCAACATGAGGTTTTAGCTTCTGGACCAATTGAAGATCTTATAGCACATCGTGAGCATAGGTGTGTTCCACTCCAACTTTGTTGTTTATCTGGATACCTGGTGCTATCATTATTTCATCATTTTCCGCAAAATGGATTATATTAGGTACCGTATATCGGGATCTCAGTTGTTAGCGGCAATGGATTTGAGTTCAAGTGTTCCACATTCTGAGTTACTATCAGCTCGAGCTGGTGAAGCATCTCCAGTTTTGGACAAACAAGACCAGATGTCTGCTCTATTCCAAGGAAAGGAAGAGGCCCTCTCAAGGTTAGATGATAGGAATGGACGCGCTCAACAACACACTGTTGATGTGGCTGAAATTCTTCGCCGTTGGACTCATGCTTTACAGCGTATTCATAAACAGTCTCTTCATTTGGTAAGCTGGTCTTTTATTATTTTGATGAGTTTAATGGCATGCTCATGCATTTAATTTATTTGAATGCATCTGTTTTCATATAGAAATAAGTGCATTCAACCTTTCGCAACTACTGTGAAAGTTTGGTTTTCAGGTTTTCAGCTGTAAACAACAAAACCAGATAGTTGACCATCCTCCACTGGCTATGCTGTGCAAACCATCGTACTTGCCCAAAATAATCTTTGTTTCGATGATGCCAAACCTACCTGGGCTCTTCTATTCACATGCATGCACTAACTCACCTAGTTATCATACACCTTTGAATAAGAAGAAAACTATTGAAGTTATTGGACCCTTTTGTCATCCTCAAAATCAATGTCTTCCTCATCTTATCCCTCCCTTTATCCCTTCAATGTTTCCAACTTGCCATCAAGTAAAACCATAGGCAGCCATATTCCATTCTGGTGCTTCCTTCCCCTATCCAGTGCTCGTATCGTTGTCACACTCTCAACGCCGCCAACCTCAACCTGCCTCCTCAGTCCCTTGTGCCCTTCTTGCCATAGTCACCAATCCACTTCTGGTGCTTGATTCGGCTACCCCTGATTCTGTTTCCGGCAACCTGGTGTTTCAGCAGCAATGGCACTTGTTACATTCTGGCCATAATATATACCTTTATCTTCGCTTGACAAATCCATTCTACATGCTGGTCATATTATATGCAATCGATCTCATCATTCATAGGCGTTTAAACTTCGGCATTGATAATTTGAGATTCTTGTATCCCCTTATTGGTGGTTGAAGGATTATAGCATTTATGAAACATTCCATACTAGTGTGAAACTTCAGCAACATTCTTCCAGTTTTCTTATTATTGCAGGTGGTTAATATGGCTATTCTGTAATTAGTGTTGTTCAATTTTTAGCATTGATATGTGCTGGAAGCAAGTTATACATCATTTTTATGTTCCAAAAATTTGACTAAAGCACAAGTGATACTATTGTAGATGACTAAGTACTATAAGTCAATATGATTATCGAACTGAATTTCCATGCACTGTGGAAAACAAAACAACAGGAACTTCTAATTGTTTTCTTTTCCGCCATGGCTGTATTTTGGTGCTGATATCACTATTTCAGGAAATATCCATTTTAAATTAAGAAAATAAAACAATCTTCTACATCACCCATATTTGTTGGCTGCATTGCATATTTGGCGCCCTATTGGTATCTAATACATATAGTACTGGTGTGGTGACTTGTGGGAGGATTCTTGTGTCCTTGTTGCCTGCTGGCGGTTAGGCAGTCACTGCAGCTCCTGGGCATTGATGAGGTCCTGGACTGTCTCCCTCTGTACCATGAGTATCCTGTCTGCAACCTAGGCACAGCAGACTTACTGGAGGATTTATGCATAAAGGGTTCTCTTGCATCTTCCATTAGCTGACATGCGGCTGTATACTAATTTGACAGGCCAAAGCAAATGATGGAGATGGACCGGAACTACTCCGAAGTGCGTCTGATGGTGAATCTAGTACGCATGCTGACTCATTAACGGCAACATTGGCTGAACATCGTCAGCACTTAGTCAGTATACAGGTAAAACCAACTTTGGTTAGAAGTTGAGCTCGCAAAAACCTTGGGGTTTATCAGGAATCATGTGGATTTTACTGATGATTACTTTTATCTGGCATCTGATCAATTTTCCTTTTGATACTGTGTGCACTTTCTAGGGCTTAATTAATCAACTCAAGGAAGCTATTCCGGCAATGCAGCAGTCAATAGCAGATCTGTCAGAGGAAGTAAATAGCGTACCTTGTAATCCGATGGATCAAATGATGTCCAGATTGTCTCCGACGATGCAAAATTCAGGGCTTGGAAGACCAGAAGTAAGAACAAAGAAAATTGATTAGCTTGGTTTTGTTGTTTGATGATGATATACCATGTTTTGATCAATATAGAAAATAGTGTTTTCATAAGAAAGGCACATAGTGGGGCTGTTTGGTTTGTGAAATGTCCATGTTCGTATAATCAGCTTCTTGAGTAATGTGTTTTGACTGGTTGTCCTTGAATCATTGGATCCAAGAGGCCTGCACTTACAATAGGATGAATTCATCCTGCACAAACAAGTGAACTGTAGCATGGGCAAGGCTGTACAGAACCAGTTGAACATGGCTGGTAATTCTCTAAAATTTGTGCATGAGAAGCTGTCCAACTACTGATTGTTGCATGCATGCATGTGAACCCTATACCCTAGGCAGCTAAACCAGCAAAATCTGTTTTTATGCACACCTAGCAAGTTGTCAGGTTAATCCAATCCCCACTAGGATGGACTTAGTCTAGCATAGGAAGATTCCTCAACCAATTGAACTCTTCTTTTCTCTTAATAGTTGCCACAACAACATTTTTGTGTAAAGACATTACTTAATCGCCATGTTATGGAGTGTCAGCTTTGAGTCTATCTATCTATTCTCCTGCTTTCTAACGTCTTACTTTTTAAGCAGGAAAGCAGCAGTGAGCTTTCAGAGATGACTTCCAAGCTCTCTTCTACACACCTTGACAAGGCTGGGAGCAGCCCTGCTCTAAAGCTACCACCTTTATTTAGTCTGACCCCAAGCTCTGGGAAAGGAACACACACACAAAAAAGGAATGCGTTAGCACGGCAACCTAGCCAAGAAGTCTTGTCTGAAGAGAAAACGCTTCCCCTTCCCTCAACTAAAGATGAAACAAATGGTTCAATACATGGTATTTCTTTCTTCTCTACACCATCTGTTTCTTCTGTAAATTCCTTATTATTTTGTTGGTTGCAAGCTGAACTTTTGACATTGACATTGGTTAATTATCTTTTTTCTATATTTATCTTTGCAGAAATTGAGGGTTATTTTGCTCGTAACATTAGACGTTCTGTTCGTGAAGCTGCTCTATCAAAGCCATTAAGCAACACAGAGAGGCCACATGACCAGACTAGTGATGATGGTTCAGAGCACTTCTTTATTCCCCTATCAACAGGTGCTTCAAGGAAGGAGATTGATGCTGTCGATAATAGAAGAAAGCAAAAACTAGGTTTTTCATCACCACAAATGAAGTTCCCAAAGAGCACTAGTGATCTTCACTTCAATGCTGACAGCCCAATGCATGCAACTCCAGTTCTGTCAAGTAAACTGAATGGGCATGATGATCCTAACAGTGTCATAAGCATGCTTGATCCAGTAAGTGGTCTGGGACATCAGTCATTTATCACTGATGATGCTCTTGATCAAGTATTCTCCCCACCACTCTTGTTGGAGACTTCTTTTTTCCAGGATACATACGAGGACTTGCTTGGTAAGTCTTCCCAGGCTCATCATGCTTTAGGTGTATGCTCAAACTATTGTATGCGTGCAAGGCTTTCTGTTGTCTGAATTGATTAGGCTTCAGTTCTCTGATACTTAAAGGGTCTGTTGGGTTGGAGGAATGGGACGGATGATTGACCACTCAATCCCATATGACTTGTTTGGTTTGAGAAACCTGATAAATTGGTCGTTTCATAATGACCTTATCCCTCAAGGCACATGCTCGGTAGAAAAAAAATGAGGAATTAGGTTTATATCCCACCAAAATTATGGAGTGACCCATGATTGATCAACTCGTTCTAGTTGGCTTCATTCCTAAAACCAATACTTGCTACTATGTTCAGGAATATGAGATATTTTGAACACTGACTTGGTCTATATAATATGTAGCTTTGATAGCTTGTTTTTATGTTAATATTTAAACAAAAAGTATAACATTGACATAAAATGTCATAACGGGATGTTAATTATTGCGATAAATCAAATAGTTTTCTATATAATAGAAGTAGAAGTTAAAAAGTTGCCAAACGTGTTTTTGGAAGTCATTTTTTCTTAATGAGGGGAGTACTTTGAAGGGAAGCTTTGGTGCATCTCTTTCTGTTTTGATTCACAGGTTTGCAGTTACAGCACACAAAAATTCACACTAACCTATGTGTTATCTGTTATGCAGCTCCATTATCTGAAACTGATACAGCTTTGATGGAACACTAGACCTCACATGTACATTGTGTAATACTTTGACCACTGCCGTAAGCTTCAGTGCTTGACCACAGCTCGGAGGTTCTTATGGTTTGTTTCTGACTGCTGCTGGGACATTTTTGTGAATTTCTTGCTGGTTGTGTTGCTTGCCAGTTGCCACCAGCTTGAGGGATGTCGGCGTCAGATATTAGGAAAAGTTGGGCTATTTGGTTTTGGAGAGAGGAAAAGAGTGTTTTAACGGTGGTATAAGATGTCTGTAATGTTCCAGCCGTTGTGTGCACAGTAAGATTTAAAATTGTGTGTATTTAACGTACAGCGTATATATCTGTTGTAATAATTCGCTCTGCTTAAAAGTGTTTCTGATGTCATGAGGGGTTTTCTGTTCTGTACTTGGTGGATTGCACTGGCGATTTGTGGAAGGAGATCGGGAAGCATCCATGTGGGAGATGTTAATAGCCTTTTGAAGAAAGGTAAGAACTAATGCTGAAAAGATGGGAGTCTACAGCGGAGGTGACGAGTAGAGGGATTCGGATGGTTCGATGACAGGAATTTTGAGAAATTCCACGCATGAGGTGCCAGAGCCACTACTCAGTAACGTAGGCTATCCAGTCCGAACCAAACTGGAACACTTGTGTTAAAATTATACCTATGTACACCAAGTGGGAGGGCAAGTAGAGTCGAGATTGCAGTTTTTGCATTTGTGTAGGAGTATTTACATCTTGGTCTGCATTGGTGGTTTCTCTTGCTGGTGATACCTATTGGAATTGTTACTAGTCTGCACACTGGTACGCTGGATTGGATTGTTTCTCTTGTTTTGATTTATGTTCAGTGCCTGCATCAATGTTAATAGTAACTTGTATCTGATATGGTTTCTGTATCGATTACTTATTTTTTATAAGGTAGGGTATGGCAAATGTATGAATTGTATATGACGCATCTATGACCTAGCAAACTTTCCTGTGTTTGGGGGCATGGCCTAATTTTAGCGGACGACCTAATTTTGTATGAAAAAGGACTTTAAGATGTCTTGTGTAGAAAACAGGATGATGTTATTTTATGAACATGTCGTTTTTTCATACAGTTTATGCTTCTTTTTGCCTTATTCGTTGTATGCTTAAGTGTGTTACAAAATATTGTTGGACAAAGTACATATACCCCCCCGAACTTTGGTCGATGGTCCATTTAACACCTCGAACTGTAAAACCAGTTCTTCCATACCCCAAACTCTCCAATCTGGTCCAAATAACCCCCTAAACTGGTTTTGAAGGATGGTTTTGCCTACCTTTCACGTTGACCAGATAGTTTTGATTTGTTGGTGATGCTTAGATCTCAAAGTGTTTCTACATGGACCAATTAGAAACGAAATAGCAAAACCATTTGTTGGAGCAGGGCTAGGCGCTGTACTTGGATATCCACTAATAGTTTTTCTTGCTAAGTACAGAGACGACAAAAAGTATCCGATTGGTTCGTCGGAGAAAACATTTCGCTAGCACGAGGGTTGAGAACATTTCCCTTGAAAAAGAAGAAAGCTAGAAGTCGAGGGCGAAGTTTGCGACATACGCTACGAAGGGAATATTCCTCCACATGTCAAGGGGACCAACTTTAACCACTCAAGATAGCTGTTCTGGGGGGAGGGGGGGGGGGGACCACGAGCAAGCCTATTTTATCCAATTTGCCCTTAGAGTTAGTGGTCCCCTGAGGGGCATTTTTGTAACTTTCTTGTATGACCCCTAGGCTATAAAAAGCAACCAAATATATTACTTTCAGATTAAACAGTGGCTAAGTGCTTTATATCCCTGATTACACTTTGCAAGGATAAACGGATAAAAACATTTCCCCCACCTATGCCCTTTTCTCTTGTTAGTGACCTAAGGTCAAAAAAGTGGCACCGTCTATCGGGATGCAAGTCTCTAGAAGGTGAAATCAGGGGGTAGACGTACCCAAGGTAACAAAGGGTGAGAATAGTACCAACAAGATACGTCAACACATTTTAGCAACAACCAAGGTGGAGAGTAGATCCAGTCGTCGGAGTTGAGATGGAATTAGAGAGAGAAATCAAGAACGTGGTAGGTGGAAACGAAGAAATAGATGTCACTACCAACCCGGTGGTAGCTTGAGAAAACACCGTGCCCGTGAGCGAGGTAGACTTGGCAGAGTTGGTGGAAGCACTAGGGGCTCTGATGATTAATCAAGAACAATATGAGTAAATGCATAGAGAATCGCAGATGTTGCAGAACCTGCAAAATATAATAGCTGCAAAAAATGGGCGCAATGAACCCGTGATAGATGTCCTAGAATCATCGCAAAGGAGATCACAGCAGGATGTTATCACCCCTTTCTCAACTCAGAATCTGCTACATACAATCCAATCACCCATTCCGAACCAACCAGTCCCTATAAATCAACCACCCATTCCAAACCACCCAGACTCTACAAATCAACCATCCTTTTCAAACCAACCAAGCTCCACAAACATCCCACTTATCTCAAGCCAACCAAATGTCTTGGGTACTACACCCATCCCAGCATGGTTGCAATCGCAAAGCATTTTAGCCAACACTCTCTTAACACAACCATCTCTCCCAAGCAACCAAAATTTCATGTCTAATGGCCAAAACTTTTTGACTCAACCTTCAGCTCACCCATCATACAGTCAATTCCCGCAGCAACCATTTCTCCAACATACTCAACAACAACCGTTTCTCCAACACACTCAGCAACAACCAATTCCCTAGTTAGTCTTCCAACAACTAGCCCAGAACCAAGTAATGCCGTAGGCAATATACCAGGACATCTCAAATCTAGCCCAAAATATGCCAACCTTTCAGCCTCATATCCAAGGGACTCGAACTATAGACAACAAAAGCCCTCTAAGCCCAAACCTGCAAATGGCACCCTAGCCAGCAAACTTCAAATTGTCGAACATCACAAAGTACAGAAGGATACCGACCCAAACCAGTACCTGAGGGTCTACAAGACGGCGGTTGAAGCAGCTGGAGGAGATGACACAACGAAGGAGAAAATACTTCCCATGATGCTAGAGGGAGTGGCACTCTCATGGGATACCACCATTCCATCAATATTCATATACTCTTGGGAACACATGAGGGATACTTTTCGAGCTAGCTTCATTGGGGCAATTGAGGAGCCGAAGCATGATGACCTATATGCAGTTCAGCAGCTTCCTCTGAAGACGATAATGGAGTTCATGTTAAGGTTCTTGAGAGTTCGCTTTCAGATCAAGCATGTTGATGATGAGATGATAATAGCTACAGCCAAAAGGCGTTTGTTGAAAGGGCCATTGAGGTTTGATGTCACAAGGAATAGCCAAGCACAACAAAAGAGCTGTTGAGAGAATGGAGAGCTTTGGGAGAGGAGAGCGGGATGACTTGAGGATTGAAGCTGAAGCATCAACAATGCTGGATAAGAAATTTTTGAAGGGAAAACTGAGCTATTCTGCGACCGAGGAGAATCAAGTTGAGCATAATGGCAGACCCTAGAAGAAATTTAGACAAGAGAATAAGAAGCAGATGAATTTCATCAAAGAGGATTAGAGAACTTTTCACCACAGTGGAGAGGGGAGAAGTTTTTACTGTGGTGATGAAGAAAAAACTTTCCACCATGGTGGGCAAAGGCACACACCATGGAGAGGAGGTAGAGGATATGGCAGAGGACAAGGAAGAGGAAGGTTCCAGGTTGAATACAAGAAGTATTGCAGGTGGCATGGGCAATGTACACACACAACGGAGGAATGCAAAACGATCTAAAACATTTTGGCTGATCAGGCGATGAAATATGAGAACAAGCAACAAAGCAGAATTCAACCACAGACTCATAATTTGATAGAAGGGGGTCGATGTTGAAGGTGGAAGCTATTAAAGAAACTCCATAGAAGGTAATCAACGCCATAACTGGTGGTTCCTCGCTTGGGATGGAATCCAAACGGCAGAGGAAGACATATGCGCGGCAAGTGAATCACGTTGGGACAAGTCATCAGGCGAGACCACCAGCTTACTCGAGCACTGTGATTTCCTTTGGCCCAGAGGATGCAGAGGGCATCCTTTGCCCACACCAGGACCCTCTGGTTATCTCCATGGACATTGCACAATGTGAAGTCCACAAGGTGTTAGTACGTAGATGGAGGAAGCTCAACAGACAAGTTTTTCGACGCATTCAAGAACATACAGATACCCCTGGATAGGTTAACCAAGGTGGGAGTGCCGCTTCAAGATTTTGGTGGGCAGCAGGTTGACGCTGTGGGAAAAATAACCTTGGAGGTGGTGCTTGGAAATGGAGAAAACGCAAGGACGGAGGTAGTTGTTTTCGATGTCATAGATGTGCCATATCAATACAACGCCATTCTGGGCAGATCAGTGATCAACCTATTTGAGGCAGTCATACATCACAATTACATCTGCATGAAGTTGCCTAGGCCTCAAGGAGTAATCACGGTGCGAGGAAGTCAGCTTGTAGTAAGGAAATTCGAGTTGCAAGGAACTCATAATAGGAAGGGAATACATGCAATTGAACAAGACCCATGAGACAATTTCTCTTGGAATCAAAAGCCAGTGCTAGAGGGAAAGCAAGAAAAGTGGTGCTAGATCTAGATAGGCCGTAGAAATATGTGATGCTGGGTGAAAATCTAGCAGTTGAGGTGGAAGAGGAGATCTTGGCGGTCATTAGAGAAAACATGGATGTTTTCGCTTGGTCTCCAGATGAATTGACAATTCAATCAGAAATTCATATAGAACACAATTTGGCAGTCAAGGAGGATCAGAAGCCGAAGAAGCAGAAATTTAGAAGAATGTTGGCAGATAGGCAGGCAGCGGCAAAAGTAGAAGTTGAAAAACTGCTGAAGGCGAAAGTCATCAGGGAGGTTATGCGTCCAGAATGGTTAGCTAACCGGTTGTTGGTCAAGAAGGTCAATGGCAAATGGAGAATGTGTGTAGATTTCACAGACTTGAACAAAGCATGCCCAAAGGATGATTTCCCCCTGCCGAGAATTGACCAGTTAGTAGATTCCATCACAGGATGTGCACTTATGAGTTTCTTAGATGCTTATTCAGGATATCACCAGGTGTTTCTTGTGCAAGAGGATGAAGAGAAAACAACGTTCATCATGTCTTTTGGCACATATTGTTTCATTCGGATGCCTTTTGGCTTGAAAAATGCTAGAGCAACTTTCACGAGGCTCATTTGCAAGGTTTTGGCACATCAATTGGGAAGAAATGTGGAAACTTATGTAGATGATATTTTTTCAAGAGCAAGCAGAAGAGAACTCTTAGTGCAGATTTGCAAGAAACATTCAACAACCTTTGAAAATTCTCTGTTAAGTTGAACCCAGAGAAATGGATATTCGGGGTGCAAGCAGGAAAACTCCTCGGTTTCCTGGTGCCAAAAAGGGGAATCGAGGCAAATCCAAACAAGATTGATGCCATACAGCAAATGGAGCCGCCAAGAACTCAAGGGAGGTGCAAAGGTTGACGGGAAGAATGGCATCCCTAAGTAGATTCTCATCAAAATCAGACAAAAAGGGACTCCCATTCTTCAAAACACTCAGGAGAGCAGCTGATTTTGAGTGGACAAGTGAATGCCAGGAGGCATTTGATGAATTAAAGAAGTACCTTCAAAACATGCCAACTTTGGCAAGCCCACAGCCAGGTCAGATTTTGCTACTCTACTTAGCAGCAACTCTAGTCACAGTAAGTGCGGTTCTGGTGCAAGAACAAGGAAAAAACCAAGTGCCAGTGTACTTTGTGTCAGAAGCCTTACAAGGGGCGAAAACAAGATACCCGGAGATTGAGAAGTTGAAATATGGCATAGTAATGGCATCAAGGAAGTTGAGGCATTATTTTCTCTCTCATGAGACCAAAGTCCTGTCATCATACCTTATTAGGGAAGTGTTGACAAACAAAGAAGTGACTCAAGGAAGGCAAACATAGCCACTCGGATAGAGTGTGGGCCAGCCCATACGATTAGAGATAGAGTAGGACTCGACTTTGTGTAACCTTACATGACAAGAAAAAAAATATAATCGTAGCCGGATACTCTATGTTCTGATGAGGGAAACTTTTGGTCGTATCTGACTAGGTTTCTTATCTTGTAATCATCACCTCTCTAGTATATAAAGAGAGGCAAGGAGTCCCCTGGGGCATAACAAATCTCACCAGAGAAACCGCGAAAGCAATACACAACAGCTGGAAGTAGGGTATTACCTCACATTGAGGGCCTAAACCAGGATAAACTCCCTGTGTTCTTTCAAGTCATTGAGTTTAGATCCGACGAATAGCCCCATATTCAATATTGCCGATACAAAACATCGACAGGCAGGCCGGATCACGAAGTGGGCAATGGAGCTGGTGCCTTTTGACTTGAAACAGGTATCAAGAACGGCCATAAAATCACAAGTATTGGCAGACTTTGTGGCAGAATGGACCTCAACAGAAGCTGAGAAAAACATTGAGGAGCAAAAACCTTGGGTTGTGTATTTTGACGGGTCATGGAGTGCTACAGGTGCAGGTGCAACAGCAATCATTAAGACACCGATGAAGCAAACGTTGAAGTACTCGGTACAGTTGCTATTCCTGACAACAAACAGTGTAGCAGAGTACAAGGGGATACTACTTGCTATGAGAAAGGCATGAGCACTAGGGGCTCGGCGGTTGATAATCAAGACGGACTCCAAGCTCGTAACAAGCCATTTCGCCAAGTCATTCGAGATGAAAGATGACACAATGCAACAGTACTTGCATGAGGTGTGGCCAAATGAGAGACATTTCCTAGGGATAACAATTAAAGCCATCCCGAGAGGAGAATAGTGAAGCAGATGAGTTGGCCAAAGCAGCTACAACTGGACAACCGCTCGAGAACTCCTTTTTTGAAGTCATGGAGAATTTGAGTGTTTCGAGAAGGGAAATCGTTTTGCACATTGAACAAGGAGAAATGGATTGGAGAAATCTATTAATGAAGTATTTGGTGAGTGACCAGCTGCCTGAGAATGAAGTAGAAGCAAAAAAGAGTGCAGGTGATGTCCAAGAAGTACAAGACGATCGACGGGCAGTTATATAAAAGTGGAGTCACCGCACCGTAGTTGAAATGTGTTACCAAAGAGGAGGGCATGAAGATGGTCATGGATATCCATGAGGGACTATGTGGAGCACATCAAGCACCACGAGTGATCTGACAGGGAATATACTGGCCAACAATCGTAAGGGACACAAAGAAATACATAAAAGCATGTAAGGCATGTCAGAAGCATGGTTCGATCCCGAGAGTGCAACCGAGGGAGCTGTAGCCGATTCCACCAGTTTGGCCATTCTACAGGTGGGGAATTGATATTGTTGGCCCCTTGCCTAGGGCAAAGGGAGATCTGCGCTTTGTAATTGATGCAATATAATATTTCTCACGGTGGATAGAAGCTGAAGCAGTAGCAAGAATCACATCAACAACAATACAAAAGTTTGTATGGAGAAATATCATATGCCGCTTCGGCATCCCAAGGGAGATAGTTTGTGACAATGGAAAACTATTCGAGTCAGGCAAGTTCAAAGAAATGTGCCAAGGTTTGAACCTCAAAATGAATTTTGCCTCAGTTGGACACTCCCAAACAAATGGGGCGTTAGAAAAGCTAAATGGAAAGGTGGTTGAAGCAATAAAGAAAAGTCTAGAGAGTTTGCCAAAAGGGAAATGGCCGAAAGATTTGCTCTTGGTGCTATGGGCGCTTAGAATGACGGTGGTTTGGGCAACAGGGATGACACCTTTTCGGTTGGTGTATGGAGATGAGGCGATGACTCCAACCGAGTTGGGAGCTTTTTCCCCACAAGTAGTTTTCAACCAGAATGAGGAGGAAGGCAGGGAGGTCTCACTTGAGGCCTTGGACGATATCAAAGTGGACGCATTGCATAAAATGGCCAAGTACGTAGAAGACATAAGAGGATACTACAACATCAAGGTAAGGCCAAGGTAGCTAAAACCAGGAGATTTGGTACTGAAGAAAGTGCTAAAGGAGGTTTCTATGGGGAAGCTTGACTAGAAATGGGAAGGACCATTTAGCATTCGGGAGCAAACGGGTACTGGTTCCTATAGATTGGCCGACCTTGATGGCACGGAATTGAGTCATTCGTGGAATGCTCTCTCCCTAAACAAGTTCTATATGTAAAAAAAGGAGAGCGAGTTGTCAATAATAAGACGAGGCGGTTGCGACCCTTTTCGACCATGTAATATATATTTCCCGCACCTGATATATGAAACAAAAAACAGGAAGTAGGGTTATTATTATCCGATATGGAGGCCAAGAAATAAGAGAACTACAATTCGCTAAAAGTGAAAGCGAAAACACTTTGAAGCCGGAGTATAAACTACTATTCGCTAAAAGCAAAAACAAAAACACTCTGAAGTCGGAGTATAAAGTACAATTCAATGAAAGCGAAAACGAGAACTCTGAAGCCAGAGTATAAACTACAATTCATTAAAAGCAAAAACGAAAGCACTCTGGAGCCGGAGTATAAACTACAAGTCGCTAAAAGCAAAAACAAGGGCACTATCAAGCCAAAATACAAAATTACGATAAAGCCAGTGTAAGATTTGCTTGAATATAACACGATTGCTTTGGCAAAAGTAGTCCCCAGAAGTGAGTCATAATTGCTCGATTAAAACTTCCATAATTGAGATGTTTTCGTTTTCGACGCACCAAAAATTTTGGTTCGAGTTTTGCCGCTCCTTTTCGAGGTAAGGGGGCAGCAAGCTCTGGCCAGCTATGCGGCCTACGTGCCTAAGTCGAGACGTTTTCGTTTTGAACGCACCAAAACATTTCGATTCGAGTTTTGCCACTCCTTTTCAAGGTAAGGGGGATGGCAAGCTCCGGCCAGCTACGCGGCCTACGCTCCTAAGCCAAGATGTTTTCGTTTTCGATGCGCCAGAACATTTCAATTTGAGTTTTTCCACTCCTTTTCTAGGTAAGGGGGACGGCAAGCTCCGACCAGCCATGCGGCCTACGCGCCTAAGTCAAGACGTTTTCGTTTTTGACACGCCAAAACATTGCCTCTCCTTTTTGAGGTATGGGGGACGGCGGGCTCCGGCTAGCTACGTGGCCTATGCGCCTAAGTTGAGCCGTTTTCATTTTTGACGTGCCAAAACATTTTGATTTGAGTTTTGCCGCTCCTTTTCAAGGTAAAGGGGATGGTGAGCTTTGGCTAGCTACACGGCCTACACGCCTAAGTCGAGACGTTTTCATTTTTGACGCGCTAGAACATTTTGATTCGAGTTTTGCCGCTCCTTTTCGAGGTAAGGGAGATGGCGAGCTCGAGCCAGCTATGCAGCCTACGCGCCTAATTGAGATGTTTTCGTTTTCGATGCGCCAGAACATTTCGATTCGAGTTTTGTCGCTTCTTTTCAAGGTAAGGGGGATGGTGACCTCCAGCCAGCTATGTGGCCTACGCGCTCAAGTGAAGACTGTTTTGTTTCGACGCACCAGAACATTTCAATTCAAGTTCTGTCGCCCGCGAAGACCCGTGTGTTTTTTCGATGCGTGGGATTGGTGAAAATAGACAGGAGAGAATTTGGTACAATTTATTATTCTGTCTTAATACAAACAAATAAATATACAGCCTAAGATAGGTACAATGGACTACACGGTTTAATGGCAACACTGGAAGGGGAAATGTTCTCCCTCCCAGTGGCAAGGGAATATCGTCTATTTTGAATCCTAATCTGACGAAGACAAGGCTTAAAATCCTTCAAGAAGTTCAAACTAGCCTGGCGGCAAGGCAATTAACAGGGTAAATACATACTTCATGTATACGGCTAGTCGGGCTCTCCGTGAAGGCAGTGGGGCTGCACATGGGCCTGACATACAATTGCAGCCTGCATGCATGTATAGGTATTCTTGGCCATATACTCCGGCTATATGAACAAGTATACACATAGTTGGGCCTCCATAGATCGGCAAAGAAATAGCATCTAGAAAATCACGCGATGGCTACCTATTCAGATAATTCTAATGTGCATTATCTACAGCACTGTGACATGCAAGTATCGCAGCAACCCAACGCACCGACGCGGCGGCACCGTGGTCTACGCGCTGTTCGGTTAGGGTTCTCAGGCTCCTATAAAAGCCCAACTTCCATCCACTTCCAGGAAGAGGAAGGCATCGGCATTCATTTACTTTCATCAAGAACGCAACTACACAACCATCCACGGGAAGTCATCCACAGCTACACGCATCCATCTACTTCCATCCACAGGCAACTATTCATCTACACAACCATTTAATCCGCAATCTAAAGCCATCTACACATATCCATCTTCAACCGGAGCACGTTCAAACAGCTGGGAGAAGTTGCAGAAGGCCATCGCGGTGACCACACGATGCAACCTCGCCAGAGCAGCACGACAGGAGCGGTGCCGCACGCCGACGGTCAGGCAGAATGAGGAGCCAAGAAGCTGATGCAAAGCACAGGCATCACCAACCTTGTCCATGGGTATAGTTACTTGATTGTCCTTCTCGTTTCCATTTTTTTATTCACTTTCAGATTTAGCATGCATGAGACGGCGCTGGACCATGGAGTCGTACCGATCTACACCAAGTCCGTCGTGACTCGTGAGCGGCACCCTCGCCAACCGAGCAGCGGGAACGCCATCACGCAGTGCGTCGTCCACCGGTCGGAGTCATGGGCAGTGTGTGCTGATTGCTAAGGGCGCCTCCAACCTTGCATGCCGCCATCACCTCCATCGGCATCAAGCACTTCTCCGGCAACGCCCTCGCTCTGCCCTTGCATCATCAAGCTATGTACAGGAAATGGCCATCACCATGTCCCGCTGAAGGTCGTCACCCCGCTACCTTGTCGGCGACACGCTCACATTGTCGAGGCACCCGAGGCCGAAGTCCGATGCCCTGCTGTGGGTAGATTACGTGTTTGTGTCACTATATTCTATGTTTATTTTATGTATCTAGATACAGTGACATGCCTGCACACACCTCTCTTTAAGCAGAGAGATTTCCACATATTTTCTCTCGGAAACACCTATAAAGCTTATGATGTTGATGAAATGCTTGGGTGTATATTTTCATTACTTGGTTAGCACTGAATAATCACTACCAGAAAACGTTATTTTCGTGAGGGTGACGAATTTTCGTGAGGGTTTTTGATGCACCCTCACGAAAATCACAATTTTTGTGAGGGTGCAACGAAAACCCTCACGAAAACATATTTTCGTGACGGTGCACCGTCACGAAAATGATTTTCCCCTCACGAAAATAGTGTACAGTGCCATCTACCCCACTCGGACAAGAAAGCACTAGACCAACCGGTGGCGTAAGTATTTCACATGTGATTATACCCGCACCAAAGCACCGAATCCCGTTAAAACTCCTAGGAAGTCCTTTTTCGTGAGGGTGAGGTAATTTTCGTGAGGGTGAGCACCCTCACGAAAATATTTCGTGACGGTTAACCCTCACGAAAATGACATTTTCCTGGCTTCTGATTCGTGAGGGGATTTTCGTGAGGGTAGACCGTCACGAAAATATTTTCGTGAGGGTATTCCTATTTTCGTGAGGGTATTTTAACCCTCACGAAATTTCAAAATTCTGGTAGTGAATGGGCACTGTCAACCAGTTCTTATCAACTTGTGTTTTGTGCATAACTAATTGCTTTGGATGTAAATTTAATCATCAATGTTATGTTCAATGCACATGTTTTCCTCTAATTTCGTGGTTGGTCCCTTTCCACTATTATGAAATAGGACATAACCGGTAGCCAAAATACGTTTTCGCAGGCGGCCAATAGTCCCGCCTGCGACTAAAGGCCTATGAAAATATATGCTTTACGCAGGCCGGCAACACATTATCTCAGGTGGGCCTTGTAAACCGCCTGCCTGCCAAAACCTATTATCGCAAGCAAGCCTTATAAATCTTTCGCGTGCGATAATACTTTTTCACTGGCGACTTGCTTACAAGACCCACCCGCCTGTAGTAATAAGTCCCCACTTCTTACACTAGCCGCTCGTGATGATATTTGTGCCAATTTTATATTTTCCTGCCAAAATTTGACCGCGTGTGATGATATTATACCTCTAATTTATAATTTTTACTGCCTATATATAGAATCGTCGATGGTTATATTGAGTGCATAATTGGTGATCGATTCAAATATACATATGATGAATGAAGGTCCAATCAATGAAATATTACCGTTCATTGTTATACATACAATCATACATATGATGAATGAAATATTTACTGCACTACACAGAATTTAATTATATCATAGTTTTTCTCCAATCAATTAGTTCTGAAAAATTGGGGTCCGTGGTGAGAATGCCTTTGTCAAAGAAACGCCCTAACTTGTGCCAACACTTATGTTGAATGAATTGGCACATGTCCCGCTGTATATTTTCAATGGATTGATCATGCATCTCTCGTTCTAATCTTGGAATTCTAGGCAGCTGCATCAAAAACACGAGAAAATTAAAATTAAAGCCGTTACTAACTGTTACATATGAATAATTGTAACACAACACACACACACGCATATATATATATATACACACACACACATCCTCAAGGTTCTTGAAATACCTCCCTTCTACTTTTAGGTACTCGCAAACATAATATCCACAGAGGAAGCTGCCTTTTGGTTGCTTATGGCACTCTGTAAGACATAAAATACAATGTAATTAAATTAGTTATGCGTATAAACAGACAAGATAAGTTTTTGTGATGTGGATAGTATATTACCGGCCACTTATTACGGACCAAGATCTGGGCTCTTTCCACTACCATTTCTCCTCCTTTCATATAGTAGAACTTATATGCGTTGTTATAACAAATTAAATGTATTGAGTTTTTATTAGTCATAAGTGTACAGACCAGCCTGAATGAAAGTGTATGAGAGATATGCTTACTAATCTAAGACACAGGATTTGGTTGTAGGACTGAAACGGGGTGTCGAGTGGGTCTAGTGCGACTGCTTCTCCATGTTTTGGATATAGGAGGAAACAAATAAAGTGGTCGCTACAAATAACGTAAATTGTTTAGTTGGCCAAGTATCAATTAAGTAGAAGTGAAGTAGCTAGAGGGTATCGAACTTACCCAAAGTTGTATGGGGCCATTATAAATTTTTTGTTCTGCATCGACAGCATTGTGCGTCCCATGTACGCGGCCACCTCTAACATTTTTTATTTTTGCTTTTTTAATGTATTCCTCCCTCTCCTCTCCTTGGGTGTCCTGTCCATTGGCTACTTAAATTTCTTGTCCAGTTTGAAAGTGTGATTTGGCTCAAAAATGCGACACGGGTTGATGAAGCCGATGGATTCTCCCCTCTTCTCTGCTAGGACATAATTCATCCTACAAAAAACATCTCTAATCAGTACTCGACAATAACATGACTCCGTAAATGTGTGAACAAACATAATTGAATGGATGTGTACACGTACATGCACCACACTGCGACGAGATTGACGTCAAGTTTTTCTCGACGGTATAAGGCATGAATGTCTCTGAATTCAACAAATAGAATGCCTCCTCTGTCTATGAAAATCTCAAGGGGTGTATAACGGTTATGGCGTTGACGCCATTTCGGCTTGATTTCATGTACCATTGGTGCCATCTTCTTAGCTGCCATGGACCATTGTCTAAAGCCCAGCTGGGTGGGAAAGCTTTGCCATTCTCAAACTTTTCTGGTACATCAGACGTAGGCAAAATATCCAATTCCTTAGACAAGCTTACTTTCAGGCCCTTGATCTTAGCATCATCAACTTTTTTCCCCTTCGTTTTCCCTCCTTTGCCGTTGAATGCGCTTATCATCCACCTATCCGTATGCTCGTTGTTTGACTTCTTATCATGTTCTCTTATTTCTGTGGAACTACAAGAGACGTCGGTCTTTTAGGGAAAGCTTGAACTTGTTCTACATGGGCCTCACACTGATATAATAGTGGAGGCGCCTCAGCTTAAACTTGTTCTACAGGCCCTTCATCATGATCTGAGAGTGGAGGTGCCTCAGCTTGTTTTGCTATTCGTTGTGCTTTAGCTTTATCTGCTCTTGTATCGGCTTCAGAAGGAATTGGCGGCACTGGTTGCCTCTAGGACTCTGCCTTGGGGGAATCTATTTGCACTTGCCTCGGTGACTGCTACCTCGGCTCTTCCCGACGGTTTTGGTTCCACAGAATGATATCTTGGCGGTGCCATAGTATGTATTGGTCCACCACATCTCCAAGAAACAAGATTCCCTCAGGCGTGGGAATGTCTATCTCGTACATCTTGTGATCTTTCTTCACAACTTGGACTTCTACCTTGCCATAGTCCGCCGGGATACTTATGCATCCGAAATCTGCATCCCGGTATCACCCTGCCCTTCGCAACCATAATTGTTCTTCCAGCCCTTCCGACCGGAACATTAAGCCAACAAGGTATATCCTCTATTATGTCATCGACTGGATATCTCGGTGATGGCGCTGATCCAATGCTGCTAGGCAATATGGCAGGGGGCAACATTTGGGGCTCCTCGGTATCACACGGCATGAGGAAGGTTAATTCTAGATATGCCTTGCACTCGTCCCTCGCCTGCTCCCTAATGTTCCTAGCTATGTCTTCCTTATATCGGTCGCGCTTCCTATACATGGACGCGTCCTTTGAGAAGCCTTCTTTCTAGCTAAGCTTTGAGGACATTGCTCGGACATGACCAGAATACTCTAGGTTGCCAATGCAACTGTCAGCTGGTCAAGCTCCCTTTTAGGTGTAAATTTGCATGTTTTTGTTCCTCGGCGAGTTGCTTCCTGTGTTACTTTCTACAACTAGGGGTCTTTGAATACCACCTCACCCTCCTCGGTAAAAGCTGGGGTTCTTGCGTGCACTCAGTTCCTGCTTTGTCGTCGTGATCCTCCATTGGGATTGGTTTGCCTGCCTTCCTCAGCTCTTCTTCATCCTTTCTCCACTTTTTGATTTTAGGGGCGTACCCAGTCGAGCCAAGGTGATGGGGACAGAAATTTCGATTCACCAGGGCTGACATTTTCTTGCTCTTTTCCAATTCTTCTTTAGAGGTCTTTGTCACCATGAACTAGTCCCACTGGGCCTGTATCTTCTTGGAAACCCTAAAAGGGTCTCGGCCCTTCTGCACAAACTTCGTGTTCAACTCAGACTTCCATCTCCGCCATGACTTTCCCATAGTTTTTAGCGCATAGTCATTGGGGAAATCGCCTATTCCAGGGGAAATGGAATCCTTTTCTTCAGCTCAGACGAAAGAAATTGCTTAGTCCCCTCCAAAACTTCATCCCAATCCTTGATTCTGAGTGGGACATGCTCCCTCACTAGGGCACCGCATTGATTGTTATAAGATGATTCCGGAGATAGCGGTTCCCCTTTCGGACCGATCCGAGTCAGGATGTGAGTCACGTCTAATAGCTCTTCGCGCTCCCCTTCTATGATTAGGGGCTACAGTTTGTTCTGGGCTAGAGGATCCTACCACATGCTCGACAAGTGGTTTTGGCGCACAAATGGCTTTCGTTTCGACCTTCGTGGAGCCTTCTTCTACAACATGTTACATGTAAATCAGTACAGACTTAAACACCATCTATAGTCAATAGTGTTGAATCAGTTAAATACGTACCGCCTTTACCGGTGAGATGCACTTAGAGTCGATTTCATCGTTCTCCCCACCCCTTTTGGCCCTTTGCGGACTTGGACAAGGATCACTTGGGCTTTGATAAGAAGATTCGTTGTCCTCAGCGCCCTCTGAGCTTGACGATGGACATTTGGGCACTACGGCCGCTTCTAACGATCGAAGTTCTTCAGTGCCTATGATAACTATAATTTACATTACACAAAGTCCGCAAAAATAATTCTCAAATTTGATCATTTATTCCCAAATTTGATCTTCTATTATTGATCCGAGTCAGGATGTGGGTCTCATAATGCAAATTCACCTAATTATTCACAAAAATAATTCACAATACTCTAATGCAAATTCACCCAAAAAATTGGCCAAAATAAACAATATTCCCCAAAATTCATCACAATTTCTCATCATAGTTCTTCAAAATTCAACAAAATAATTCATAATATTCCCCAAATTAATTCATCATAATTTGCCATCACAGTTCACAAAAATTCACCATAATTCCCTATAATTCACCACAATTCACCCACAGTTCATCAAAACTATCCCAATTCACCAAAACTATCCCAGTTCATCAAAACTATCACAGTTCACCAAAATTCAAATTCAGCACAATCTTGCATTCACCACACAATTCACCCAATATAGGAGTTAGATGGGGAGGGAAGTAAGGACAACCGAGGTCGAGGCAGGCAGCTGTGGCTCATGAAGTTGTGGGAGTGGCGACGGCGGCGGCTCCTGAGGTCGATGACATGGCCGGCGGTGGTGGTGGCTCCTAAGGTCGAGGCAGCTTCTCGCCAGTGGTTGTCGGTGCACGCCGAGCTGAGGCAAAGGGCGAGGCAGAGTAGGTCGAGGCGCGCGCCGGTGGAGGTCAACGGCAGTAGCTCCGATGCTATGCATGGCTACAGTGGGGTTGAGGTGCGGCGGCTGCTCCAGCAGCGGAGGTCCTCCCTTGAGGCGGCTACGGTAGAGATCTTCGGCGGCGGAGCAAAATTTTGGCAGCCTGGCAGCGTGAAAACTTCTAGGGTTTGGCATGGGACTTTGAAATTTTCCAAGTCCCGCACAAATCTATATAATGGGGGATATTTCCGCAGGCGGACCTCCTAAGCACCCACTTGCGAAGATACTTTTCGGAGGCGGGCCTCCTAAACATTCACCTGCAAAGAGACTTTTCGCAAGTGGGCCTTGTAAGCCTACGCCTATGTAGAGCTTTTATGCAGGCGGGCCTCCTAAGCACCTGCCTATGAAAAGTCAAAACGAATTTATAATTAGGTTCTTCCAAAAATCATAGGTAAACTCCCAAATAATGGAGTATTTGCCATTTAAACACAATTCATATATAATTACTATCAAGTCTTTACAAATTCATAGATAATTCCAATAAAGTCTACATATATACATGGGATTACATAATTTAGCCTTTTACATTTTTCCCTGTGCCACCTTTTCACATGTAGGAATTCGAAAATCAGAGAAAAGTGGCATGGTGTCGTACTGATTGTATTCATCGATGTCTTCCAAATCATCAACTCCTAGGACTCTCTGTTTTCCAGATAGAACAATGTCTTTATTCAAATTAGCTAGGTTAGTTACATAAAAAACCTGAGCAACGCGATCAACTAGAACCCACAAGTCATCTTTGTGGCCTACATTCTCGAGGTCAACAATTGTAAGCCTGAAGTTGTCCATGAACACTCTATCTGGGTGCTTGACCCATTGGCATCGAAACAACGGTATCTGCATATTGAATCCATAGTCGAGTTGTGCTCTGTTGCCCAGTTGTGTCGATTGCCTCTACTCGAACGCTGCTATTTTGGGCTACACCCTTCTTGTCCTTTGCTTTGGTATAAAACGTGTACTCATTGATGTCATACGATTTGCTCGGAGGTGACTATATTTGATGGGCCACATGCCAACCTTTTCATAGTTTTCTCCTCAGTGGTTTCTCCATTTTGTAGATTTTGGTCCTTCAACCATTCTGTGAAACGACGGTTGTGCACCTTCATGATCCAATCATTTGACCATTCGACATTTTGAACTCTTATCTAATTTAGGTGTTGCTCTATGTATGGCTCCACAATCGCAAGTTGTTGTAGGACACTGTAATGTGCTTCATGCACCGTTTTGTAATCCTGATCGATGAATCTTTTCTTTTCTTTCGTCCCTCTTTCGGACAGTCTCCACTTGTGTCAAGGTACTGGTAAACCAGTTGTCTTTCCATCTTGTAAGTAATCAATGGTGCACTCTATGACCTTTTCGGTAGTGTATCCCTCTATCATTGATCCCTCTGGGTGAGCATAGTTACGCATGTACCCCTTTAGAATGGACATGTTCTGCTCATACGGCCACATCTGATGTAAGTACAATGGGTCGAGGGTAGTTATCTGTGGCATGATATGAACCATAAGGTGCACCATCATATCGAAAAATGATGGAGGTAAGCACATCTCAAGCTGGCATATAGTCTCTATCATGAATAGACGAAGAGGACCTAAGTCTTCAGGATCAATGACCTTCTGTGAAATTGCGTTAAAGAAGTAACACAACCTTACGATGATCACCTTAACATGTACTGGTTTGATTGACCTGATTGCAATAGCCAAAAATAACGTAAGCATCACGTGGTAGTCGTGAGAATTATAGCTAGACATCGATAAATCTTTTCTCTAGACTAGTCGTTTAATGTTTGATGAAAAACCAATTGGCAATCTCACACCATGTAGGCACTTGCACAATACTTTTTTCTCCTCAAGTATCAAGGTGTAGCTATGTCATGCCCAAAAATTCACCAAAATTTCCAAAGCTAATTTGTGCATTAAATCCTCATACAGGAATCAGCCGAGATACACAAATCGATAATTTGATAAACATAACCAAAACGTAATAACGATAAATACTTACAAAAGAGACACTTAGTCCTAACAAAAAAAACAGGAGCGGAACAGCAACCTAGCGAAGCAGCAGCACCAAGCCCATAGACAACTCAACTGGGGTATAAGCCAAACACCAAACTTCTCCTCCACGCAAGTCTTCACTCTAATGATGGTAATATTGTAAGATTAAGTACCACCCACCGTACTCAACAAGCCACACAAGGATATGCAAAATAATGCAATAGGAATTCCAAAGGAAAGGCACAATATGGCTCATTTGCATAAACAACATTTAAAACGTTTGTATTTAAAAACATTGAAAAATAATATAGTTTAATTATTATTCAACATTGAACCAACCGCCGAACAGCACTCCAATGCAGTTCAGGCCCAAACCATAACCCTCCAAACCTAAAGCTATCAAGTTTTCATCATTTATTATCATTAATGAGTAGTCTGAAACTAATCACAAAAACATGGCTAGGCCACCCATTAACCACGGGCACGGCTTTTCGAACAGTTTTACTCTGGCCATAGGTGTACCAATTTACCCACAAGACATGGTTCTATATATGTCACCATGCCCCAAAATACCACCATGGTACTACAAAGGGGCAAACAGTGACAAGACCTTTTTCATGCAAGTCGCCCAACAGAAGAGCCTCCCGCCAAGCCTTCAATCTCCGGTAGGGGTGATCAATGCCTTCCTGCAAGACGGCTCAATGCCTGAACTCATGGACTTATTGATGACTGCCATGTGTGGACTTATACCAGCCACAAACACGCCCTAGTGCCTCCTGTTGAACTCGTTACACGTCCAGTCAAGCTATTACCCATTCTAGCTTGTGGTTAGTACGGGTATTGCTTCACAACAAGTAGTCCGCGAACTGGTCCTTAACTATCATGAGCACCACTAGCAACATCATCATTCCATGTGCTCACAACCCATCATCAGTCCAGTTTTAGTTGGCATATTAATTAACCAAACATAAAAGATAGCCATTACTTATTAATTAATCATAAGTGAATGAATAGTTTCCCCACATAATGACGTTAAAATTTCTAAGCATTGGCTAAGCAAAATCTAAATAATCTAGCTAGATTATTAATTAGATATCCAGCTAGTCAATATAAATTACCCAGGGTATCAAGGTACATATATCAATAATAAAATGGACATAATCAAGGAATATAGGAATAATTATAATTACCCGTATAATGAAATTCCAAAACATTTCATGCAATAACGTTAAAACGAAATAGTTTTCACAAATGAGATCAACATACTTAAGGGGATTGTCGTGTGACTTGTCTTGCAATAGGAAAGTCCTCCGCAAATCTTCCGAATCTCTTCCTCGAACCTCGCAATCCTTCTGAAATGGCGAGAATACGCGACTACACGCAAAACGAGAAAAAAATCCTAAGAAACTCTAAATAAATAGTACATAAACAGGTAGATCATGATTTTAGTTGAATTTAGGAAGAAGAATGAGTCGAATCGGAGTTCGGACGGAAAAGTTACGGCTTCCGGAAGATTGAATTCGGAGAAAATCCGAAAGAATTGAAAAAAGAATATTCCCTCAGAATTAATTACTAAAGGAATTATTTTTGAACAGGAAAAGGAGTGGGACCCACTGATGGCAACGGGGTGCCCGATCTTCTGTTAGGTAAGGATAACTCCCGATTTGTGGAGAATTGACACTCACGATCCAGCTTCTAATCAATAAGACCCGAACCCTGCAATCGCAGCATTACGACTCCTGGTGTTATCAACCGTGCGCTGCCTGGTTGACCTCGCCACGAAGGTGAATCCCTGCATGCGAATCGAAGAACACAAGCAAGAACAAGGAAGATTGCAACTCAACTTGTAGATGAATGATTATACTCTCGAAGTTGGGGTCTCACAAGCCGATAAACGGCGAAACTGTTCACAAACAGATTAATCTAAGTAAAACTCACTTCTAAACGGCGGCGACTATTGAATATATATGAGTTAGAATGTCCTAGGGTTAAGATTTTCCCTATGAGGGGCGCACTCCTCATGGGTTTAGCCCATGACACAAATACAAGGCCCAAGGTCTAAATAAGACTTGGACTAGAAGAGGTACGTGTCTTGTTTCGACGATTCCGGACAGCTCAGGAGGAATTTTGACGTGGGACCAAAACCATTTGAAAGTAGACTCCATAAGCTTTCCAACAAGTATTCATGGGTCCCGAGAGTCCTTCTGGATCAGTGGCTAGGTCCATTTGAAGTTGATGCTGTTAGGAGACCCGAATCTGAATTCAAAACATGCAGAACTTCATTTCTTGTTTTCTATGGACTAAAAAGTGACGTGGTGATGTAGGAGTAGACTTGGATAAGGTCTTGGTTTGGTTCTCAATCAACTTCTTTGATCATCCATGCGTTCCTTGTGCTCGGTCTCTTTTCCTTCACCCAAGCAAATATCTCTGTAAACAAGAACACACAAAACTCATGGTGCAGTAACGGCTGTTCAAATATATAACGTGTAAATCTTACATAGAAAACATGTACCTTGTTGATGAATACATAAGGTAGATAGGATTATATCCGATCTAGTGATGTCCTCATCACCCACTGTCAGTGACTCAGTCTATATGCAGTAGGTCCATGGACCGAGTAGAGTGAGGAATAGTGGATACCTGAGATGGATGGCCACGTGGACCAGAGAGGCTGAGGTGGCAAGCTGACATGGCAGCTAGGGCTGACGTGACAGAGGGATTGGATTAAAGGTATCCAATGGATGGAAATCGATCACGGGAAATCCAACGGTCGAGATTGCTCCGGGTAGATTATGTGAATCCAGAGGCTCGGATGAACTGGATCAGATCCAACGGTGGAGATGGTTTTGGGACCCGAACGTGGGGCCCAATGTCAGTCACTGAGAGAAGGACGCCGGTGGGGGCCACATGTCTATGTCACAGGAGAGGAGGTGCGTTGGGCCCCTCATGGCAGCGATAAGGGGGAGACGTCGAGGACCGGCGGCAGGAGCGGCGAAGACCGACGGTGCCGGTGAGGATGAAGCACGGGGGCGACGGCCTGACCTCGGGACCGCGGCTCGACGGCGCTCTGTAGGGTGGGCGCTGACGAGGAAAAAGAATTGGCTGGAGGGAGGAGGCGGCGTCCGGTTGCTCACCGACGGCGGCGAAGGCATTGTCGGTGGCGACGTCCAAACGGCGGCGATGGCGCGGCTTGCTTTAGCGAGGCGGGGAAGGGCAGAGCGACGGCGGTGCTACGTGGCGGCGGCAGATCTAGGGCACAGGAGGGGCGAGGAGGCGGCGGGCGGTGGCTATTTATGGTGGAAGGGAGGAGCTAGGGCGCAGCGGCTCGGGTGGCGGCAGGACTCCGCAGGACGGCGCACGGCTAGCGCAGGCCGGGCCGGTGGTGGAGTAGGTCAAGTAGGAGGGGCGCAGGCTGGGCCGGGCTCGGGGCTGCGCAGGCGTGGGGCTCGCCCCCTGCTACCGAAGCAGAGAGAGAGAGGAGGAAGAAAGGAGGAGGAAGAAGAACAGGAAAGAAAGGAGAAAAAAGAAAAAGGAGAGAAAAGAAAAGATGGAAGGGAAAAAAAGGAAAAGAGAGGGGGTTTTCTGGAATTTTTTCATACGTGGAAAATTGGAATTTAGAAGGTTTTTTGAGAATGAAAGAATTATTTTAGAATATTGAAATTTGTGGAAGCATTCAGATTTTTAGAATATTTCAAATATCGTGATATATATATATATATATATATATATAGAGAGAGAGAGAGGGGGGGGGGGGAGAGATGGGCTATTATGCTTTATAAAGCACAGCCCCATCCGTGCGGCATATTCCTATCCGTTGGATGGATTGCTATCTGTGGTCAGATATGGATGGACGGGCGCTCTCTTCAGACGTAACGGCGCACTCACCTAACTCGCGACGCACTCACCTAACTCGCGAGCGCGTGGGGAGGGGATATTTAGGGTTTCATGGGAATATTTTTAGAACATCAGTAGTTGTGAAAATGTTCAGAATTTTAGGAATATTGGAATGTTTTTGTAATCAGGAATTGGCGGAATTTCGAGACTAAAAAGGAATTTATATGGGAATTAGGAATCATAGGGTATTTTACGGAAATTGGAAGTGGAATATTTGGGACTTTTGGATTGTTGGGATATTGAGTATCTGTGGGAATTAGGAAACGGAGAATATTTTATGGGAATAATGGTTTGTCGGGAATTTTAGAGATATTCAGAATATTGGCAATATTCTTTGGCTTGGAAATTGGAAGATAACTCCTGGGTACTAGAAAATTGGAATATTTCGAATATTATAAATAATCAGGGAATGTCTGGGGTTTGGATTTATGTCGCGTAAAGGAATTTCGAGGAATTTACTTCAAAAGAGGAAATGGATATTTCGAATATGGAGAATCTCGGATTGGAAATTCAAAGGGGTTTTAAGGTTTCGAAGAGATTTTTTCATAATTAGACTTTTCGAGGAAAAACAAGGATTCAGAAACAACGCGAAGTATAGAAAGACGAAGGGAACCAGGGTTTGAGTTGAACAAGGAGATGCCAAAGGACTGAAGTAGAAATGACCCGAACAGGGGAAAAGAAAAGGAATTTAGTTTTCTTTTTATTTAATTACTGAAATGATCTTTATTACATTAAAATTAATTCTGGAACTCCGAAAAATCCGAGAAAATTTCAGAGGGTTTATTAAATCATGGGGAATTTACCGGAAGCAAAACCACCATGAAAAAGGTAAATTTATTATTATAAATACTTAAAATACTCCGACAAAACTTAGGGAATATAAAAGCATCCAAGCCTTAATTAAAATTTTGACTTGGGATTTCTAATATTGGAAATTTTCGTATTTTATTCAAACACTTTCACAAGCAAATTTTTCTAGTATATTCTTGTATTTCTATTTACCCACGATAATTTTTAATTAGGGCAATTTTTAGTGTGTGACAAGCTAGCTGGGGGAGATAGATTTTTCCGTTACCTTCATCCACTGGGTGAAGCTCCGGCCTGATATTCATATTTACCAAATCTTTCCGTGACTTTAGCCCATCTTTTGTTTTACCCGATATGTCCAGTAAGATAGCAATAGTGCTATTGAACACATTCTTCTCTAGGTGGATGACATCAATGGCATGTCAAACTTACAAATCTTTCCAGTAGGGCAAGTACTTAAAGAAAATTAAATGTTTTTTAAATGGCACTTAGCAACGTCGGTATTTTTCTTCTGCCTTGTTCTGTTTTTCTTTGACTTTCCGAAAACAACCTTGCTGTTCTCCATCATTTTGAACACTACTTGCCCATTGCGGAATGTTGGTGCAGAACCAGACTCTTCAGTATTATCAAAATATGCAACCTTCATACGGTATCTGTGATTTATGGTTAAGAATCGTTGGTGTCACATATACACTAGCTCATTAGATCTTGCAAGGTACTTGTACATGGTACCATCTAAGCAAATAACACATCATGTCTTCTCTTTGATCTATCATGATAAGGAAAACAGTGCGGGATAGTCGTTGATGGTAACGAAAATAATGACCTTGAGCATGAAGTACTTCTATAAGAATTCATCCAACACCCAAACCCCATTGTCCCGCAGATCTGTCATATCTTCCATCAAAGGTTCAAGAAACACATCTATATCAATACTAGGTTGTTTTGGGCCTTGTATAATCATAACCAATAAAACGTACTTTCGTTTATGACAAAACCATGTAGGAAGGTTGTGCATGATTAGAAGTATAGGCTAGGTGCTATGTGAGCTGCATAGGTCACCGAAATGATTCATTCTGTCCATACTCTCAAGGCAAACCTAAAATTTCTTGCATCCCTTGAAAAATTTGGGTTCATTGCATCAAAGTTTTTCCACTGTTGAGCATCAATGGGGTGTCGAAGCTTTCCATCCTTCTTACACCTTTCGTGATGCCAGCACAAAGGTTCTACGTCCCTAGGGTTCGAGAACAAACGCTTCAAGCGATCTTTTACTAGTAGGTACCACATCACCAATTGTGGAATCTTCTTCTTGTTGTCCATTTATAATGCAGTTCCTTCGTCATCAGCAACATCACCAACCTCCAAAGATCCATTGCCCATTTTGTACCAACTAGCGCCGCACGTTGGGCAATTAAAGGACAGTGAATACTCTTTCTAGTATAGGACGCAGTGGTTAGGACAAGCATGTATCTTTTGTACACCCAGCGATAGTGGACAGATAAGTTCTTCGCCTGATAAGTGTTGGTTGGCAAGGAGTTAGGCTTTGGAAGTAAGTCTTTCAACAGACCCAACAAATTATTGAAGTTACTGTCGGACCAACCGTTCCTGCCTTCAATCTCATAAATTCAAGCATCAAACGCAATGTTGTGAACTCCTTGTCACATCCCTTCGACTCATCATACAAAAGATCATTCGTTGCCTTCTGTAATGCCTCAAAATTATCTAAACCTCTTGCCGAACCAATTAGAACTTCCGGTTCAGCGTGGCACAACATCTCCTCTAAATCAACATCATTATCACCAGATCCATCAGCATCATCCATCATAACATGATCATCATCATCCAAGACAACATTATCGGATTCTACTATAACAAAATCATCACCATCTGTGAAATCATGATTACCGTCCCCTTTGTATATAGAGCTTTTGTCTCTGTTTCCTTCAGATACATCTTTCTCGCCGTGATAGGAACAAGTTGTGTAATTCTAAACAAATACACGCTCACCAAGTGAGATCTGAGTACTTCTGGATTACACCACACTTTCTGGTTTTTTGAAGTCAACGCATGGACAATGAATTTCTTTTGCCATAATTGAAGCGTGCGCTTTGGCGGTTTCAATAAATTTAGAACGTTTTGCAATATATGATGAATTAAATCTTAGCGTATCGTACATCCATGACCTATCCATCTGTAAATTTCGTGCCAAACATACATAATTAATTCAAAAAGAATTCAAGGTCAAAACCTTCCGCCCACTATTTTGAATTTTTTTGAGTGAGACACCTAAAATAATTAACTCGATAAAATTATCTAGAGATAGGGAAAAAATAGCTATCTAGAGCTAGGAAAAAACAAAATGGAAAAATTCACTCTCTCTCTCTCTCTTGCCAAATCTAGATCTAGATACATATACCTAAAAAATTATTATCACAGGCGGAGAGCTACGCCGCCGCCTACAAAAATATATTTTCACAGCCGAGGCGCTAAGATGGCCGCCTGTGAAAACTTTCTTCACAAGCAGAGTCCAAAGACGGCCGCCTATGAAAATTGTTATTACAGGCGGTGTCCTACGACGGCCACCTATGGTAAAAATTTTTCAACAAAAAAAACTGGAATGCAGTATTTACAGAACAACTTCTCTAGTCAGCCCACATCCACATTTCACCAAACGTACGTGCCACACAATGTACAACACAACAAAAAGAGGCACATACATATGAAAAAACAAAAAATATACATGACTATATTCTTGCCAGATCTGGATCTATATTACCCTGGCGTGGCACAAAAAAAAGACCTCACGCGCGCGGCGACCGGCCGGTGAACCTATTGTGGCTTGAGGCAACATTCGTTGCCACCCACGACAGGACCTCCTGACCGACGGATTTAGGTCCTGCAGCGGGCGATTCCAAATGCCACCGCGAGCCGAGCAGCAGGAAGAGGAAA
Organism: Oryza meyeriana var. granulata; assembly: GCA_003991445.1. NCBI lineage: Eukaryota > Viridiplantae > Streptophyta > Magnoliopsida > Poales > Poaceae > Oryza > Oryza meyeriana. The sequence continues at coordinate 112,756 of RYFJ01000174.1, forward strand.
GAGTACTAATGGGGCAAAGAAAAAGGCGAAAAAGCTAGCTATTGGTCGGCCTGGTGGGGATATTTATAGCAAAATATTCACAGGTGGAGCCCTATGAGGCTCGCTTGTGAAGATCTATACAACGGCTAGCTACTCCTACTATATATACGTCCAACGGCTAGCTAGTACTAGTCCACCCATGCCCGTTTTGTGGCCGGTTCGCCGCCATGGCCTTTACCTCCCCGAGTGCTGCCATGGCCTCGACCTCCCCGTCCCGGCCTCGCCACCCACCCCGTCCTCAACTGCCTCGGGCCGGTGGGGCGTTCTTAGCCTCCTTCTCGACCTCCACGCGCTTCTGTGGAGGTGGCGGTGGCTCCACGACGTTGAGCTTGCCGCCACGCACGCTACAGCCATATCAACCCCCGCGCCCTCCTCGGCCTCGGCGACAACCGTGCGCACCTCCACGGGGCGGTGCTCTCTCCGCCTCCTCCTCGAGCTCCACGCGCTGTGGTGGAGGTGGCGGTGGCTCCATGATGTTGAGCTCGCCACCACGCGTGTCGCGGCCATGTCAACCTCCGCGTGCCCATCCTCGCCCTCAGCCACCGTCCTACGCACCTCCACGGGACGGTGCGCTCTCCGCCTCATCCACGAGCTCCGGTGGTGGTGGCGTGTGCTCGGCAAGGTAGTACTCCGTTGTCGTCTAGGAGTCTTCTATCGCCGGCGAGTGGAGTGGAGAGAGAGTGGGTAGTGGCGAATGGGAGCGGGGAGATGGTAATGGCGGATGCGACCGGTGTCCGAGCGATGGCTTGAGTACCGATTCCGCATGATAGACTATAGGAAGATGAAAGGGCACAACTCAGGCAGACCACTTAACGGGCTGCCCGTAGAAATAGTACTACATAGGTGACCCATCTAAGATAGAGACTGTGGAATTGAGGCAATCTTCACAGGTGGACCACTTAAGTGACGCATGCGTAAATGTGACTATCATTGGCGGACATCTTAATTTTCTGTCTGTGTAAATGAGCCAATTTTCGCAGGCGGTTGTCTTAAGCCTCTACCTATGTTAATTCCTTTTCACAGGCGGGCCTCGACCACATACCCCCGCCTCACTTACGCAGGTGGCTCGAATTTTTATCCGCATGCGTTATCTGAGAGGGTGTTGGTGAAAATAGTTTTTGTAGTAGTGTACTCTCCATCACAGGTTCTTGTGTGCTGGAAGGGGTTAAATCGACATGAATCTGGCCATTAGTGTTAATCTCCTGCACCAGTAAGGAAGAACCACATCAGGTGCCAGTCTTCAACAGAGCGTGGGCAAATCTTCCATTTCTACCAAGCTGTGGTTGGGATCATGTTTTTAGTTGGCGATTTACCTCACATTCTGCTGCGCACTTGCTTACATCTCTACCACTGATCGCACCCTGCTTACATATGTACCCCTTTATCAGAACATAGATAGTCAGTTGTGCCAAGAAACTTTTTTTCTCATGGTTGCTAGCAGATATATAGAATTGTCCTGTTTGCTTGAACTTTATTGAGAGTTCATTATGACATATTCTCAAGTTAAATCAATCAGTAGTTCTTGCCTGGGTGGAGGTTTACACATAAGGGGTGACTATACTGTTGTGAGATCGAACATAATGGCAGTTGCTAGACTTTCCAGTTTAAAAATTGCAAGCCTGTAGGAGACCTGTTTCAGATGGTATGTACAAAGGTAGCTATTTTTGTGTTACTTTTCTCCTATTCCTTTGCTAGATTGGTTTTCGTTCCCATTTATGAAAGATATTTAGCAAAAGAATGCATCTTGCGCTTGATAACAATGGTTGTTGCTTAGGGCATCCACAATGTTGGCAAAAAGATAGCATTAAGCATTTAATGCTGCTACAGTTATGCAACTTTGTCATATTGGAGACACACCACAAGAACCATCCAACAAAAATGAACCTTAAGCTTAAGGTGTGGCCACATACACATTTTAGTTAAGTGTTTCTTTCCTAGCCATTGGCCTGGCCTGCTAGCCGTTGCTTTGCTCAGGTCTGATGGTTGTTGCTCTGTTCTGGTCTCCTGACTGTTGCTCTGACCTGGTAGCCGTTGGCTTCACAAGCTGCTTCACACCTACAAAACAGAAGCACAACTTGGTGAACAACACATGCCACACCATTCCTTCACCACACAGCAACAAAGATCACCACAAATGGACCATTTCAATAGAAATTTCACCAGTGTACTGAATCAAGGTTCCTCAAGCCAAGTTGCAGACGATAGCCACAACTCCCCTCCTACCCAATTTCCCACAAATTTCTCTCGATACTTGACACCTAATTATCTGCAGAATTTCCATCCTTTTGGTAAGTCAGATGAAAGTCCTAAATCGAGAAGTCGAAGCAACTACTCAAGAGGACCTAAGCACGGACATAAGGATCTAAGATTTTAACTATGGATCAATCAATTGAGAAGTGTTGAACCAGACGAGATAGTAAGGCGCTTAACCCAGATGTCAATACAAGTTACTTTAAACAAAGATGGAAAGACCTGAACTATGGAGCCATCCATGTTAATGTTCTCAGAAGAACTAATGGGAAGCTTGAAAGGCCGTTGGATACAATGGACACTTAGACCCAGGGTTAGAAGTTGGATTCAAGCCTGAGAGGCCAATAAAATCTTGAAATGCCGCTTGTTGGTAAATGGTTTGAGATATAAATTACCGTCATGACAGTCAATAGGACGGACTTCGAGAAGTTATCACCAGAAGAAAGTTGCTTGGAAGAAAGAGTTGGAGATCAACCAAACCGTTTTTCTTTCTAGCCGCTCCAAATCTTGGGACGAGATTTCTGTAGGGGGTGGATTTGTCACACCCTGAAAATCGTTCTAATTAAAAATTAATATGGGTAAATAGAAATACAAGAATACACAAAGAGTTTGTGAAAGTGTTTGAATAAAATATTAAATTTCCAATGTTAAAAATCCCTAGTTAAAATTTTAATTAATGCTTGATTGCTTTGGTATTCCATGTGGTGATTGGAATATTTCTAGGCATTCAAGTATTTTTAGTAATGGACTTTCTTTTTGTTTCATGGTGGAATTTACTTCTAGTAAATTCCCCATGCTTTAATAAACTCTCTGAAATTTCTTGGATTTTTCAAAGCCCCAGAATTTATTTTAATATTACAAATATCATTTCAGTAATTAATTAAATGGAAAATAAATTCCTTTTCTTTTCCCAATTTTGGGTCATTTCTGCTCCAGTCCTTTGGTATCTCCCTGTCCAACTCGAACTCTAATCCTCCCTCTTTTAGGGACCGGTGTCGTTCCCGAAGCCCTAAAATCTCCTCAAAATCCAAAATCAAAGATTCTCGATATCCAAATTCCTCAAATATCCATGTTTTCCTTTTTGAAATAAATCCCTAATATTTTCTTGAAATTCCTTTCTGTGGAAATAAATCCAAATCCTCAGCTATTCCAAGATTTTGCATAGTTTCTAATTCCCATAAAATATTCCCAGATTCCCGACTCCCCGAGGATATTCTCGATGCTCTAAGTAACCCAAACATTCCAATTTTCCAATTCCCACAAAATCTTCTCCATTTTTGAATTCCAAAATATTCCCATATTTTGGATGTTTAATTATTCCTCAAATATTCCAATATTCCAAATGTCCCAAAATCCATTTTATTCCTTTATTTCCAAAATAATCCAATTTTTGCCCAATTTTGATCTCCATAAAATATCCCCAATATTCCAAATGTTCTAAATTCCTTTGATTTCCTCCATTCCCAAAATGTGCCAATATTGTATGTTTCAAGTTTCCATATGGAAAATATTCTAAATATTCTAGAATTCCTATTAATCCTAAATTCTCCCCAAATTTTCAACTTTTCCAAATTTGGGAAATTTCTAGAAAACCCCTTCTTTTTCCTACTTTCCTTTTTTCTTTTCCCCATTTTCCTCTTTTCCCCCTTTTTTTTCTTCTTCCTCCTCCGTTCCGGCTATCTCTCTCTCCTTCGACACCCCTCCACCCAACCTGGGCCCGAGCTGACCCGGCCTGTTGCTGCTGCCACCACCCCTAGCCCGGCCTGCTACCGCCTAGCCTGGCTGGCCCCGCTGCCGCGCCGCGCCGCCTCCACTAAATCCGCCGCACCGCCATCCCGTGCCGCCCGAGCCCTACCTCTGCTTTTCCCCTATAAAAAGCCACCTCGCCGCCTCCTTTCATGCTCTTAAAGCCCTAGCCAATCCACCGCCTTGCGCCGCCACCTCGCTTCATCAAGCCGCCATCGTCGGGTCGCCGAGCCACCAACACCATCAACTTCGAGAGGTCCTGCAACTGTCGGTGAGCACAACTATGCCGTCGAATCGCTCGGTCCCCATCTCCTTCATTCCCTTCGGCGGCGTCTGGCCGAGCCGCGCCGTCGAGCTCGAGGTCCCAGACGCCGACTCGCCACCGGTTGCTCCCATCTACTCCATCTCCTTGTCCGTTCGCACCGTCCTGAGCTTCTGCCCACATTGCCAGAGATGCCCTTGTCGTCGTCTCCCTCTCTACCTCGACGTGTCGCCGTCGGTTGTCGCCGCTATACCGTTGCCGGCTGTCGTCATCGCCCTCTGTCGCCGCCATGGACATTAAACACCTCTGCCTCGCCGCGCCGGCTTGTGCCATGGAGGGGCGCAGCTGCTTGCCTTGCCCCTGTGGCTGACAAGCAGGCCCCGTTAGCTTCCCCTCTTCTGTGAGTGACAGGTGGGCCCCGTGCACAGTAACCCGATCCATCCCGGCCATCCAATTCCAAAGACCCAATCTGAGCCGCTCGATCTCCATCAAAACCCCGAACCAATCTGGACCGTCCGATCGTCTAGATTTATTTTCCACCATTGGATCTTCATAAACAACCCGATCCATGCCACCTCAGCCCTAGCCACCACCTCGGCATCCACCTCAGCCGCCACATCAGCCCTTCTGGCCACATGCCACCATGTGTGCATCCACGTCATCCTCAGTTCACTACCTCTCTCCATTCCTCTGTCCTGTGAACCTAGCCCATATGAACCAAGTCCATGATAGTGGGCCCCATCACCTTTATCCATTCAAAAATAATTCCTGCAATAATTAAATTTCAAGGGAATATTTTCGAGAATATTCCTTTTCTATTTCTTCTTGGATTTTCTCTAAATTCGAATTTCTGGAGGCCATAACTTTTCCATCAGAACTCCGATTCGACCCGTTCTTCTTTCTAAATTCATCTAAAATTATGATCTACATGTTTATGTACTTTTATGCACTATTTATTTAGAGTTTCTTAGGGTTTTTCCTCATTTTGCATCTAGACATATAGTTTCCGCCGTTCCGGAAGAGCGCGAAGTTCGAGGAAGAGTTCGGAAGATCAAGAGAAAACTTTTCTATTGCAAGGTAAGTCACACGACAATCCCCTTGAGCATGCTGATCCCATTTGTGAAAATTATTATATTTTAACGTTATTGCATGCAGACCTTTGAAATGTCATTAATACGGGTAATTATTATTATTCCTATAATCCTTGATTATGGCCATTTTGTTATTTATACCTTTACCTCGATACCCTGGATAATTAATATTGACTAGCTAAATGTCTAATTAATGATCTAGCTAGAATAATTAGGTTTTGCTTAACCAATGCATAGAAACTTTAGTGTCATTTTATGTGGGATAACTATTGATTCACTTATGGATAATTAATGATTAATGACTATACTTTCACGATGGTTGATCGTGGTTGGTTAATTAAAAGATGCCAACTAAAATTTGACTGATGGTGGGTTGTGAGCATATGGAATGATAATGATGATGCTAGTGGTGCTCATGACAATTAAGGACCGGTTCGCGAGCTACTTATTGGAAAGCAATACACATACTAACCATAAGCTAGAATGGATAATGGCTTGACTGGATGTATAACACGTTCAACAGAAGGCACCAGGGCATGTTTGTGGCTATTGTAAGTCCACACATGGCAGTTGATAAGTCCATGGTTTTAGGCGTCGAGCCGTCTTGCAGGAAGGCACTTGATCACCCCTACCGGAGACCGGAGGCTTGGCAGGAGGCACTTCTATTGGGCGAGTTACATGAAAGGTTTTATCATGATTTCCCCCTTTGCAGTACCATGGTAGTATTTCGGAGCATGGTGACATGTGTGGAACCGTGTCTTGTGGGTAAATTGGTACACCTATGGCCAAAGTAAAACTGTTTGAATAGCCGTGCCCACAGTTAATGGGTTGCCTAGCAATGTTTTTCGTGATTAGTCCGACACTACTCATTAATGATGATAAATAATAGAAACTTGATAGCTCCAGGATTAGAGGGTTTTGGTTTGAGCTTGAACTGTATTGAAGTATTGTTCAGTGATTAGTTTAATACTAATAATAATTGAACTATACTATGTTCGCAATGTTTTTAAATGCAAATGTTTTAAATGTTGTTTATGTAAGCAAGCCATATTATGCCTTCCTTTAGAATCCTGTTGCATTATTCTGCATTCCTGTGTGGCTTGTTGAGTACGGTAGGTGGTACTCGGTCGGTGGGTGGTACTCAATCTTGTAATATTACCATCACCAGAGTGAAGATTTACATGGAAGGAGAAGATTTTGGTGTTTGGCTTATACCAATGTTGAGCTGTCTTTGGGCTTGGTGCTGAAACTTCTCTAGGATTGTCGTTCCGCTGCTGTTTTCTTCTGTGGTGAGGACTAAGTGTCTCTTTTGTAAGTATTTATCATTATTTCATTTTGATTATGTTTATCGAATTGTTGATTTATGTATCTCGGCTGATTCCTAAATGAGGGTTTAATGCACAAATTAGTTTTGAAAATTTTAGTGAATTTTCGGACGTGACAAGGTACATGCATCAATTGGACTGAAGATGACAATATACGACTATTGAGTTCTTGGTTGAGCAACTCGGTTGATCCCATAAAAGGCAATGTCAATAAATCAAAACATTATTGGAAGGCTGTAGCTGCAGAATTTAACAAATATATGCCTAGCGGTGGGCACAAAAGGATAGCCAAGCAATGCAGAACACATTGGGATAATGTTAAGAGAGAGATCGCAAAGCTCGGTGAGTTGTATTCTAAAGCTAGAAGTACCTTCACTAGTGGGTATTCTAATGATATGATAATGGAGAAAATCCGTTGAGTGGTACAAAAGTCACAACAAGCAGAAACCTTTCACTTTAGAGTATATGTGGAGAGATCACAAAGATCAGCCTAAATGGCATAGAGTCCTTGAAGAGGGTAGCAAGAATAAGAGGAACAAGATTTCTGAATCAGGAGCATATACTTCATCATCCAACAATGACACTGAGAAGGAAATCGTGAGCAAAGAGAAGCGTCCTGAGGGGTAGAAGGCAGCAAAAGTGAGGCAAAAAGGAAAAGGTATTGCACCATCTCCTTTAGGGGACAAGCCATGTCACAATATGGTTCTCTTTCGTGAAGCTGTAACAACTAGAGCAGCGGCATTGCTAAAATTAGCAGAAGAAACACTAATTTCTGCAGAAGCAAAAAAAAGAAAAGGCAAGGGCAGAAAAGTACCAGACATACTACAAATTGCTGGAGAAGGATACATCTAATTATAGTGAAACAAAACTGAAGAGACATAAAGATGTCTTGGACCAATTAGCTAGAGAACTTGCTGAGGGATAAATGATAGAAATTATGCTTATATTACAACGTCAATGTTCTAGTCATATTTAGAATTGTGTATTTTAGGTTGATGCTTGTAATGTGAACCTATTTGTATTAGGCCGCTACTTGTAATGTGAACCTATTTGTATTGTGCTCTATCATGGTAATTGTTTTCTCTAATTTTTAGAAAAGACCAAATCATAAGAGTTCAAAGAACAAAGACTGGAAAGATTGTAATTCATTTTAAATTAAAATCAGAATGAAATCCTTAGCAGTAGTAGGCCTGCTTTTGTTCTGCTATTCATACTACAATTTAATTTGAGAAAATGAGAAAAAGACAAATATGTATAGACAAATACACAAAAGAAAATTCTAGCCGTTGTAAACCTAACAAAAGCAACAGCTAGGTGCCCTGACAAACACAAAAGCTAGGTGCTGTAAACCTGACAAAAGTAATAGCTTGCTGCTATAAACCTGACAAAAGTAATAGCTTGCTGCTGTAAACCTGACAAACTAGCTGTTGGGATCTAGCCGTTGGAATACATCTACAAATAGGAGATGCAGTTCAGCAGCAAGCCAATCATTTTCACTTTCTTCAGCTTCATCCCAACAGCCTTCCCACTTTCAGAAAAAAAAATGTCAAGCGAGTCACAACATCAATCTACTCAGTCAGATGATTCTAGCTCTAGTGACAACCTTGCAGAGCTGATGTGGGAAGAAATCAATGATCCTATGGAGGCTGAGATTGAAGCTCGCATTAAAGCTCAGATTGAAGCTCAATTACAAGCACAGCTGCAAGCACAAGAAGGTGGTACCTCTAAACGCCGTAGGGGCTACAAACGGAGGTACATCAATAGAGATCATGAAGAAGACCACAACAGATTGTTTGCTAAATATTTTTCTGACAACCCTTTATATACTGATGATCAGTTTCGTAGGAGATTTCGCATGAGAAAGCATCTTTTTTTGCGCACTGTTGAAGCTCTTGGTATTTGGTCTCCATATTTTCGTTTAAGACAAGATGCATTTGGCAAGGTTGGTCATTCTCCATTGCAAAAATGTACAGCTGTCATCCGAATGTTAGCATATGGTACATCAGCTGATCTTATGGATGAGGCTTTTGGGGTTGCAAAAAGCACGGCAATGGAGTGTATGATCAATTTTGTTCAAGGTGTAAAAAATATATATTTGGATAGCAGTATCTTCACAGGCCCACTGAACAAGATATACAGTGTTTACTTCAACAAGGAGAGGCACATGGATTCCCTGGCATGTTGGGTAGTCTTGACTGCATGCACTGGGAGTAGCAAAATTGCCCGATTGCATGGAAGGGACAATTCACATGTGGTGATTACGGCGTACCCACTATCATGCTTGAAGCCGTAGCCTCAGCTGACATATGGATTTGGCATGTCTTTTTTGGTGTTGCTGGTTCAAATAATGAGATTAATGTGTTGGAGCAATCACCACTGTTCACAGAAGTGCTACAAGGAAGAGCTCCTACCGTTCAGTTTACTGTCAATGGGACAGAATATAACATGGGATACTATCTAGCTGACGGAATATATCCTGAGTGGGCTACATTTGTCAAATCAGTCACCAGACCTCAAAGTGACAAGGCTAGATTGTATGCACAACGTCAAGAATCAGCAAGAAAAGATGTGGAACGAGCATTTGGGGTTTTGCAGAAACGCTGGGCTATCATCCATCATCCAGCACAACTTTGGGACAGAGAAGAACTAGCTGATATTATGTATGCATGTGTTATTTTGCACAACATGATAGTTGAGGATGAGAGAGACTCCTATGGGATACCCGATGACAGCACATATGAACAATCGCAAGTTTATGGACAAATGGCAGGACTTGCCCATGGCCCAATCCATGGATTTGCAGTGGTCCTAGAGCAAGACACGAATATTCGTGATCGAGCAACCCATCGGCGTCTCAAGGCAAATTTGATGGAGCACATATGGCAAAAGTTTGGTGGTCAGCCACAACAAAACTAGAGTGTATTAGTCTGTTATGAACCTTGAATTTTACTAGTTATTTTTCCGATCATCCAAACTACTTTTATTTGTAGCTAAGATATATGATTCTGTTAGAGCATCTCCAGCAGGGACCTCAAACCCAGCCCCCAAACAGGTTTTGAGCGGTGAGACAAAAATTTCAGGTCCAGCAGGGACCCTAATAGAGCCCCCAAAATGAGGAGGCCCCCAAATCCAGCCTCCAAGCCCCCAGTCCTAGGGGCTCTACGCCACAGCCCCTATCGACGTTTTTTTTGGCGCCTATGACAATTCCTGCGCCACGCCGCCCGCCGCCCCTGCCTCCCGGCCCGTCGCCGCCCCTTGCTCCTGCGCCGCCCGCCGTCCGGCCGCCGCCCCGCTGCCCCCTGCCTCCCGGCCCGTCGCTGCCCCTTGCTCCTGCGCCGCCCGCCGCCCGCGCCTCTCCGCCTTGCCTTCGCCTCCTGCGTCGGCCGCCACCCCTAGCTCCATATTTCTTTTATATATTTGTATGAGTACTGGCTGATGTAATATTTATATTTTAGTTATAGTGTCAAACTAACCATATACATATAGTTTACAGTAAAATATAATAGAAAAAGAAATAAGGGCTGAAAAATAGGAGCTGTTGCTGGAGTTCGGAGCATTTTTGGGTCCAAAGAAAATGGGGGCAGCCCCATTTAACCTTTGGGGCTCTAAAATAGGGGCTATTGCTGGAGATGCTCTTATGAGCTAGAAGTATGTACTAGTCCCATTGCCTTAATCAGTGAAGCACATGTCCTTTTCAATACATTTCATAACTTTTCTAGTTTTCTTATTTAGATCTGTTGTAGCATAATTAAACGATAAAAAAACAGCCATGGAGAGGTGAAAGCAAGGACTCACATGAAGCATACATGTACTATTAATCTATTATCTCATCCTAGCAGCGCTTGCACAAACAGATCGACGGACCACAAGCAAATGCAGGCAATTAACAAGGCTTACCGATGATCCACCGCCTAGTGAGGCCGGCCCTGGTGGTTCAGCGATGCAGCACCAGTCCGACACCTTGATTCGTTGTTGCCATGGCTTGCCACGAATCCATCCATAGAGGAGATGAAGGCTGGTGCGAGAGGGGTGTTCCGCACGGATGGCGAGCAAACGACGGGCAGGATGAGGCATGGGCGTCGACCGGCCGGGTGGAGGTGGTAGGGGATGAACTGGATTCGCAGGATCTAGGTATCAGGCGGAGGAAGTGGCGTCCAGGGGTTTTGCGTGAAGGAAAGTTCACGGGATGGTTCTGGGTTCTGGCAGCGTTATTTTTTAATACCAATGGGACCTAGTGGGACCCACCTAACTTCCTCCTTCGAGACGTAGCCATTGTGGATTTGACCATAGTTATTTCCATCTACAGCGGGTCCCACTTTTATTTCTCTTTGAACCAAATATATTGCCCTTGCCCTTTTCAGGTTGCAACACAGTGGTGGTTTGTACAGTGCTCTGATAGCAAGAGAAAGTAAACCAGAGCTTGAAAAGGTAGAAATTCCAATCTCTAACCATTCCAGATCTTGCTAAAATTGATCAGTTCTCTATTTTGCAGGTTCTTTAGAAATGTTTATATACCTTCACAAGCTATTGATTGCGTTGGAACTGTAGATTGTGAAAACCATCGTGTCCAAATGTTTCTCAATTTGTTTAAGCTAAGCTGAAGGTACTGAAGCTAATACTCCATCAGTTCGTAAGATGGTGGCTGTGGAGATTTCTTCCGAGATGTTTGAGCACCTTAATTTGTTTGCTGGAAGCGTTGGAATTGTAAGATTTGTAGCTAGTATTTCTGGTCTACATATTCATGTCGTACAAGTATAAAATGTATGCCTTATCTGGTGAAAGACAAATTATTATACACCTGTGCTTCATCAGGTAGAGGTTTGAATCAGCTATGATCATATATAATTAATAATTGGCAAGATGATGTGCATTTAAAAATAAAACATGTTGTCTATTGTGTGATAGGATGTGTAGCGCATATTGGATGTTCTTTATGAACATACTCTCAATTTGACATATGGATCGTCTTGATAGAGACAGAATTTGGATGTTGTTAAACGTGAAAAAAAAAAGATGTACATAGGGATGGGCGTAAGTCGACCTACGGGTAATTTGTAGCCGGCGCTTGTTCAACTAAATGAACTAATTTTTATTTTTGACATCTTAAAAATAAAACTTAATGTCAAAAATAAAACTTAGTTTATTTAGTTAATATTGAAGACAGGTCGTAGCTCCTTCAAACTGTCTCCCCTTTAGAATGCTAAAAACCGAAACTACCAACCGAAATCTCTTTGGGCAACCCAAGACCGAAGACATGCGGGGGAGAGGCCTAGTCCGGGCGAAGGACACAACACGTCGAGCGAAGACGAAGGGCACGAAGACGTAGGGCGATGCGTGTGAGGCAAATCCATTATGGAGTAGGTAGAACCCTGACCAGGAGATGAGGAGACCAAAGCACTAGGCGAAAGGCCCGGGCAACCGAAGACATGCCTTAGCAGCCGAGGCCCCAGCACGCTTCTGTCCCAGCTAGGGGACATGACGAATTTTTACTGTTACTAATTTAATTTTTTTTTTAATTTACAAAACTAATTTTCGGTTTGAATCATTTACAAAACTAGTCTCTTGCCGCCCTGGGCCACGGCGGGATTTAAAAACCGCCGTGGCCCAGGGCGGCGAATGGCATCCCGTCACCCGGGGCTAACGGCTCCGGCGGCCGTTAGCCGCGGGGAGGCCACGTGGATTCGCCGCCCTGGGGGAGGGCGGCGAATGCCCCCAGGGGGCCGAATGCAAAATTGCATTCGCCGCCCTGGGGGACGGCGGTTTTTAGCATAGTCCGAATCCAGGGGGCCGCCTGCAAATTTTTTTTTCTTTTTTTTTGATATTTTTTTCTCAACTAGCAACACGAGAATAGCAAAATCTCGTGAAGGTGCAGCTCAAACCGATGTAAGATGTGGCCTGTAGAAAATTACGAGTGTGCTTTAAAAACCGTGCTGAAACTTCGGACCTCAAAAACTCAATCTTCCCGGCAGAATTTCGTAAAAATTTTTTGGACAAACCCGACAAAGTTGGGGGGAAGCGGATGTAAAATTTTCTGTAGATGTCCGTAGAGTACTTATTTGCCCGATTCCGAGACCGTATGCGAAAGTTATGACTGTTTTAAGGTAGTTAGCGCGCGTTACAACAATTTGCCGTCGATTCGGACCGTCCGATCGGTGTGCGGACGGTTCTATGCATTCGCCGCCCTGGGGGAGGGCGGCGAATGCCCCCAGGGGGCCGAATGCAAAATTGCATTCGCCGCCCTGGGGGACGGCGGCGAATGCAATTTTGTATTCGGCCCCCTGGGGGCATTCGCCGCCCTCCCCCAGGGCGGCAAATCCACGTGGCGTCCCCGGGGCTAACGGCGGCCGGCGCCGTTAGCCCCGGTGACGGGGATGCCATTCGCCGCCCTGGGCCACGGCGGTTTTTAAATCCTGCCGTGGGCCAGGGCGGCAAGAGACTAGTTTTGCAAATGATTCAAACCGAAAATTAGTTTTGTAAATTAAAAAAAAAATTAAATTAGTAACAGTAAAAATTCGGGACATGACAGCTAGGAGGGCCAAAAGGCACATCAACGACGCGGCCCACATAGCAGCCCGATGGCACCCGTAGCGGCCCAATAGCCTGGTAGGAACCTATGGATAGGAAAAGACGAAAATGCCCTTGTAACTATCCCCATCAATAGGCCATAATATAATATCACCTGTAAATGAAATCCTAGAGCCCATAACTATATCCCTAGACCTATAAATAGACACCTAGGTCACTGTAATGGTAAGGTTTTTTGAGATTAATGGCAAAATCTAATTAGTGCGTGTGCACTATTTAGGCTTATCTTTCGACACTAGTTCCGTCCGTCCGATGGCCAAAATTCATCATTTGCTAGTGCGATACTACGATGTCTGTACATATCAACTAGGTAGGTGCCTGATTAACACAATATTTGCTTCACGATACATAACTTATGCATGTGATGTTTTTTTTTTGTCGGCGCTCTGTGCTACACATTATATTTGCCTACTATTATCAAGTTGTGCAAGGTTAATAAGATCTAAACCGACTAGATTTTATATCTACAAAATTTTTACAAGGCTTAAGAAACAGTGAAAAAGTATTTTTTTTTATGTTATTGGGGAAACTCCTATGCACAGATAAAAGTTTGGAAGTAACTACATGCATGTTTAAAAGTAAGTTACACATATGCTGGAAGTAATATAATTTAGGGTAATAAAAATATAATGATATCTAGAATTAACTTACACAAATTTGAGAAGGAATCATCCCGTAAGTTCTTATAGATAGTCAGATAAATGTATATATGAATGTAGAAGTAATTACAATTAGTGGTAAAAGTAACTTAAAAGATTCTAGAAGTAAATGTAAAATATTTTGGATGTAACTGGACATGTTTCTGGTTTGGACTAACGTGCTACCATGTGCTGCCTAGTCATGTTCTTTGTACAAAGAATAGTCATGTCCTTTTTGAAGTAATTTGTAAAAAAAATTATGTAAATTTAAGAAGTAATTTAAACACACAATTGCCACACGGATGAAAAGTACCTATACATGAACGTAGAATTGACTACAATCGGTAGAAAACAGGGGCGGAGCCAGGATTTGAGGTAAGGGGGGACAATGGACAAAGCAAAGTAGAACTGATAGCCATATTAGATGGTTTTAGTCTCATATAATAGTAACATGTTTCACAAGTCTTAACCAAAACAAAATTACATATCTATCAACTTAAATTTAGCTCTACGACTAGCAGCAAGATCGTAGGCTGTAATAATATCATCAGTATTGATTGATGCAGCCAATTCCTTCTCAATATAAATTACCAAACAATCTCGCAAAAATCCATCTCCCATTGTACATCTGAGACGTGTCTTCGCAAGTTTCATAGCTGAAAAGCATCTTTCGGTGGTTGCAGTTGATACTGGAAGAGTTAATACTAATCTTAACAACCTGTCGACCATAGGATAAGATGAATATTTACCTGTTTTAAATAGTACACTTGTTAGATCAGCAAGTGTTGATAATTCCTTCAGTTCTGGATGGTTGCATACATCAATTTGAAAATGTGGCAGTTGACACTCCAATTGAGCTCTTTCTTGACTTGAGAAATCAACAGGATAATATTTTTCCACCAAAGTGCATATATTGTCTATGTTGAATGTGTCCAGCCTAGGATCCAAAGAAGCACAAAGGGACAAAAGCTCCGTCGCTTGAGAACTGAATCGATCTTCTAACTCTGCTAGTTGTTGATCAATTGCAACATTAAACATATCTACTTTGTAATGGTGAAAGGCTGTGGTGTTGTCATTCTTGTTTCGAGATTTAGTCACATCAACATACCTGCAAATGAGAAGATATGAATTGATTGATGAACAAACAATTTTACAAAAAAATAAATATGACGTGGCTTTCACACTCAAATAATTTAGGCAAAAACATACTTCTTACTCAGATCAGGAATATCAATCTCGTGCTTTCCACAAAACAATTTGACCTCCTCAAGAAGAGGTTCCCAGCCATTATTTCGCAACTCACCAAGCAACACTTTTGTGGTAGAAACATAATTCATCGCATTTAAGATATCAATGTTCTTCTTTTGGAGTGTCTGACACAACACATCAGTGATCTTCATAATCTTTTCCATTAGGAGTAGAATAAACACAAAATCAAATGTGACAATGATTCGTAAGGCACCATTGGCATCTCCCCGAGAATACTTCGAAACTGAACGATCATTAGCAATGCTACGTAGGACTGAAACTGTGGCACCAAACATCTTCTTTAAACTTAGAATAGACCTATAGTGGGAACTCCATCTAGTGTCCCCCGGTCTTTGTAGGGAGGAAATCTGATTTGCCCCTCGCCCCGTGTCAAGCTCTCCCAATTCAATTTCACGGGCAATTTCCTCTGCTTGATTTGCTAGCAACTCATCATTGCGCTTAGGAGAAGCACTAACAACATTTATGATGAAATTTGCATGCTGAAAAAATTGTGTACCTCATGTACCTCCCTTGATGTTGCTACAAGGGCCAACTGAAGCTGATGAGCCATGCAATGAATATAATATGCATACGAGCACTCATTGAGAATTAAAGCTTTCAATCCGTTCCACTCCCCTCGCATGTTAGTGGCCCCATCGTAACCTTGACCTCTTATATCTTGTATGCTTAGGCCATTAGCTGAAAGGACAGCACAAATTGACTCTTTAAGTGTCAAAGCAGTAGTATCACTAACATGGATTAGATCAAGGAAACGCTCCTTTATAAGTCCTTCCTTGTTGACAAATCGGAGGACTATCGCCATTTGCTCTTTTTTGGACTCATCTCGAGCTTCATCAACCATTATGCAAAATTTGCTATTGCCAATTTCTTCTCTAATTGATTTCTGCACTTTTTGAGCAAGTATGCTTAGAATTTCCTTTTGGACATCAGGTGAAGTGTATTTTGCATTTTTGGGAGCATTTTCTAACACAACCTCATTAACCTCCTTGTTATAGGAAGCCAAAAGCTTGAGCATTTCAAGAAAATTACCCCTGTTTAAGGAACCTGGAGATTCATCATGGCCTCTAAAGGGACAACCTTGGAATGTCAACCACCTAAGTACAAAAAGAAAGCAAGTTAAATTTAAATACTGCAGAAACTCTAGTTGCAAAAAAAAAAAGACATGAGAAACTCTGTTACCTAATGCAATCAATCGTAGTCGCAAGCCTTCGTCTTTCTTTTGCAACCATTATCTTTTTTTGCTTAACAATCACATTGTCAATTTGAGCCATTGTGTTCTTAATATTATTAAAACGTCGAACTGAATAATTGTGGGCTGAGCTAGCATCTCCCATGTGTTTTAGAAAAGAACATTCATTTCCGCAATTAACTTTCTTCCAGTTCTGAAACCCCTTTACTATGAATGTATCTAATCCAACTTTCCCAATTGGCTTCTTGGAAAATAAAAAACATGACAGACAGTAAGCACGATTTGTATGAGGTGAATATTCTAGCCAAGTAAATTGCTTGAACCAGTTACTCTGAAATCGATGACGATGAGCTAATTCACTAAGTGGGTACTCTGCCAACACAGGTTGATATGGACCCTCTGAAATATAAAATCTTCGAGCTTCATCTTGTTGATTAGCTGGCAGTTCCAATATTTGAACACGTTTACCAGGGTCTCTCTCAAATCTAGTAGCTACAACTGGTGGATGCTCGGACTCGGCAACCTCGGCTTCGATTGGTTCAGCTGCACTACTCTGATTATTAGGATTTTGTACATGATCATTATGAGTTTTCCCTTCCAGGTTAGGACCTTCTACTTCCACGTTACTCTGTAAGCCTCGGCTTGCAATGGCTTCAATACAATTAGCACTTGAACCAATCGGCTTAAAAAAGCTATTAATGGTCTTTCTCTTCTTCATATTGTCTGAAATTGGAAAGAGAAATTTAGAATCACTAGTGACTCTTAATTAGATAAGAGAATATCACTAGATGATTTATGATCAGATTATGGATTACGTGCTGGCGGCTGCTGCTGGTGGACAAAAGGTAATTTGGACGGCAGCCGGTGGTGTCAAGTTGGACAGCGGCGGCGGCGTGGCGCGCGTCTCGCCCCTGTGTCCGGCAGTACCAGCACCGCGGTGTCCGGCGAACTGGCAGAGCCGGCAAGCCACGAAGGAGAAACAGGAAGACGAACGGAAGGAAGCCAGAGCAAAGCGTCGCTTCGTATTCCAAACAATAATGAAGGGAGCAGCAGCAACTAGATAGGTCTAAATGGGCTGCTTCTTATTGGGCCTCAAATATACTTAACATTTGGAATGAATGGGAGGGTCTGGATAGCTAATATGTACATGTATATTGACGGTATACTAGAGGATTAGTAGCGCGTCAGGGGGTGCCAGGCCCCCCGTGCCCCCCTCCCTCCGCCACTGGTAGAAAAGTAACTTGCATGATGCTAGTAGTAAATATAATACATTTTGGATGTAACTTAGATATATTTTAGATGTAAGTACACGTAACGATATTCTTGTTTTTTTTTATTTTTAGTGCACGACCCCCCTCCTACTAAAAAATCAATTTTAGAGTTTATTTTAAAATAACACAAAAAATTAAATCTAGAGTTTTTCCCACAGAATAAACAATATTCTGAAAGCCAACCAAATCATATTGTTTTTTTGGCTTCCATATTTTTTCTAGTAATTTTTGTCGGCACTAATTTTTCTGAGCAAGATCGAGCCCATCCAACGCTACGCACGCAGGGAAAAAAAAAGGCCACGTTGCTTTTCTTAGAATGGCATGTGCAGAGGGAGTGGTGGATAATACTATTAAGGGCATGTCAGAGCGGTAGCTGGTTAAGGCCATCAGGAGCACCCGCACCTACTTAGTTATCTCCGAGATTAATACACAAAGATTGATTTACTGCTTTTGTCCACACTCAGATTTTATTGTTGTTCTTCGACAACAGTCAAACTAGAGCCAACCATGAATTATAAGCACGTCGACCCACGCCATCCATAGATGTATAACATTTTATTACTCATTTTAATGTATTTTCTTTTGATATACACGGTTTTGATAGAGTTTTAATCTATCACTTAGATGTAATTATTTAATTGTATTTAATGAATAAAATAATTATTTTGTACAGAGTTGAAATTAGTCTTAATGTTTATAATAATCTTGGATAGGACGTACAGTTTGCGCCAAAAGTCCTAGTAATATGTGTAGACGGAAAAACGAGCCACATGTAAAACACTCAAGAGGGGAGAGGGGAGATTAGGTGAGCAGTCCAAGTATCTGCGCGTCAGGTCCCAGTTCGTCAAAAAGTAGGAAGCAGTACCGCTACTTCCAGTGCCTACCACACGCGTCAGCCACAACCCCCCACCCCCACCGATCTACTCCTATGAACTCAAAAAATACGCAACAAATACTCCTCCAAATCGTCACATCTTAAAAATAAAATGAAAAAAAGAAAAAAAATATCCCCTCAAAACGTTGCTGCTACAAATGCTTCAGCTTAGCGATACCTCCTCTGCTCTTGTTGCTCGCCTCCCCTCCTCCCCCTTCCCCTCCACCTCTCCTCCCCTCTTTGACTTCCCCCTTTCCTCCTCCGTGTGCTCAAGCTGCTGTGCTCGTGTGCGATTCATACAGCATTTCGTCGGGGATGACGTCGACGGCGTACTCCCGGCCGTCGAAGCTGCCGGGGGGCAACGGCACCGAGCGCAGGCTGCCGCCGCGGCTGATGAGGGGCCTCACCACCAAGATCGAGCCCAAGAAGCTCGGCGTCGGCCTCCTCGCCGGCTGCTGCCTCGCGCTCCTCACCTACGTCTCCCTCGCCAAGCTCTTCGCAATCTACTCCCCTGTGTTTGGTGCGTGCTCCTCTAATCCGAATTCCCGATCCGGCCACGGAGCTTTACATTTGGTTAAATCCCATCCCGCTTCCAATCCATTTTTGGTTTAGTGTAATGGGAGCTGTTTGATTTCGTCTTCAGCCAGCACGGCCAACACGTCCGCCCTGATGCAGAACTCGCCGCCGTCGTCGGCCGCACCGGAGAAGGAAGCCATTCCTCGCCAAGAAACTGTAACTGGCGCCGGAATCAACGACGATCTCCCGGAGGACAAGTCACTGATGGGGGCGGAGCCTCAAGAACCCGGCCTCCCCACGGTGGAGCCCCAGGAGCCCGGCTTGCCGACGGCGCTCTCGAGAAAGGAGGACGACGCGGAGAAGTCGGCGGCGGCGGCCTCGGAGATAAAGCAATGTAAGGAATCTTGCTTCTTTCTTCTGCCCCTTTTTCTTGTGCACCTTTAATGGAAGGCAGAACAAGCTACAGGAAAAGCAAGCGACTAGTTTTACTTTCATCTCCCAGAAATTTAAAGCTCTGTACTTTGCGATCTCGCCAAAATGCTGCGCCACCACTCGTTTGGCGCAATCAGTTTCGCTTGGATTAGGAGAAATGCACCAGATCTGCGGTGTTTTATTGGGGATTTTTTATGGTAATCTCGTTTGGTTAATTCAGCTGAGAAGAGCAGCAATGGCGGCGCGGCGGCCGGTGGTGATGCCAAGATAAAGTGCGGACGAGAACGGCGTGGACGAGGGCTTCCCTTAACGCGCGGCGGTGTGCGAAGCTGTACGGCGACGTCCGCGTCAGCCCCAAGCAGAAGAGCATGTACCTGGTGAACCCGTCGGGCGCCGGCGGCTTCGACGAGAACGGCGAGAAGCGGCTCCGCCCCTACGCCCGCAAGGACGACTTCCTCCTCCCGGGCGTCCGTGGAGGTGACCGTCAAGTCCGTCCCTCCGAGCGCGGCGGCGCCCAAGTGCACGAAGCAGCACGCCGTCCCCGCCGTGGTGTTCTCCGTCGCCGGGTACACGGACAACTTCTTCCACGACATGACGGACGCCATGATCCCGCTGTTCCTGACGGCGGCGCACCTCAAGGGCGAGGTCCAGCTCCTCATCACCAACTACAAGCCATGGTGGGTGCAGAAGTACACGCCGCTGCTCCGCAAGCTCTCCAACTACGACGTCATCAACTTCGACGAGGACGCCGGCGTGCACTGCTTCCCTCAGGGTTACCTCGGCCTGTACGCGCGACCGGACCTCATCATCTCCGCCGCACCCGACCGCAACCCGCGCAACTACACCATGGTGGACTACAACCGCTTTCTCCGCGACGCGCTGGAGCTCCGCCGCGACCGCCCCTCGGTGCTCGGCGAGGAGCCCGGGATGCGGCCGCGGATGCTGATCATCTCCCGCGCCGGCACGCGCAAGCTGCTCAACCTCGAGGAGGTGGCCGCCGCCGCCACGGAGCTCGGGTTCAACGTGACGGTGGCGGAGGCCGGCGCCGACGTGCCCGCGTTCGCGGCGCTGGTGAACTCGGCGGACGTGCTGCTCGCCGTGCACGGCGCCGGGCTGACGAACCAGATCTTCCTCCCGGCTGAGGCCGTGGTGGTGCAGATCGTGCCGTGGGGGAACATGGACTGGATGGCGACCAACTTCTACGGGCAGCCGGCGAAGGACATGCAGCTCCGGTACGTGGAGTACTACGTCGGCGAGGAGGAGACGAGCCTGAGGCACAAGTACTCTCGGGACCACATGGTGTTCAAGGACCCCAAGGCGCTCCACGCGCAGGGATGGCAGACGCTCGCCGAGACCATCATGAAGCAGGACGTCGAGGTCAACCTCACCAGGTTCCGCCCGTTCTTGCTGCAGGCCCTCGACAAGCTGCAGCAGTAACTCGTCTCTCCCCAGTAATCATGGCGCACAGATACAATGTACATGGCGGGATGGATGAGACGGAGGAGGAAGACGATAACGATGAAGAACTGGTATACTGTACTGCTGCTAGAATGAGATGACGGTCATAACCAGAGTATGAGTTGTTGGGGGATGAGGCGGCTTTCGCCTATTGGTAATTGGTTATTTTGTCTTTTGGTTTGTAACAAAAATTTGCATAGGCATTACACACGAAAGATGTTCATTTTTTGTTCTTCACCTCACTTTGCCAAAAACACTTTGATTCTTTTCTACTGATACGGGGCTAGATTGACAAAATGTGGTGTTCAAATTGGTGATTCAAACAAAAGTCTCCCTTTTGGCGAGAAAGGTGGATCCAGATCTGAAAATTGTTCCAGGCATGTGCAAAATCCTCTAGAAAACTGAACAATTGTTGTGAATCGAATCTGCATTTCGAGCCATGAAGCTTCCGGTTGTTTTAGGTGGTGCGGACGTGCCAGCATGGAAGTGATCAAGTGGATGAGAAAATGGATTCGATGCTTTGTCCAACACCGTTGAAGTTGAACAGGTATGCACCTTCCTGCTCGCCTGCTTTCAGCTTAAGAAAAACACCACTAATAATTGAAAAGAACAGGCTAACTAACCGGGCTTTGGAAGAAAGCTGTGACAGGCAATCGACCTATTCCGGTGCACCTTCTCTCTTTTCTTTTGTTTTCTTGATATGCAGGGATCCAGAGAAAGACCTTCTTTTTCTTGTCTTTTAATTTTTTTTTCGATGGACCTTCTTGTTGTCTTTTGGTACAGAAAAAAAGGACTAGAAAATGGAACGAGGAACAATGTATGAGTTTCCCTTAAGGAATTGGCAAGCTAGCCTCACTTTTTCAGTACCGTATGCATCACGCGAAAAGATTACTCCAAGAGCGTGACCCGGCAACGAGCAGAGAAGATGACCATCATGTAGCCGATGTAAGTATACACATGATTCATCGCAAGCCACGCCATGCCATCACTTGGATGGACGCACGCAAACTTAACCAAATGTAAGATCACTTGCTGGATGTGATTTGAGTAACCACATTTCTCACGAATGGAATGGTTGATCATTATGCTGCTACTACATTTTTTTTACCAGAAGCTTATGTGCAGATGCTGTCTTAATAATGGCACATGTATCGGGTATAAATTTATCCGGAATCATTTCAGGACTCAACGCATGCAAACTTTGTGTGCCCTTGATCTGGCCACTTTGCGCCAGTCACTGCAAGGTCAACCATAGCTAGCCCATAAACTCT
Organism: Oryza meyeriana var. granulata; assembly: GCA_003991445.1. NCBI lineage: Eukaryota > Viridiplantae > Streptophyta > Magnoliopsida > Poales > Poaceae > Oryza > Oryza meyeriana. The sequence goes on from RYFJ01000174.1 coordinate 134,972, forward strand.
TTCCTTTGTTTCCTACTCCATATCACATTAATATGACATAATAATGTTCATGTAGACGTACACTACTGTGTGTATCAGATCGTGATGTTTCTGTATGTATTAGACTGTCCCATATCTACTTTATCTATACAATTTTTGCTATTTTTTTCTCGTAACAAATTTGTAATCACTAAATGCTACGCGTGACCCTCTGTGTATGTTTGCCCATTCCCTGAAAAAGGACCACCTATTTGTCACCAAATGATCTTGAGACATGTAATGCAAGTGCTGTAGTAGGGTCTCATGTTTTGTACTATACAAAAATAGGAAACTTTGATGGAGTGGAGCAGAATGAAGTAAGGCATGTCCAACCTGTGGCATGAAGAATGCTGTGCCATTCTTGCACAAAGAGAAAAAAGAAATCATGCTTCTATTGTTGGTCCTGAAAGAAATCATGCAAGAAACGTCTTTGCTTCGAACACACGTGCTGTCTGCCCAAGGCATGTCAAGTACTCTCGAATTTATGAAATCCTGCTCACATTTTTTAATGAAATCCAGCAAACAACGTAACAGCGGCATTTTCCTTTGTTGAAATAAAACGGCAAAAATTAGGTGACAAATGTTACGAGAAGACTGTTGTTGGTTCAGACTGGCATGGGCAATTTGTTTGTTCCTGCTTCATTTTCAGAGAAATCTGATCAGCCCTCAAAGTAGGTACAACAAATAAAAGAGCTATGGTTTCCATGTCACACTCAGGTTAGTAGCAGTTTGGTAGGCCTAAAAATTAATATGCACATTTGACACTTGACACTGCTGCTGCAACTTGGACTTATATGCTTATTCAGTCCTTCAAAATAAAGCTCCATTAAACAAGGAAGTATGCACAAGGCTGGCTGGGTCGCTGTCCTGTACGTTGGCCAGGAAACCTGACGCAACAAGAAATTTGGCAGACTAGTTAGATGAATTTGTTCTGCTTGTGCCTCACTCCAAAATTCAGAAACTTACATGCATGCCAAGTTTAGATGAAGGTAGTGTTAAATGTATATATATACACACTTGTAATTCTTTGGTTGTGTAGGGGCTTTATTGTATATTTGCCTTTCCTATAGCTCTCTTTTGGGGTTGGATGAATACAACGACTATTACCCTAACATGGTATCAGAGCTAGGGTTACCTCCTTTGATGGCCATCGCCGCCGGCGCACCGTCAGCTTGCCGCCGGTAAACCTTCGCCACGCGCGCGCCTCTGCCGCGAGCCCCCGCCGCGAGCCACTGCCGCGCGCCTCCACGCGTCGCGCCTCTACCGAGACTGCCGGGAGCCGGGCCCAGGCGCAGCAGCTGCACCGGCCGCCGGGAACCGCCACCACCGCCTCCGCTTGCCCTCCGGCCACCACCGCCGCGCGCCCCTGCCCCCTCCGTCCGTCGAGAGCTGCCGCTCCGCTGGTTTTCTCTGTTATCTGCTTTACCTTTCTTTTATATACATTAAAAAAAGAAAAAGAAAAAGACAAAAAAGCCTTCCTGTACGTCGCTTTCCTCATGGCGGCCCTAGGGAGACCGGGTGCTATCCCTGTGCCCTGATGTCCTATTCTTTTCATGGGTATCAATTGGGGTGAGTTTGCCTTTCACATGGAGATTCACATGGGCGGTCAGCAACTGTGGGGCTATCTCACGGGTGAGCGGGTCTGTCCCCCTCTCCCTTGTCTTTCGGCACCACTCACTTACCCGTCTGATGCGGATGAGGCTGCTAAGGCCGCTCTTCTTGAGGCTTTTGAAGCTTCGATGGACACCTATCAGTCGGATTCTGCTGACTATGCGACTTGGCTTTGGGAGGAGGCTTGTGCCAAGGCTATCCTTCTTGCGAGCACGGAGACAGATCTCTCGCTCACCCTCTGTGGCCTTCCCACTTCGCAGCAGATGTGGGCTCACCTTCGTCAGAGTTACGAGATTCGTAATGAGGCAATGTACCTTGCAGTTGTGGAGGAGGCTCAGTCGCTTCGTCAGCTTGATCACGCTGTGGGGGACTTCCACCATCAGATGTGTGGGATCTGGCATCGCTTGGACAGCTTGGGTGCCGAGTTTTGTGCTGCAGGCACTTGCAGGTGCTGTGACCGCCACCGCAGTCAGCGGGAGACTCTTCGTCTTCACGAGTTCCTCTCTCGCCTTCGTCCTGAGTTTGAGACAGTCAGGTCCCAGCCCTTGACACGTCGTCCGCGTCCATCGCTTGATGAGACGATGCCTGAGCTACGTGCTGAGGAGACACGCCTTCGTACGGGGGATGTGAGCCGGAACCAGCAGTCTACTTCAGTACTAGCTACTCGGGTTCTAGCTTCACCGGCTCCAACACCGTCCCCCGTGCCTTCGTCACCGTCATCTTTGACTCCAGTAGTGGCGGCGACCCCTTCGGCTCTATCTTCGGGTCGACTGTGTGGCTATTGCGATAGACCTGGCCATGAGGCCTCGGTTTGTCGCAAGAAGCAGCGCGATCGGGCTCGTCGTGGTGGTCGCACTTCTCAGGGCTCTAGGGGGCCATCCGTTCAGCAGGATTCTCGCTCGCTGTCTGCCGCCGAGCAAGAGGCTCTCACGCTGTTTCGCCGCCTTGCTATGTCAGCACATGGGACTACTGCTTCTGCTTTTGGTTCCACTCCACCACCACCACCAGGTATATCATCTACATGGTTTCTTGATTCTGGTGCTTCCTTTCATATGACTCCTGATTCGAATCATCTATCCTCTATGCCCATTCCTAGTCCACCTCTCCTTGTTCACACTGCTGACGGCACTTCTCTCTCTGTTGCTGGACGGGGCACTCTTTCGACTCCTCTTTTTCATGTTCCTACTGTTTCGCATATTCCTAAACTTACCATGCAGTTATTATCCGCTGGTCAGATCGCTGATCATGGTTGTCGTATCATTCTTGAGGCTGACTCTTGTTGTGTTCAAGACCTTCATACAGGTTTTCTGGTGGGGACTAGGTCTAGGCGTCGGGATTCTCAGCGCCTATGGGAGCTTGATTGGCTATGTCTTCCATTGCCTATTTCTGACAGCCAGCCACCCAGCTCTTCTGCTATCGTCCTTGCTGCTTCCTCTACTACCACTTTGAGCAGTGGCATCGTCGTCTGGGTCATCTTTCCGGCTCTAGACTGTCCAGATTAGTTGGTAGTGGTGTCTTAGGTCTAGTCTCTGGTGAGCCTACTCCTCGGTATGATTTACGTGATCGTAGCACTATTCAGCCTCCTCCTCGCTATCGTTTCACCGCCGCTGCTCTTGTTGAGCCCACTTCCTACCAGGAGGCTGTTGCCCACCAGGAGTGGCAGCATGCTATGGCCGCGGAGATTGCTGCTTTGGAGCGCACCGGCACCTGGGATCTGGTTCCCCTCCCGCCTCACATCACTCTGTTCACTTGCAAGTGGGTCTACAAGGTCAAGACTCGCTCCGATGGCTTTCTTGAGCGCTATAAGGCTCGTCTTGTAGTGCGTGGTTTTCAGCAGGAGCACGGTCGTGACTATGATGAGACCTTTGCTCTGGTTGCTCATATAACCACTGTTCGGACCCTTCTCGCTGTTGTTTCGGTTCGTTAGTGGTCCATCTCCCAGCTTGATGTTCAGAATGCTTTTCTTAATGGCGAGCTGTGTGAGGAGGTTTACATGCAGCCACCCCCTGGGTACTCTGTTCCTGCTGGTATGGTTTGTCTGCTGCGTCATTCTCTTTACGGCCTCAAGCAGGCTCCTCGAGCCTGGTTTGAGCGCTTCTCCTCTGTTGTCAATGATGTTGGCTTCAAGCCCAGTGATCACGATCCAGCTCTCTTTATTCACACCTCTCCTCGTGGTCATACGCTTCTTCTTCTCTATGTTGATAACATGATCATCATAGGTGATGACTCTTCGTTCATTGCCTTTGTCAAGAAACGTCTGAGTGACACATTCTTGATGTCTGACTTGGGTCCTCTTCGTTACTTCCTTGGAATTGAGATTTCTTCCACACCTGAGGACATTTACCTCTCCCAGGAGAAGTATATTTAAGACCTCCTCTCTCATGCTGCTCTCACTGATCACCGCACTGTTGACACACCTATGGAGCTCGGTGTTCACCTGTGGCCCACTGATGGTGAGCCTCTTGTGGATCCTACTCGCTATCGTCACCTCGTTGGTACCCTTGTGTACCTTGGGATTACTCATCCTGACATCTCTCACTCTGTCCACATCTTGAGTCAATTTGTCTCTACTCCCACTCAGCTACACTATACTCACATTCTTCATGTTCTACGATATCTTCGTGGGACCACTTCTCGCCGCCTTTTCTTCCCTCGCTCTAGCTCCCTCCAGCTTTAGGCGTATTCCGATACGACCTGGGCTAGTGATCACTCTGATCGTCGCTCTCTTTTTGCCTACTGTGTTTTCCTTGGATCCTCCTTGATTGCATGGAAGACCAAGAAATAGACAGCAGTTTCTCGTTCGAGTGCTGAGGCTGAGTTGCGGGCCATGGCGATCGTGACAGCTGAGGTCACCTGGTTGAGGTGGCTACTTGAGGATTTTGGTGTACCTACTACCACACCAACTCCTCTCTCTTCGGATAGTATGGGTGCGATCAGTATGGCTCGAGATTCGGTGAAGCATGAACTCACCAAGCACGTTGGTGTTGATGTTTTTTATATAAGGTCGCAGGTGCAGGATCACGTTGTGACCCTTCACTATGTGCCTTCAGAGCTTCAGCTTGCTGATTTACTTACGAAGTCACAGACGAGGGCACAGCATAATCACTTTCTATCCAAACTCAGTATTGTAAATTCACTATAAGTTTGAGGGGGGGTGTTAGATATATATATATATATACACACACTTGTAATTCTCTAATTGTGTAGGGGCTTTATTGCATATTTACATTTCCCTGTATATGGCTCCCTTTTGGGGTTGGATGAATACAACGACTATTATCCTAACAGGTAGACCAGTTATCTCACTATCACGTCGTCCAGTCAGTAAATTCCTAATCTTGCTCTAGAGATGGCCCTATCATCATATCAAGCGGTCAGAGTTTTCTTTTGAAAAAACACTATTATTATGGGTTGCATACATGGTAAAAAAATTACACCAATCCATTAAAATCCTGTATGTTACGAGTGAATATTAGAAAAAAAAACTCAAAATTTTGGATAACAAATCCTTCTAATTCAGTTTTTTTTTCAAGAGCAAGAGGAAATGTGCAGGGTAGCACGGGAAACTTACCGAATCAACTCCATAGAATCGGAGGCCTGACTGAGTAGCTTTTTGTAAACATTTTATTTTGGAACAATTTAATTCATGGCATAGGCAAGCACCGAATTCAGAAAATACCACAGAAATTCCTCTTACCCCTTCTTAATATTCCCTCCATCCTACAATATAAGAATTTTTAGAGTTATTTATGGATATTAAGAAAGTTGATGGAATTAAATGTTATATAGCTATGATTGATGAATTAGTTAATATATTTTAAGATAAATTTTGAATGCTAGATGTTGTTATATTTTAAAACGGATGGAGCAGGACATACTCACAGAGTGCAGTATCTCTTCTTGACAAAATAGCAAATTTGGTCTCTTTGTTCAATTGTCAACCCAGGCCAATGAGTAAAAGGACAACTCTAATTACATTAGCCATCTCAACCTACTCTGATTGCATCGTCTCTCCTCCCCTTACCCATGGGAGGCTAGAAGGCAATACAGGGGCAGGCGATCGCAACGGTGTGCAGCGAGCTCGTGGGCACAGAACGAGCGCGCAAGCGACAGCGGGCGCCTGAGCGAGAACCAACTGCGCTAGCGAGCCACTAGGCTGTTTGGATCGACGAAACGGTTGAAAAATGGATTTGAAGCTTATAAGAAATTCATATGTTATAATCTATCTATTTATCTATTTATTATATTATAAAAACAACTTTAAAAGAAGATACCACGTTTACGTTGGAGACCTAGAAATTATCACGTTAATTACAAAAAAGAAAAATATTTGAACCGTTAGATCGAGATAAGCCTTGATTATAATAATATAGATTGATTGGTATAGTTGTATACAAGATAAAACTATTTTTAGAAATAGAGAAATGGAGAAAGAATTATATAGTAAAAAATAGTACCACGGAATTTGTTTAGAGAAATAGAATTGAATTTTCCACTCCAAAACAAATCATGCAGATAGACATAGCTGCTTTCTGTGCTATATGGATAGATCGGCATGCAGTCTGTCGCATGCAAAGAGGAAACCACAAAGCAGCACACCAACCAATTAAAGCACTGAAGGAAGCAAGCAATTAACAAGGTTAATTGAGCTTGAATTGAATTCATATCGACCGGGATCAAGATGGTACAGTTACAAGGTAAATATGACAAATTAAGTAGAGTACTAGACAATCTAAACGTACAGCTGAGCTTATTGTTGGTAAAAAAAATGAATATAAAGTACATCCTATCGGTCTTCTATAATATCCTATCTATGCATCTATCTATTGAGACCTATTGCCTATTGAGAGGTAAAAAAGAGTCATCGAATTTTAATATTACAACATAAATTAAAAAATTCGAGAGAAGTGAAAAAAATCTAAACCATCTGTCGTAATATAGAAACAAGAGCATCTCCTCACCAAGGCTAATAACGACGATCATGACTTAAAAAATTATTTTTAGCGACACACCTACACCTCCTCACCAAGGCTAATAATGATGATCATGACTAAAAAATTATTTTCAGCGACACCATTTTTACTATACATACTACCTTTACGGTAAGCCAGAAGCCCTAGCTACAGACCGCCTCGGAAAATCGATCTTGAGAGATGATCACTGGAGTCAACTGCGTGTAAAAATGATGTTATTCGTCCACATGAGGAAATCGATTTTAAAGTTAGGTGCTTAAGTTGTCTTCATCTAGAAATCATATATGTGTGTGTATATATATATATACATACATATACACATAACTTGTTTATATGAAATCGGATAAAGATAAACTTTATATAAAAATTGTAGAGCTCGATGAGATTGCAACACCACCAGTTAGATTGGTGTGGCAGAACAACACTAACACATCTACTGCTCCTAGCATGGCAGTGTTGTCCTGCCACACTAGGCGAGATAACATGGCCAAAAGGTTTAGATTTGAAAATAAGTTTTCGGAGAATTTATTATAAAATTAAAAAATAAAATGGTTCTAAAAAAGGCCAGCTAAATCGTGGTAGGACAACATTGGCACACCCACCTGGTGTGTCGGTGTTGTCCTACCATGTCAGGCGGGCTGACGTCCTGTAGATCACATTCTCATTAGAAAATGAACTACCAAGTTTGTTCTGAAGTTCTATAAATTAACATATTAATTGGAGAAAAAGAAGATAACATCTACCATTCGATCGTGGTGAAACCAAATTAAATGGCTGATATTAAGCTTAATCTACTACTTTTGATATTCAAATTGAAATCCATATTTGATACGTATACTATTAATGACAAAAAGATATAGCACATGTTTGTACTCATGGCAACCATGTGCATGCAAAGTCTCATGTGGATATGAACTCTGATGCATAATGCACTTTCTCCTATATTTCTTTGATTCCTTAGCAGTAGCGTATACATACAGACACGCGAGGCAGGCGACTAAGCGCAAGGTAACATGAAGCCAAAAGATTAGTCAAGTTTGTCATACATAGCCTTGAGGCTCCAATGCAGTACCTTAACGGTCAATTTAGAGAGAACAGGTTTTAATTTTGTAAGGTGCTGGTGATAATGAGGGAAGAGTGGCAGGTAGGCAAGCGGAGGGGTGTAAAAGGAGCAAGAAGGTGGTGGTCGCCACTAGAGGGCGAGACGAGGGGCATAAAAAGAGTAAGATGGTGTCGGCGAAATGGGACAGGGGTCCCACATGCCCTAGGGACGCGTGGGTTATCGGCCACATCAGTTCCCCGGGGGTCATCTCTCCATCGGCCCCGGGCTCGTCCCCGGGGCGCCGTAGCCATCGGCCCCGGGCTCGTCCCCGGGGCGCCGTCTCCAACAGCTTTGCTCCCGGGCCCGGGCACCGATACCCCGGTCTCAGGTGCCTATCCCCCGGTCCAGGATGCCGATGCCCGGGCCCGAGGCCGACCGACTCGACCTCAGGTGTCGATCGCCACGGCTCCAGGGGCCGATCCACCCGAAGAACTCGGTTGACCAGCTCCCCAACTACCTACATTAATGACGAGGCGACAGGGCCTATCGCCCCTGTCGCCTGCCTTGCCACGCGTGGGAGTCCCAGGACGGCCCCCCGTGAACACCCGACAATACTGTCAGAGCCTTTTGACTAAGAGGACCTCGGTTCTCTGCCCTATGGCAGCGGAGGGCGACGGCCTCTGTCACATCTCTATACTCCAGCTGACATGGGAGGCGACAACCGAGACGACCAGACGCTCCGTCACATCCCCACGTCCCGAAGACTAGGCCGCCCGCAGCCAACCTACTCCGGCGTGGGCGCAGCAGGTGGCAGCAGGCGGAGGCATACAACAAGACAGCGCTTCCTCTCTCCCCAGGAACTGGCACTGTGGACTCCCCTAATTCTATAAAGGAGGATCCAAGCCACCGAGAGCGACAGGCCGAACTGGAAGGCCGAACTGGACAGGAGCTTTCCCCGTCTTCTGGCTCTCTGGCTCGCACGCTAGCTACTGTTCTTCTTCTCCGGCTCCGGCCGCGAGCTAGGTTCACCTTGTAACCACAATTCCACTTTCATCCACCTCATAGCCAAACACACACAGGAGTAGGGTTTTACGCTCCGGCGGCCCGAACCTGTATAAATCCTCCTGTCTCCCTTGTGCGTCGATCCCTTCTTCCAACCATCCGCTGTTCATCGTCTTCCCTGCGCGATCGTCCCGGTTCGGACGGTCCGTTCCCGAAACGGACGGTCCGAACCTCTTTTCCCCCCAGCTCGGGCCTCCAGACCCGAGCATCCATCGTCTCCAGACGCCGCGTCCACCTGAGAACTACTCCCCTGGCCGAATCTCAAAAGGGGGGGGGGTCTCCTGACTTCCCGCCGTCGGAGTTTCATTCTTCGACAGCTGGCGCGCCAGGTAGGGGGAGTTTCCTTTTCAGGTGTTACGCCGGTGACTCCAACACCGGCGCGCTCCATGGCAGGCGGCCATCATCATCAGCGGGATTCCGACGACGAGTCCGGCGGCTTCACCCCGCCGGACAATGCTAGCCCTCTGGCTAGCTCACCGCGTTCCCCCACGTCTTCCTAGGGACGCGCAGTGCGCGCTGCACGGGCCGACTTCACCCAGTCGCGGCCTGGTCGAGCGGCCTCGGCACCTCCCTTTGCGGAGGGAGCCAGTAAGTGCCCAGCTGGGTCCGCCGCGGCCTCATTCGTGAGGCATGAACAGGCGCGCCGCTCCACGGCGCGCCACCATCAAGACATCCAGCCGGCGACGCCGCAGGAAGCCCTCCTGGCGGCGAAAGCTCTCCTGCGCCACCCCCCAGCTTCCACCGGGGGCAGCGGCCGGGAAAGGCGGTGGCTCGGCGAAGTCGCCGACCTCGTAGGTGCGGCCCATCGCCTGATCACCGCCGGCAATCATGCAGGAGCCGGCGAGTCCTCACGTTCCGCCTCGCGCCGGAACAGGAGGAAGCGCTAGAAGGCCAAGGCGGCTGCCGAGAGCTCCGCCTTGGCTGCTGCAGGCAGCCCCCGGGGCGACATCGCCCACGAGGACGACGACGGCGGCGGTAAGCGGCAAAGGGCCGCACGTGCGCCGCCGCCGCTGGCAATGGCCCGGGGATGGTGCGCCTTCCACCAGACGGACCGGCACGACCTTACGGAGTGCCGCGCCGTCCAGCGCTTGGCCAAACGCCTCGAGGAGCGGCAGTAGGCCGAGCCTGGTTGGAGCTTGGCTCCCGGGTGCGTGTCTAGCCCCGGTCGGAGCTTGGCTTCCGGGCGCGTACCTACTCTCGGTCGGAGCTTGGCTCCCAGGCGCGCGTATTAAGCCCCGGTCGGAGCCCTTGGCTCCCGGGTGCGTATCTAGCCCCGGTCGAAACCCTTGGCTCCCGGGCGCGCGTATTAAGCCCCGGTCGGAGCCCTTGGCTCCCAGGCGCGTATCTAGCCCCGGTCGGAGCCCTTGGTCCCGGGTGCGTATCTAGCCTCGGTCGGAGCCCTTGGCTCCCGGGCGCATGTTTGAGCCGAGGCACGGATTCCCGAATCCGTGCCCCGGGTCCGACACCGAGGTGCTGAACCAGGGCGGCCTCGCCAAGGCGAGTGCAAGCCTAGGAACGCGACACCCGGAATAGGGCGCGATAGCCTGGACAGCACCGCCCCGGCGAGAATGCGTCCGGAAGGTCGTCTCACTTTCCATATTTCAAGCCCGGGCCCCCGGAACCCGGCTTATATCAAAACCGTATTTCAGTCCTGGGCCTTCGGGTCCCGGACGCATATCCTCAGCGCTGGCCGGGGCCTCCGGGTCCCGAGCACATGCCTTTCCCCAATCTCGAGGCTCGCGAGGGAAGCGAGTCCGAGCTCCATCCCTAGGCACATCAAGTATCTTCACAAGTCTATCTGTATAAACATCCTGTAAGTTACGGTGAACCCGGGCCAGCGCCGGACTTCCCCGGAAACTCAGCGCTGGCCGGGGCCCCTGTATATACACTTTACATAAGCAGCATTTTTAATATCCTTCCCGGTCTCGTTCCTTTCGTCGTTTCCCATGTGTTGCGTTCGGGGCAGTCTCACCCCCTGGAGGTATCATCGGGCCACGCCCGTACGGCGGTTGGGTTATGCGCAAACCCAGCCACAGTACGGGCGCGACCACGACGACGCCTTCGGGAGGTGATCGACGCCACGGCTCGTAGCATGGGGTGGACAAGGGAACGAACCGGACGCTCTCACAGTTCACTATGTGTAGAGTAGACCTTTCCCCGACGGTCCTGGGGACGATTCATACCACACCAAGCTGGGCGCCCGGGGAGACCTAGTTTCTTCCTGGTGTACCGGACCGAAGCCGTTCTGTCGCCAGGACTCTTCTTCGGCTCTTGGGTACATCGCTACATCGATACCGGGGCGCCTGGGGAGACCCCGTTTCTTCCTGGTGTACCGGGCCGAAGCCGTTCTGTCGCCAGACCTCTCCTTCGGCTCTCGGGTACAGCGCTACATCGACAAACATCAACCACGACAATATGCAGCTCGACAACCTCGACTTCCTCGAGGAACGAAGGTGGCGCGCTCCGCTCCGCGTCGCTCGTTACCAGCAAGGCCTCAAGCGCTATCCTTGGCGTCAGGTTCGGGCCCGATCACTTCAGGTTTGGGGTTCGAATCTCCGCCGTATCTTCGTACGGGTCGGAATGAAATCTTCCCCCCGTGGGAAGGCCCCTCCCTGGTGATCGGAACTTCCCAACCGGGCTCGGTAAGCTTGGGAGCATCTCCACAAATGTTATCTGAAAACACATCCTGTAAGTGCCTCTAAACCTCAGCACTGACCGAGGCCGGGCCCCATGTGTATTCGCTTTCCATAGTAATACTTTTATTATCGTTTCCGGGCTCGTGCCCTTATCCTTTCTCTATGTCGCAATCGTGGCGATCTCCCCCCGGGGGCATAATCGGGTCGTGCCCATGCGGTGGCTGGGTGTTGCGCCTAAGCATCTGTTCCCTACCAGCGAGCTACCGTATCCCATCTGCTAAACCCCGGACATCGTCTAAGCCCCGGCTTGCGGTGCCCCGCCTGGTTGGCTTCGGGCTTGGTTTTTTCCGCTGCTAGGGGGCAGATTCCTTATACGCAACCCTTTCCTCCGCTCGGTCGCGACCGCGAAGAGGCCCCTATGAGGTGGTAGACGCAATGGCTCGCAACATGGAATGGACAAGGGAACGAGCCAAGTGCTCTCACGGTTCATCATGTAGAGCCTGTCGTCGCGGCATCGCTGTGCTCCCTAGGCCAACGGGGCCCGGGGGCACGGAGGACCCCCGAATCCGGAAGACGGAAGGGACCGAGCCTCCAGACTCAACCAATTCCGCAAGTCTCGCGCTCGGGCGCCCGCGGCACTTTGGTGCCAGGCCCCGGGCCCCCGGGGACCTGGGCGCGACGGCGATTCACGGTGGATCGGCCCGATGCTCGGCGCTCCCGAGGGAGAACAACACTCCCGGTCCCGGGATGGTGCTCGCGAAGCCATGCCGCCCTTCGCAATATCCAGATACGTTACCTTATCCAACTTTACATACTACTCAACTTGTATTCTTCCTCTATTTGCATGGTCAGCCTAGGTTCCCGGGGCGGGCTGCGGTGCCTGACCTGGCCAGCTCCTTCCCGGCCGCCGCTGAGGCGCCGGGGGCTTCGTTGCCTGGCGACCCCGGGCCCGGGCAGGATCAGTTCCCAAGGGGCTCCCGGCGAGTCAAGAGTGTCCTCGCGGCCTCGCTACGCGCCCTGGGCCAACGACGCCCGGCGGCGCGGAGGGCCCTCGAACCCCGAAGACGGACAGGGGCCGAACCTGCGGACCTTGCCGCTCCGCAAGGCTCGCGCTCCGGGGAACCGGGTCCCGGGGCGGGCGACCGTCGCGTTCGCTGCCCCCGGGGACCGAGCTCCCGGGGCAGGCGGCTGTGCCAGGGCCCGGCTAGGGGCCTCAGGCGCGACGGCTGTTCGCAGCTGCTGGATCTCGTTGTCGGATGACGCCCAGTACTCTGCGCTCCCGGACACGAGGCCCCGAACACCAGCAACCTCCGAACAACACAATAAACCAAGGTACGAAAAAATAAACATGATCATATACATATACAAATGCCTATCTTTGTACAAGACAGGCAAAACCGGAGCGCAAGCACAAGCGAGGCCCGGAGATGTCGTCGCACGAGGGGAGGTCACCGGTGTACTTCGCACCGTACCTCGGGCAGCGCCAGAAGGTCAGCGCTCGGGGGCATGGAGGGCCCCCGGGCCCCGAAGGCGGCCGCGGATGGCGTCAGAAGGGAACCGGCGGCTTCCTCGAACTCTTCGTCGACATCGGCTACACAAGATGCTCGCCGCGGTTGAGGAACCCTGCCTCCGAGGCAGCGGACTCGACCACGGCCTCCCGCACCTCCTCGCGAACCTCCGCGACTTCCTTGCGCGTGGCGAACTCACACCCCCGAGACGCGAGCCCGACATCTTGGGCCCAGACGCTTTCCTCTCGGGAGAGTGTTTCTTTCTCCCGCGCCTCCGTCTCGGACCAGGCGTGGGAGTCCTCGTCGGCGGCAGGCTCGGTGGCGCCCTTCGATTGGACGACGCACCTGTCTGCTGCCGCGATTTTCGGCCAGAGGGTTGCAACGAAGAACTCGACGGCGACGCCCGAGTCCCGGGCGTATATCCCATCTAAAGCACCAAAGACGTCAAGCTCCAACAGCTCAAGATGAACCAGGCGGACCCAGCGTCCCCTCGTTTTTCAAGGACGTGGCCCCGTTCCTGCCCGAAGCGGTTCCGGCCGAGCAACAGGGCCAGGGGCCACTGTCGGCGAAATGGGATAGGGGGTCCCACATGCCCTGGGGACGCGTGGGTCATCGGCCACGTCAGTTCCCCGGGGGTCATCTCTCCATCGGCCCCGGGCTCGTCCTCGGGGCGTCATCGCCATCGGCCACGGGCTCGTCCCCGGGGCGCCGTCTCCAGCGGCTTCGCTCCCGGGCCCGGGCACCGATACCCCGGTCCCGGGTGCCGATCCCCCGGTCCCAGATGCCGATGCCCGGGCCCGAGGCCGACCGACTCGACCTCAGGTGCCGATCGCCACGGCTCCAGGGGCCGATCCACCCGAAGAACTCGGTTGACCAACTCCCCAACTACCTACATTAATGACGAGGCGACAGGGCCTGTCGCCCCTGTCGCCTGCCTTGCCATGCGTGGACGTCCCAGGACGGCCCCCCGTGAACACCCGACAATACCGTCAGAGCCTTTTGACTAAGAGGACCTCGGTTCTCTGCCCTATGGCAGCGGAGGGCGATGGCCTCTGTCACATCTCTGTACTCCAGCTGACATGGGAGGCGACAACCGAGACGACCAGACGCTCCGTCACATCCCCACGTCCCGAAGACTAGGCCGCCCGCAGCCAACCTACTCCGGCGTGGGCGCAGCAGGTGGCAGCAGGCGGAGGCATACAACAAGACAGCGCTTCCTCTCTCCCCAGGAACTGGCACTGTGGACTCCCCTGATTCTATAAAGGAGGATCTAAGCCACCGAGAGCGATAGGCCGAACTGGAAGGCCGAACTGGACAGGAGCTTTCCCCATCTTCTGGCTCTCTGGCTCGCACACTAGCTACTGTTCTTCTTCTCCGGCTCCGGCCGCGAGCTAGGTTCACCCTATGACCTCATTCATCCACCTCATAGCCAAACACACACAGGAGTAGGGTATTACGCTCCGGCGGCCCGAACCTGTATAAATCCTCCTGTCTTCCGTGCGTTGGTCGAGGTTCGGACGGTCCGTTCCCGAAACGGACGGTCCGAACCCCTCTGTCTCCTAGCTCGGGCCCCTGGTTCCCGAGCGCCATTTCTTCCTTCGTTCGATCCTTCTTCCACCGGACGCCTCGTACACCTGAGAACTACTCCCCTGGCCGAATTTCAAAAGGGGGGTCTCCCGACTTCCCGCCGTCGAGATTTCATCCTCCGACAGATGGTATCAATGGAGCCCTTTTGACGATAAGATTCAGATTTTTAAGATCTAATAATAACTAAGAATAGTACCGATGAGCAGGCAAGTGTAGGGGTGGTAAATGAGCAAGGAGAGGGCAACTGGTGAAAACGCTAAAGACCATAAAAACGGAATCCTGACGATGATAAAGTTCCATGTTTTAAGGTGTCAATGACAACAAAGTGAAGATGCAGCGGATAGGCGAGGGAAACCGTGATAATGACAAGGTTCATTTTTTATAGATGCTGATGACAACTAAGAGGAGAGCGGCTGGCAGGTGGGCAGATGGGCACCAAAAGAGTAAGGAGGTAGCAGCTAACGGATATCTAAAAATTATAAATACAGAGACGGACGATAATAAGGTTTGATCTTTTAAGGGTCCTCTAGTGTCGCCGACGTATTAGTACAACTTACAATAGTGCGGGTATTAAATAAAAGCCCAGCAGTTAACCTGTTCAATCAAACCAACGGAACCGTAGTTTTTTCTTAAAAAAAATCATCAACTATTGTTGTATTTTATGGAAAATCTAGTTAACATTATAGAAAATTAATAGTTATGGCAAAACAGTTTCAACTTTATAAAATTACTGACAAAAATTATACAACATGCATGATACATGTATCCATCTTTTCCTCCGGTGGCGGATCCACCTCCTGTGGGCAGCTGCCCGGGCTTCACGCCGTGCGCCGAGGAGGCTACGATGAGAAATCGCCGTACATACGTTTATTTCCCGGGCAAGCTAATGCATTTGGGCCTTGGGTAATCGGCTGCCTATCCCTGCTTGCCTTCTTTCAAACGAACCTGGCCCGCTCGGCCAGCCAACATTTTCTATCGCACAGCTCCAGCCTCTAGGCACCAAGCAAATAAGCAATACTACAGAAAGTGCTAACTAGCAAAAGACCAAATTTCAATTCTTTCGTAACCGTTTTCTTGGAATTTCAAAATTTTCATAACCATATTCTTGGATAACTACTCTAAATGGAATTGACTATTGATTATTCCTTGTCGCATCTTATTTAAGTCTAGGAACAATTACATCTTATAAAGTGAATAGTGGTTTTAGGTAGGCCCATTCAGGCTTTCTAAAATCGCTGGCTCCGCCAGTGTTTGCCTCTGTAAATGTTTGGAAAACAGAGATTGCCATTGCATCCTTTTGTAGTCACTTAGGTCTTATTTGAGGAAGCTTAAAATTCTAAGAAGCCAGCCCCTAAGAATTTAGGGAAGCTGGGTATTTTAGCTTCTGACTTCTAGTTTATTTTCTAGATTCTACAATTATAAATTCTCAGAATTTAGATAATAATCTAAACTATTTGGGGAGCTTCTGCTAGCTGGAGATTCTGAAAAAAAAACTATGGCCAATAAAAACTTCCCAAATACCTTAATCACTTTGTGTGGAATTACTTATGCAGTTATGCCCGTATTTCATTTACATGGATAACAAATCAGCTCCATGTCTTCTGGATCTTTGTTCTAGATCCTCTATTGTTCGAGACCAATTTTAGAAACAAGCTAACGATTATTAAAAAGAAAAGAAACAAGCTAATGAGCAGAGCAGAGCAAATTTGAAATCAAGTTTCACTGCAGAGTGTCTTGTTATCCAAAGACAGTACTATCTTCTTTTTTAATAAATAATATCGTTAATTTTTATCGTAATGTTTGACCATTTATTTTATTTAAAAAATTAATAAAAATATGAAAAAAATACGAATCACGCTTAAAATTTCTTTAATGATAAACCAAATTATAACAAAATAAATTATACTTACTTAAACTTTTTTAATAAAATAAATAGTTAAATATCATGTTAAAAATCAACGACATGATCTATTTAAAAAAACGGAGCAAGTCCCAAAATTAGTACAAGCTTTCTCACTAGTAGATCTGCCACTTAATTTTCAGGAGCATGACGTGTTTTCTAACTGGATGGACTTTGCCCTCACCAACCCTTGGAGCAGGCTCCAAATTTATTTTCTTGGATTTAAACGAAGTCATACATTCTTTGTTACCAGAAATTTAGAATATGTAAGAGATATGAGAGTTGAAATATAAATCTTTCTCCCTTAAAAAAAAGCTGGAGCAGAGCGGTGGATACCTTGATGATGGTTTTCGTCAACCATATTAAAACCAAAAAAAAAAGTTTCAAGGTACTTTCTCCGTTCAAAAAAAATTAATTTCTGGATATAAATCTAGAGAAGGACTTGTCCAAATTCTTACCAAAAATTATTTTTTTTTTAAAACGGGAGAGTAAATACGTAATCAAAGAACAAAACATGAAAAAAGAAAAGGAAACTATGTATATAACTTTTAACAGATAATCTCTTTAAAAAACTTTCAAATGTAAGTATGTAACTCCAATATTATTATAGTATAATTATATTATAATGTAACTTATATAACTTGTATAAAAATAAATAAAGAACGTGCGTGGCACAATGGCTAGCGTCGCTTCAAGAGCGGCGTGGTGTCTCCAGCTGTATCTAATATGTGGAGGAGGCGAGGGCATCCGGCTTCGTCGCGAGATGGTTTTGACTTTTGAGGTAGGGCGGCTTAACGCGTTATGCTGTTTTGCTCTTGGGCCTTACATATATACCAGCTGGGCCCTTAGGCAGCTCATTTCTGTTGTGCTGGGATATTTGCAAAACTAGGCCTTGGTGCGAGGCAAGCGACTATACAGACTGCTTCCGTCTCTCCCCGGATCAAACGTGTCAGTGCTGCTAATGGATAATACAACAAAGCTCACTTCCCGTTTTCGTCTATCTCTTCTGTCAAACTTGGGCCACTAATCTGAGATAGCGGTAGGACGAATTTTTTTATTTTTTTATTTATTTTTGAAGTTACAAAACTATATTTTTTTTTATAAATTTGTAGAAGTATACTTCTCCCGCCCTTTGGGAAGGTTTCTTTTAAAAACTCTCCTCCCGAAGGGCAACTCTGATGATGTGACGACGCTGGGCGGGCCGGGGCGCCTGTATTTTTGCAGGCGGCCCCTTCCTACCCTCCTGGAGGACAATTTATCCCCTGGAACCCTCTCCAGGGCCTGCCTGCAAAGTTGCAGGTGCCCCCGTCCGAGGGGAGGGGGCCATCTGCAAAAATCGCAAAAAACGCTCTAGGGGAGGGTGGTTTACCCCCACCCCCATAAGTCGCTCACCCCCTAGGGCTGTTTGTCTCCCTCCCCCTATAATTTCAATTTTTTATTTTAACCTTTTAATTTTTTTTAAAAATAAACTCTTCGTAAATTAATTTGTAATTTAAATTGGCGTGGCAAGATTACGCCGCCATGCCCACTTGGTTGTCCTATCATGTCAAGCGAGATAGCGGGACCAAAAGGTTCAGATTTGGAAATAACTTTTTGAATGGTTTATTTTTAAGATTAAAAACAAAAAGGTTTAAATAATAAAAAATTCTATAAATTTCGTCCCCTCTCTCTGAAAATTCAGTAATTCGAGGAAAAAAAGAAAAGAGGGGTGAGGGGAGAGAAGGAATGTTTGACACTAAAAAAGTATAACTTTACCATACATGGATAAGAAGAGGGTTCAACAAGTTACTAAATGATTACTTCTCCAGTCATTCGTTTAGCCTCCATTCGGCGTTCGTACTCGTCCTTTCTGCGCATGTATTGAGCTGTTGTTTCAGTAGATTGCAGATTCACAAAACAGATTCTTGCAACATGAATTTTATGAGAGATGTGAACTGCACAAAATTCCTGTGGAATAACCTAGTTTGAGATTTTGCAAGTGTACAAGAACGCTTACAATCAGTATTTTGCAAGAAGTGTGGCTTATCTCTTCGAACCGATGCTTTATAAAGGGCAGAGAAAAGTGAGAGTACCACTTCAGGAGTATAGTGCCGGTAGCGGGAATCATGGCGCCGAAAGTGTTTTGTCCTGGCACCCATAAATGAATGATAGCGATGTTACAAACACGCGCGACCAAGCCAATAACTCCATGTGCCAAAAGGTAAAGTTGGTGGTCTCACGCCGAAAGTGATAAGAGGGTCCCGTGACAAAAGTGACATCACACTGAGTCAAGTAATGCGCAAAAAAGTACAGACTTGGGGCATCGAAATTAGACTATCGTGTAGTGGGAATCGTGGCGCCGAAGTTAAAGGTAGTGGTTTCGCGCTGAAAGCGCTACGAGGGTATAGATTGTGGGCATTGAAATTAGGGTACCGTGCAGCGCCGAAAGCAGTGTAACCAGTAAAACGATAAGAGCATCTAATAAAGCACAGTTATAAATTATAAAGGTCACATAATCTGTCATAATATACATGGAATGGATGAAGAGAACTAAGGGCCTAGCCCATAACCTCGAGCCCTCTTCGGCTGCTGCTGCTTCCTCACATTGGCCCTCACGTGGCCCTGAGAGTAAGTGTGCCGAGGGGTAGGGATGCCACGCCCTACGCAGGGCACGTGTACTGGGGTGTCTACAAGCGGCTCATGAGTATGTGCTGGTGAAGCTTCCCCAAGCTAGGAGGATCCAAGCACATCCTGGAGTGGCACGTACGCCTTGTAGTCCTCGTCATCTAGGTCACCCTCGAAGAAATCTTACTGGGGACCAACACTCGAAGCAGCACCCGACGTGCCAGCATCGGAGTATACGTCCGACGGTGCAAAGTAAAGGCATGGTGGAAAGAGTACCACTGTAAAAAAAAGGGTATGGGAAGTAAATCCCTATTGAAATGAACATGTATTGATGAATTATATTCATGCACAACAATTCGTACTTGTCGTGGGAATCAAAGGAGGAGGCCAGAGGTGAAGGCATCGCCGGGCTACACCTGAGGCCGAATAGAGTGCGATGGTCCTGCCGATGTGCCAACTCCCGCAAACACGTCTGTCGGGTAAGTGTAAGGCCCTGTTCATACAAAACAAACATTTCGAAATAAATATATATTGCAATAGCTTAATTACAGATATTGAACAAGACATTAGCGTGTCAATTTGTACATGTGGTAGGAATTGTAGAAAGAGGTCGAGTATGGCTAGGCCACGGTTGTGGAGGACCTCCCTGCGCACCTTGCGCCGACATGTCGGCCCCTACAAACACGTCTACATTAGATGTGTACATCCCTGATGCAATGATAACTTTATTCAGAATTACGAATATACTAATATGACGTAGTTATGAACAGGGATATGGATAGAACCGTACCTATGGAAGACGACGGTCTAACTCCAGCCTGTGGTACTACCGACGGCTACCGAGGTGGCAATGCATCTGTCGTAGCGCGACAAGACATTGCCCGCAAGATCGTCTTCACCTTGGTGCAAAGCCTTCCAAATGTACTCCTCTGCTCCACCCCATCGAGCTCAATGCCAGGCTACAAGTGCCTCCAGGCTGAATCGATATCAGCGTCCATCTGATGTAGAAGGTCAACTTGATTGGAAATCATAACATATGTTGTCAAACATGTATTTGTAAATTGTTATGTGACCTTTCGAATGTACGTAAACAATACTCACCGAGCAAAACATAGCCTGGTCGCGGTGTCTTCGGTACGTGTCTCCAGTGGCTGCATCGTGTGGCTCAGGGTCGCCAGCGCATACTCAAACGTGTGCGGGTGCATGGTACGAACCACCTCAGCTATGCAGCGTACACCGCATCTGAGTGTGGCCTGAACTCGGCGATGATCTCCTCTGTCGCTAAAAGCCAGTCATCTACGTACCCTGTGTACCCTGTGCGATTGCTCGATGGCTATGAGCCTTCTTCGATTTATCTTCTATGTACTTAGTGAGTAATTTGCCGAACACAAGGCTGTTGTCGGCCATTCATGGACCTACTGCCCTGAACCGATTTCTGAAGTACTTACAAGTGCCATGTAAAATGAATTCAACAATGTCAACGATTGGGAGTCTTCATACACCTCTCATAACCCAGTTGTAAATCTTAGCCAAGTTAGTCGTTATTATACCATATCGAGACCCATCTGTGTCATACAACAATACCCATAGTTCTTTCGGTTCATTCTCAATCCATTGTGAAAATGTCCTGATTGATGAACCTGCCCTCCGTCTTATATGTGGGTGATCATTGGGAAGTGGCTCAACAAACTCTGGCGCATCACCTATTTCCGTCGGTTGCCTCCTTGAACGCTTTTTCGTCCATTTTCTTGTCATCTCGTCTAGTCTTGCCCATAGCTCGTTGAATATTTCTACAGATTCTGGGCACATAGCCTCTTGAAAAGATCCATCAGATGCTTGTTCTTGAATTGCCTATAGAAGTTTGCACCTAGGTGCCTCATACACCACCTACTACAAACATCTGTCTATCTTGGTGGCAATCCCTTCTCTGCATACCCGTTCTTCAACTCATCGATTGCACGCAATAAACCTGCATGGCAGTCATGTATAAGGCATACATCTGGCCTTATTCTTATAACAACGTGCTTCACTCACTCTAGGAACCAATACCTGCTCTTAGTGTTCTCGCTCTCTACAAAAGCGAAAGCGACTGGTAAAATTTGGTTGTTCACATCAACTCCGACTGTAGTCAATATTTGGCCTTTATATTTTCTAGTGAGGAATATCCTGTCTATACAAAGGATAGGACGACAATGCATGAATACTTCAATGTAGGCGGCTATAGAGAAGATTGCTCACTGCAACACATTAACATTGGCATGCTCATTCAATGGATAACACTTCATGTCAAAGTAGCTTCCTGGATTCCTCCGCCCAATGCTGGCTAGCAAACGAGGCAAATTGTCATATGACGTTTTAAATGTGCCCCACCTCATCTCCAAAGCCTTCTACTTCGCCCTCCATGCCTTGGCGTAGCTCACAGTGTACTTGTATTTCTCCTCAATATATGTAATTATTGTCTTTGGTTCAAAATCTAGATTATTGATGTCGGTGAAATGGGATAGGGGGTCCCACATACCCTGGGGACGCGTGGGTCATCGGCCAAGTCAGTTCCCTGGGGCCATCTCGCCTTCGGTCCCGGGGCGCCCTCGCCTTCGGCCCCGGGCACGTCCCCGGGGCGCCGCGCCAATCGGCCCCGGGCACGACCCCGGGGCGCCCTCGCCTCTGGCCCCGGGCACGTCCCCGGGGCGCTGACCCTATCGGCCCTGGGCTCGTCCCCGGGGCGCCGTCCCCACCGCATCCGGCCCCGAAGCATCGTTGGCCTCGGGCCCGTACCTTGTCTCCCGGCGCCATCGTCTCACTCCCTGCCCGGGGCCCACATGTCAGTCTCCGGCAGGATCGATGGACCAGCTCTCCAAATATCAGCATTAATGATGAGGCGACGGGGCACGTTGCCCCTGTCGTCCGCTCCGCCACGCGTAAGTATCTCAGGACAACCCCCCGTGGACACCTGACTGCTGTCAGAGGCCTTTTGACTTCGGTGGCAAGGGCGTGCGCCAAAGTCAAGCAGTCAGAGATGCTTGACTTCGGCAGTGTGCCCCGTCACACCCCGTCGCGTCCTCACGACTCCACCGAAGCCCGCCGTATACCAACTCCGGCGTGGGTTCGGCAGGCGGACTGGTCCAGCAGGCGGCAGCAGGCGGACACGCTAGTCGAGACGTGCGACAAGACTGCGACAAGACAAGTCACACCTAGCTTGCACTATTTCATTCTTCTTGTACTCCTACGGTACATGATGTCTCTCAGAGATAACAAGACCGAAAAAATCTTGGCCCGTCCACTTCGCTGGCATTTCATTCCCCTCTTACTCATATGATGATTCATCTTCATCAGCTTCCTCATTTTTCGAATCTTCCCTCTCCATATGCTCGACAACACCACTGATTCTCTCACTCTCGTAGGCTACTCCACTTGGTTCAATATCACCTTCTGCATGGTCACTCTCATGTTCCTCCATAGTTCTCTCATGATGTTCCATAGAACTTGGATCCTCCTCATGTTGCGTAGCCATATCTACGTTACTCTCCTTTTCATACACTTGCACAAGCATAGAAATGGCCAGCCACGCTCGTATGTCATATCTATATACTTTCTCTATGTTTTAATGTAATCTACTGGCATCAGTTCCCAAAAAAACCCTTCGGCTACATGGCTGACTATAATATGCCCTGTAATCCCACGATTTTTTGGATCTATTCGAAACCCTCGCAACAACAACAACCAGTTGCACATAACCCCATAACTTCTTTCTACTGCTCTATCAATCCCTCTTGTCACTGTCTTGAAATCTGACAGATCTACACCATCTAGCCCGTATCTAACATTTCCTTCACCTTAAAATAACTGAAAAACCACCTTACTTGCCATATCTGCCAAGACAACAAATATAGGTCAGGTTAAATAATTGTAGGCCTACAATACTAGCCTACTTCAAGTATTGCTAAAGGACAGAGGTACAAAACCATCATCTTTAATCTCCGCACTAACATTATATGAAACGAACATAGTCTATCTAGACTATTAATTGAACAAAATAATTTACTAACGACGTACTTTGCTTATAACTACTACATGTCGTACACTGCTCCTAAGCGGTATTATTCATTTATTAAATCTCGTACAATATTCATACTAAATTTATCTCAAAGGAAATCGCAATGTTTAAAGAAAATTACCTGCAGGTGAGTGTGCAAATAGATAGGGCTTCGCTGCTTTCCCCTTCTCCTCTCCCCTCAACCCTCTTTTCTTTTTTTATGGATTTAATGAGATTTTAGGGGAAAGGGAGGTTATTTGTAGGGGATGGAAATAAAATGCCCTAGTGGAGGGTGGCTTATCCCATAAGCTATCCACCAGTATGGCGGTTTTTGTTCTTTTGTAGACGGCCTCCTCCCCTCAGCCGGGGGGTATCTGCAATTTTACAGACGGCTTCCTAGAGGGGGATAAACCGCCCTCCAGGTGGGCGAAAAGGGGCCGCTTGTAAAAATCCAAGTGCCCCAGCCCGCATAGCATCACCACATCATCAAAGCCGCCCTCTGGAAGGACGGTTTTAAAAAAAACCCTCTTGGAGAACGGAAGGAGTGTACTTCTGTAAATTGTAAAAAAAAATATATAGTTTTATAAATTAAAAAAAATAAATAAAAAATAAAAAATTCGTAGGCTACAATGAAACATAGAAATTTGTGTGTGCACATCCCATTACTCCTACTTTCCATATTTCTTTGTCTCGCACAAAGAACCCCTCTCAGCTAACAGCAGAAATTAACTGAAGATGTAACTTTATTAACAATTTAATGATTTTTTTCCTAAAGAAACAATTTAATGATTTTTACAAAGTGAAGATGACCCATAATTAATTTGGTAAAAATAGGAGTACGGGAAAAAAAAGGTCTAGATTTCATTTTTTCTGTTCCCTCAATGTGGCATGTGGCACGGGCCATGGGGACCTGTTCCAACTCTAAAGTTATTTTTTTAAATCTTTTTTACTTTTTTAATTTTAAAGCTAAACTCTCTTGAAACTTATTTCCAAATCTAAATTTTTTGGTCACACCATCCCATCTGATATGGCCAAATAACACTGCTACACCATAAACAGTGGATATGACAATGTTTTTCTGAGAAGAACTCTTGCTAGACGTGGCTAAAGGTTCAGATTTAAAAATAAAATTTTAGAGAGTTTATTTTTAAAAATAAAAAATAAAAAGTTTTAAATAATACTTTCTCCGTTTTAAAATATAGCAATCTTGAATTAAATTTGATATACTAAGACTATAAATCTAAATAAGTCTGTCTAGATTCGTAATTTTAGGTTAGATTAAATTTAATATTAGATTATTGTATTTTAAAACGGAGGAAGTAAAAAATTTCAAAGTGGCGTGGCACCACATCAGCAGGGAAGTTCAACGCGGACACACACATCACCTGAGGTGACATTGGGAGTGCCTACCTCGAGAGACGAAATCAAGTTAGCTGACGGAGAATGTTAATATCGCAATTAACTGCATGATGACAGCAGCACCGTTGATCGACGACAGAAGATAGCTACCCCACCGCCGCCGCACCGGCTAACGCTGTTCCCATGTGCCAAACAAACCTTTCCATCCACGTTGGCAAGTATAGGATGCAAACCAACTATTTAGACGTGACTATGGTCGGGCATTCGATCTGGTGTAAAATATCGAGCGTTGTCCGTGTCCGTCCGATCAACGGAAGCCTCCTGTATCTATCCATCGATGCGAGTATCTTACGGCTGCCTCTGCCCTATTTTTTTTACTGCATATACCCTCTGTCTCCGTGCCATATATTAGCTACATGCCACACACACTTGTTTTTAATCTTTAAACTATTTTTTATTTTAAATTATTCATTTGATTTATAAATCAATTAAATCGTTGTATTCGTTGCAATTAAATCTTTATTATAATAAGATCTCACACGACTATATTTTAATAAAAAAATATATATGCCTAAAAAAGAGTTGCTTCATCACTTATACAAAATTATTTTAATACTTAGTTAAATATTTCAATTCGCTCGATAAAATATTTTAAAGAGATGTAACACCGTCGATCACTACATAAAACATTGTGTCTCAATGAGTGAAACATCAAATAAAATCATATGAAGCATACAATATGTTTGCAGATACTTAATTTTGTTGAAATATTTTTATATTAGGTATAAAACATCAAGTTGTAATTGTTGAAACATCATAAAATATTTTTCGAAATATAAAAAAACACCATATATAACATTTGCACATGAAATAGTAAAACATCATAAAATATTTATTGAAACATCCCAAAAAACTATATGTAACATTTTAAAAGATGCATGATAAAAAATAAAAAAAATCATAGAAATATAATCATGTAAGATCTTGTTATAAAGATTTAATTGCAATAAATACAACGATGTAATTGGATCATAGATAAATAAGTAGTTTAGGAGAAAAAATAATTTAAAGTTTGTTAATGAGAAGGTTAAGAAGGGAAGGAGAGTGCATGCATTATACAAGGATTGTAGCATACATGCGGAGAGGCTCCTGTTTAGCAGTAGCGACATGCGAAAGATGCGGACGCAGTAACTTGGAAGAGAGAAGGTGTCCGATTTTTTCCTCAGATCTGTTGTCGGCTCGAAAGCATTATCGCAACTTTTTCCTCCCTTCTTCCGCTCCGGTCGCCAGCTGCTTGTCACTTCGACCGCTTAGGCCATGAGTTGGCATTGATCAGCTAAACAATTAACACATCACTACATTCATGTATTGCAGATCTACTACAGTTAGCCAGGACATGAGCTATATATTGCCGAACAATCCTGATAAACTGAAAATATGACCGGCCTGCCTGCATGATGGGAAAGCAACTTATACGTAACAAAGAGAGAAAAAAAAGGCTAGAATTAGAAGAGTCAAACAAAATCAGGTTTGAATGCACTGTCTTTTTCTATCATCCTCCTTCAGTCAAACATGGGGCCGTGTATATACAGGCCTGGGGGGCTCCGGTGCCCACATCTGAACACACCGACAAAACACATGCTGACATTTTCGTTTGTTTCTTCTTCGATTAACTTTTGTAGCGCTACCAACCATCTAGCGTAAATTGTCGTGACTGCGAGATCTGTCTCGTCCGGTAAATCATTTGCGTCGGCAGTAGATCTAGCTCTGTTTTGACGCAAATACAGTGTCCTTTCTTTCCCCCATTACGCAAAAGCAGTGCGACTCATTTTATGAGACGCGTGCGACTGCTACAGTTTCTATACCTATATTAATTTAGTACTTTCTACGAGTTTTCATATTAATCAGAAAGATTTAATCATTAATTTGATATATCATAATATCGTTTCATAGCTATAGTTTTTTTGGCACTTTAAAGCCTATAATAATCAGGTATTTTTCTAAAAGCTCTCAGATCTAATATTGATTTGATGCATCATAATATCATGACCATAGACTAATATCTAGTTTTTTTTCCCATACTTTAAGCCCAACAAATCTCTCGTCTGGGCATTTGGGCCACCATCTAATACAAGTTACACGTCCATAGTTGTGCACGTAACGTGTATCCATCTCGGCAGGCGACAGGACTCCGTATGTGATGTATCTATTTGCGGATGGCCCATCTTCGCACTGGACGGGAGTCTTCCTCCAACCTCTCTAACTATGATAAATATTATTTTCTTCAACAACAGTTGATTCGAACCGACCTCTCTAACTATGATAAATAATAACACTAGTTTAATTTAAAAGGGAGACTCCAAACCAAATACAACTTAATGATTATAAATTTCGAAATTATTTGACCATGAAAATTCTATAATTGAGGCACCAAACTGTGTATAACTTGATATAATTACTATCTAGGAATTATTAAATCATAAAAAGTCTATAATTGAGACAACAAACAGAGTATAACTTAACACTTATTATTTCCAAATTTCTAAATTAAATTATAGCAAATACTAAATTGAAGCTCCAACATGAGTCTAAAGTGGTACTTATTAATTCTGAATTTTAAAATTATTAATTTAATAAAATAGAAAGTAACGGAAGAAATATAAGGATGGAATATATATATTAAAATTGCTTTGTTATTAAACCTTTAAAACAAAGTTTACATAAATTATTTAACAAAAAATATTATCGAACAAATTTAACGGATGGTTAAACTTTTAATATTTATAATATAATAATAATAATAACTCGTAGAACGTACGGTTTGGTGGCTAGTTAATAATAATTCCAAAACACTTAGTTATTATGGAGTCCTATTCTTGAGTGGCAGACGCCCGTTGAATAGCTATTCCCAAGAAGGCATGAAGTAAATAAAATGGCTGAATACATAGAAGTATTTTAAGACGTTGTGTGCCAACTTGACAATAGTCTATATCCAAGAACTATTAATTAGCATATTGTTTTACCACATGTGGTTATATCTATGACATATCAGTTTTACATTTGTAAATATGTGGAGCGTTCTGCATCACCGCTGCGCGATGTATGCGTCAGGCTACCCCATGGGTGCTTTTGCTTTGTGATATAAGAAAAACAGCAACTGTGCTCCCGAATTGGCTGTGCACAGCTCACGCTGTCACGTTTGGCTATGTATATTTATCTTATAAATGTAGAGGCCGGACTTTTATCAATTATTTATAAACAGCTCATGCTATCACGTAGATACAGTTTTTTTTAGGAAGATCAATGTTTTGAACCATAATAAAGCAATACAGTGACAATGTATATATGCATCAAGGCTAGATTTAATGGTTGTAGATTAATTTATTTCCAGCTGTGTAGGAATTAATAAAACTGAGTAAAAGTTTGTAGACCTTGATACACGCCATAAATTAACTAGTTGAATTTTCCGTGTAGTCAAGCGCTCGAATTATTTGAAATAGAACTATATTCGCTATACAACTCTTTTTATGTTTTTAAAACTATTGTATTTGTATACACATGTAGATATAATATGATGAATTCTAATATCGCCACTTCAACTTCAACATAAATTCATGAACACTGAATTTGTTTTCTCAAACCGTTTCACCTTTTCACTCAACTTTTCAAAGCTTCAACTTTAAATAAACTCAATTAAAATATAAAGCACAAGATATGAAGTTTCCCATAAGAGAATCTAGACTCCACATGGAGTGATGCAAAAGCCCTTAAATCACTTTTCTTGAGCATTAACTATTGTAGATGGCACTATCTAAAAAACGGAAAAACACATAACATATGGTAACAGGTGGTGTTTTAGATTTTTAGATGAAGAAAAGAGAAATACAAAAGAAAACATATACACAGAGGATGAAGTACATAGTACATATATTATAAGTGAACCATGTTGTAGCATTTGTTACTTAGTAGTATAACCTATAACACTATTATGTTGAAACATATCATAAAAAAATATAGATTATATACTACGTTAAAACAACAAGTAACTCATACATTACGATGAAAGGATGGATTGAAGCAACAAAAGTCTTAAGCACTTAGCTCCAATGAAACATAAAAGTTATGTCACGATTTATTTTCGTGTATATCCGCGGAATAGCAAAGTGCCCTGCTTTTCTATTTGCATGGTTACTTTTGCTAGGCAACTCAAGAGTGTCGTTGAGTAGTCTTGACAAGGAAATGCAAGCCTCCTTGCTTGGGCTTGTGTCTGTTTGGAACGGGTAAACTATGCAAGAATAAAGCCGCAGCTCCCAACGTCACCGGCCTCACCCAAACACGGTAGTGGGACTGGGAGAGTGGAGAGGAAGGGGGAAAACCGGAAAGCTGACGAAAGAGGCAAGGAAGCACAAACTAGTATCCACTATCCAGCCAGCCCAGGAACCAGGATTGCTATTGCTACCCCCTTCCTCGAATCCAATGCATCCTCGCTTGCTCTCGCAACCACGCTGATCCCAACTCCCCCATCCTCTCTCTCTCGTCCGCCTCTCTCGTCACGAGAGAGGAGTAAGGCAGCGGCGGGCGCGACCTCGGCAAGAAGAGCGAGGAGGAGGAGGAGGAGATGAAGCCCGTTGAGCGCGCGAAGCTGGTGCGGAGCCTCCGGCAGGAGTCGCGGCGGCTGCGCCTGCTCGTCCTCGTCATCGGCTTCTTCCTCGTCACCCTCACCTTCGTCGTCATCTCCAAGCCCGACGCCCTCCTCTTCAACCGTACGCGCCGCCGCCGCCACCATTCCTTCTTCTTGGATTCATTCTTGGATCGACTCACCTCGCTCGTTTCTTTCAGTGAACGGCCGGCTGTCGGTGGATCAGGCGCCTCGCTCGCTCCTGATCCGCCAGCGGGTCCACGCCGACTCCGGGAGATCCTCCGACACCTTCCCCGCCGCCGAGGATCGCAAGGTGGTGGACGAAGACGAAGGCGGCGACGACGCCACCGCCAAAGGTGAGCTAATTGCCACCTTCCCGTCACCAAATCTTGGGTCCTAGCGTCTACAGTGTACTATTTTTTCATAGAATTTTTCGATTAAGATGTCATATGGTACTGACCCTTTTTCTTTATGACAGAGACTAGTGAGGAGGAGAAGAGGCTGCTCACTAGTGAACCTGAGCAGGGCAAGAACGAGGAGGAGGAGGAGGCCAGTGCATCCGAGGTGTTAGGTGAGCCGTCACCTTCCAATCCGTCAATAATTTCCTTGTCTAGCTCTGTCTCTGGATGCTTTGATTCACGGGGTCTTGAGATCACGAGAGAGATTTGGGCGCTTTTGAATTGATGCTTTGCTTTATGTATGAGAGTACTTTGGTGGTGGGATCTGCAGGTGGTGGACGCGAAGAGGGTAAGAAAGCCGAGGAAGAGGGGCACCAACAGCATCACAAGGTGACCCTCCCAACTGTTTCCAATTATACCATCCGTGATGCCGAAGAAGGTGACAATCGCAAGCAACAAGGTAGCAGATGCTGTTTCTTCTTGTGTTTACTGGACTTCACTAACATAGTAACGTTATTGTAGCAGTTTTGGTACTTGTTAAGTGCTGGTACTTACAAGTTCTTGCTGGGTTTCATGGCCCTACTTTGTCTGCAGATGGCAAACCGGATGCGGAAATTAAACTTGAGATGGACGCGGACAAGAGAGACAATGTGGAACCAGGTTAGGATTTTAGATTACAATGAATGCCGATAGGCAAATGGACCATCTGAATTTAGTGATTTTCTCCATAGATGTAAAGCCCTATTTTGGTATCCTAGACGACCAATGGCATCATCCAATTCAGATTCCTGACTAGATTAATCCTTAAATTAGACTGAGTATGCTTCGTTCAGTCTTTTGTTTCTACCGTTTAAATGATGATACTACATTGCAGAAACGGATAACGAGGAGTGGAACAAGAAACCACTTTGTGATTTCTCAAACTTCAGAGCAAATGTCTGTGAGATGCGAGGAAAGATTAGGATACATCCCAATGCAAGTTCTGTCATGTACATGGAACCTGCCAGTTCAACGAGAGAGGAGCTATGGAAAGTTAAGCCTTACCCTCGTAAAGGTGATGAACTCTGCCTCAGCCATATTACCGAACTAACCGTGAAATCAAGTAAAGTGGCACCTGAGTGTACCAAGTACCACAACATGCCTGCCGTGGTGTTCGCTCTGACTGGATACACTGGAAATCTATTCCATGACTTCACCGATGTGCTTGTCCCTCTTTTCACAACTGCAAGCGAGTTCAATGGTGAGGTTCAATTCCTAATCACAGACATGGCTATTTGGTGGACGAGGAAGTATAAGGTGGTGTTTGATAAGCTATCCAAGTACCCATTGATTGACTTCAACAATGACGACCAAGTGCATTGCTTCAAGCATGCCATTGTTGGCCTTCATGCTTACATGGAGTTCACAATCGATTCGTCCAAAGCTCCGCACAATTACTCAATGGTGGATTTCAACAGGTTCATGCGCAGGACCTACTCATTGCCTAGGGATTTTGTTACTGCACTTGGTGAGATCCCCAGGGCCAAGCCAAGACTGCTCATCATCTCCAGGCAGAGGACAAGGATGTTTCTCAATCTTAATGAGATCGTGGCAATGGCTGAGGAGATAGGTTACGAGGTGGTGGTTGAAGAGGCCAATGTGAGCTCTGATCTGTCCCATTTTGGCAAGGTTGTCAACTCTGTCGATGTGATGATGGGTGTCCATGGTGCTGGGCTCACGAACTGTGTGTTCTTGCCACAAAATGCTATGCTGATTCAGATTGTGCCATGGGGTGGACTAGACTGGATATCAAGAATTGATTTTGGCAACCCAGCGGAACAAATGGGCCTGCGTTACAAGCAGTATAGCATTGGTGTACATGAGAGCAGCCTTACTGATCAGTATCCCCTAGATCATGAGATCTTCACGAATCCTCTTTCGTTCCACAAGCATGGGTTTGAGTTCATCAGGCAGACCTTCATGGATAAGCAGAATGTCAGGCTTGATTGCAACCGATTCAAGCCTGTACTCTTGGAGGCTCTTGATCAATTGAATCAATAGAAACCACTAATCTGTTGCTGGGGCAATGTTTTTGTCTACAAATTTTTGGTTTCACCATTCTTCTTTATTTAGTAAAATTTGTTGACCATCTTCTGATTACATGAGCAAGGCAGGAATTGATTATTTGTCTAAAGTGTAGAAAATGATGCTGCCACATGGATTTAAACTCAGATATCCATGACGTGTCATCTATATCATATTTCTCGATTGGAAATAGAAAATAATTTCTTTTTACCTGTAAATTGTTGTCCTTCTGCGTTGCTGTATTAACTATGAAAAATATCATCCGCATGAACGTCATTGATCGATAAGCTGGTACAGACAGCATGATTTGATGAAAGTAGAATGAATGTTCCAGGCCTGACAGCGAGGATAGCTACAGCACCAATAGGAAATGAGTAAGTGGAGAGCACCATTTTTGTGCTGTGTGATTCATTATGGTTTTGCACTTCTAATTCGTGCGCAAGCAAGCTGGAAGGGTAAGGTTGGTGTACTTAGGTGTCAGGTGCTAGTAGAAGCTAAGCTGACCAAACCTTTTGAATCTGCACATTGGAAGGCATTAGACATGTTTTGGTCCTTCTAAGTACACTTGTATAAAGTAATAAATAAAGCCATAAAGGTTGGTGACAAATGAGTCGCAACACGATCAAGAACTTAGTTTATAGGCATATGAATTAATCCTTAAGCTGTTAGGTCTGATGTACCTGTATCTTTTGTCAGTTTATTTTCCTCCATCTCTTTTGTTCTGCATGTGCCTACAAGCAAGCATGTATCAAGCAGTTATCATCATCAATGGTTGCGGTAATCCATGCTGCAACAGCACGCCTCACTCAATTGCATCTAAAAAATACTACTCAACTATCGATTGAGAGAGCATCGCTTGCCACATGCAACGGTGGTGCCTTCCCCTTGCTGCCGTTCCCTTTCGGAAACAGCAATTTGATAGAGCGGTCTTATCCTATCTATCTCCTATCCTCCTATGGCCTGACTAGTTGATAGGCACATGCAGCAATTCCTTGCCATTGACGAAAGCACGAACACGATGCAAATTGTGATCGGATCCAGGAGGAGAGCAATAGTCAGTAATACTAAAATTGAGATGACACTTGGGGGTTGGGGCTCAAAACATAAAACAATAAAATAAGATATATCAGGTTCTAATACTACTTCTGTTTTTATTACTTGTCACTTTGACCATTTTTTAAGGTTTGTAAATATTTGTCACTCCACACTTACCAAGGTGGTCATACTCATTTTGCCCTTTGTAGGCATAAAATAATACTCACTCGTTTCAAAATACAGTAACTTTAGAGTTTAAATTTTGCACCAAAATATAATAACTTCTAATTTGTAAAGTTTACTTTTGTTGTATAGTACCCAAAATACCCATATATCCACTTATGTCTTGTTTTTTTTTTTTTGCCAAGCTCAATATATCAAGCCCCAAACATATTATATGGGTAGTATAGTCTTTTTATATTTCTACTTAATACCTCTAAAAATTATTATATTTTAGGACGGAACGAATACTTAGTTGGCATATGTATTTAGAAACTTGTAGATCGTATATCCTACTCAAGTATGAGTATTTTGGTCATTTTATTAAAAAAATTGATTGCATTGGTATGTGTGTGGTCAAAAGGGACAAGTAAATAAAATCGTGAGTACTAAAATTGAGATGACACTGGCTCAAAACACAAAACAGTAAAATGAGATTCCATGTATGGGCAGGCACATGTGGAGCACATGAAGGGCGCGCTTGGCGTAATCAAGGGCTCCTCTGTGTTTGGCGCTAGCTCAAGGGCTTGTTTACCATGCTGCCGCCAACTCGTGCCTAACCTCGAGGACCCAGCGCTCCCGGCGGATGATCCGCTCGGACAGGGCGTCGCTGTTGGCTGTGGGTGTCGGTGGATAATGGATATGGAACGGCGAAACAAGGAGGGTTAGGCAGGGAACTTGTTATTCTTCTAATAAACTAAACTAGGATGCTAATCCGTGCACATGTACGGGCATCATTATTAATACCATCAAATTATACAATCATATTTTTTTATTTTGGATATGAATGTTTGATCTTTTAAAATTAAATACTATTAGTTATCCTAACAATGGATCAAATAGTTGTTATTAAAACATTTAAATCAAAATTACATTCTATATCACGACCGACCTAGCATCACACTATTGTCTTTTGTAGTCATGTGCATTTTTGCTCCACGTACGTTATGAGTATTTTCTTATTAACTAGCTAAATATCCGTACTCTGCTACGGATAAATAAAAATATATTATAAAATTTGCTAAAATAAATAAAAAAATATTTTTTATGAAATGTGTTACTCATCTTTTTTCTATAAAAAATATTTACCTTACTTTGACTTTGTAGTTGGCTATCCATTTAGATTTGATTGTTCTTTAATATTAAAAAGTTTAAAGGGTAATTTTTAATATTTACGATGGGAGCAGGAGAGATAATAGATTTACTGCCATCACCACTACCTTCCACATGACTATATTGTTTTTAAATAGTATAGATACCGGAGTTTAATCTACTTACTCTTAAACAAATAGCAAATATATGTTTCAAACTGATTAACTGAAAATTTTGTGTGCTACTGTCATTTAAAAAAACAATGAGTGTGTGCAATTACACCGTCGTTATTTTTTTAAGAAAAGATGACCATTTATGCAAACTTATTCTTTAAACATCTACATTCTACTAAAGAATTTATGTCATTTTTTACTCTTACTCTAATTGGATTATTTAGACGAAATGTTTAAACACATCCTAGAAAATATTTGTATTTCGATCAAATCATTGTAAATATTAATTTTGTACTACCTCAAACATGCCCTTTGTTGTTGGCACTACCCTCGAGCTTGTCCACAGCCTCGTTTCTGATCTTCCCCCATGTCATCGCCACCACTAATCTTGAGCTCGCTCACCAGCGTCGCCTCACTCGAGTCCATCCAATGTCGCTTCTCTTGAGCTTGCCTGATGTCATTGCTACCACTACCCTTATGCTTATTTGCAGACATTGTTAAATAGTCTCACATTGTAGGATTTAGTGTGATGTTACATTGGCAAATCCTTCAAAATATGATTTAGTGTTTAAAAATAAAAATCAAAAGAATTGGTAAAAAATAATAAAAAGCACTCGACTTGCTCAAGAGATTTGAAAAGGAAGAAAACTTCTCTCCCTTTTTAAAAGATAAAAATTTGCATTATTTTGTATCGTTCTCCCCTTTGAGAATGATTTTATCAAGAAATTCATATTCTTTTTTTTTTCGAGAGCTTTGAAGTGTACCTAGAGTAATTTAAGGATATGTGTTGCAAGACAAGAGAGATAAAGTGATCAACAAGCTAATAAACATAAATTAGAATATAAATATAAACCAAGAACATTACAAATAAGTTCAAATCAGCACTAAAGATTCATGTATTCGAACAATTTATAATGCAACATAATCACTAGCACATAGGTTGAAAGAAAAACTCCCACACATGGATAAGTTGAACTAAAACTATTTCTCAAAATAACTTGCCCTTTACAAGAGAATTTTCATCAAGTTTAATTTCTAAGCTTTTGCTCAAATTAACTTGTAATAACACAAAAGAAAATCTTTCAATTATTTTGGTTACGTTTTTATCGTGAATACTGTTTGCAAGGATTTGGTATCTATTTTTTTCTTTCATATAAGCATATATTATTTTTTTTACTTAAGGAATCTCAAGAGCATTTGAGAAATGGAAATTTCAGCAAGTATATGTATGAGGATAAGTCATTCAAACAAGCAGTAGTATCAATATTGCATATTTACTTAATTCAAGTAAAAGAATTTAAGTGTCACGCATCATCTTCCTTAAAAGCAACATTAAAGGCTCACATAAAAATTAGAATACACACAAGCTAAACTAGCGACTAAAAGACCTCACTTATATTGTTAGCAAGAACAAGAATATACTAGAGGTAAAAATCAAAGCTTTTTTTTCTCATATTTTTATTTTATTTTATGAAAATTTAAAGCAATAAAAAGCACAAAAATTCCCCCTCAAATCATGCCACAAGGATGAATAATACTCAATTCTCCCTGAAGAAATGCAAAGCGAGAAGAATCCAAAGACTTAGTGAAAATATCTGCTAATTGCAATTTAGTATCAAGAAATTTCAATTCAACATCTCATTTCTTAATATGATCCCTCAAGAAGTGAAAATGAATATGAATGTGCTTTATGCATGATGTTGCACAGGATTCTTAGCAATATTAATAGCACTTGTATTATCACAAAAGAGAGGAATTTTCTCAAAAGTAAGACTATAATCTTTAAAAGTTGAAATAAGACAAAGAATCTGAGAATAACAACTAGCAGCAGCAACATATTCAGATTCAGCAGTTGATTGAGCAACATTTGATTGTTTCCTAGAAGACCATGCAATCAAAGAGGTACATAGAAAATAACATGTTCCACTAGTACTTTTTCTATCAATTCTACAACCACCAAAATCCACATCTGAATAACCACTTAAACATATAGAATACCAAATGCCAAATTCAAGAGTGTGTTGTAAATACCTCAAAATTCGTTTGACAACTTGACGATGCGAAACTAGTGGAGAAGCTTAAAATCGAGCGCACAAACACACAATAAATTGTATGTCCGGCCTTGAAGCAGTAAGATAAAGTATATAACCAATCATACTTCGGTATTCTTTTCGACCAACAGCTTCACCATCTTCATCTGGATCCAAAACAACAGTAGATCCCACATGTGTAGAAATAGGCTCGCAATTCTCCATCTCGAACCGTCGTAGTAGATCCTTGATGTATTTTGTTTGATGTATAAACGTACTATGTGGTGTCTGTTTTATTTGTAGTCCCAAAAAGTACGTCAACTCTTCCATTATACTCATCTTAAATTCCCTGCGTATTGTCTTAGAAAACTCCATAACCAAAACGTGAGATGAACAACCAAAAATGATATCATCCACATAGATCTGGATATAAAGTTGATTATCACCATTGTCGGCGAAACGGGAATGGGGGTCCCACATACCCCGGGGACGCGTGGGTCTTTGGCCACATCAGGTCCTCCGGGGCCACATTCTGCACCGGCGACGGCCGGCTACAGCCTTCTTCCCGCCAAGTACCTGGGACCCGAGCACTGCCTGGGCCCGGGTGCGCTTTCTCCGGGCGCCTCGCGACGGGCGCCCACATCCACCCCGGGTCCCGGGGCATTCTCGAGAAGGGGCACTCCTCTGTGCCCGGTCCCGGGGCCCACAGGCTCCGTGCCCGGGCCTCGGGTCTCGTCCCCGGTCCCGGGAAGCTCCGTTCCCGGGCCCCGGGTCTCGCTGCCCGGTCCCGGGACCCACAGTCTCGGTGCCTCGTGCGCGCGGAGGGCTCGTTGAGCTCTCCGCCCCGAGCACGAGGTCGGCTTGAGCGGATCAGTTCCCCAACTACCCGCATTAATGACGAGGCGACGGGGCGCCTCCCGCCTGTCTCCCGGTCGGACGTGCGTACACCGTCATGATGGCCTTCCGTGGGCCCCCTCCCAGTGCCGTCAGAGAACTTTCGGCTGAGAGGGCCTTAATTCTCCACACTTTGACAGTGGAAGCATGCGCTGTCACATCTCCATACTCCAGCCGCCCACAGCAGCCCGGCAACATGCCGACCAGACATGCAGCACCGACTCCGGCGTGGCAACAGCAGACCAACTCCAGCCGCCTGCAGCAGCCGAGCCAAGCGGCGATTAGACGTCCCTCCAGCGCGGCGCGGCCGGCGGCCGCGTGCGTGCGACAAGACAAACCGTAGCTAGCTTTCTCTGTATACTGGGCACTGTGGACTCCCCTTGATCGATAAAAGGAGGATCCGAGCCTACAGCAGCACAGGCTCTCCTGGTGGAGGTCTTGGTCTTCTACCCCAGCTTGAGTTAGTCTTCTTCTTCTTCGAGTCCGGCTTTCGGTAGAGCTTCCGGGGGCTGATGAACTCCTTGTAAGAAGCAAACCACATTCATATCTCCCACATAGCAAAACACACACAGGAGTAGGGTATTACGCCTCCGTGCGGCCCGAACCTATCTACCTCCTCCTGTCTCCCCTTGCGTGCCATCTCTGAGCCCGGGCCCCCAGCGCCCAAGCACCTATCGTCTCCCTGACGCCGCTGCCGTCCTGTGAACAACTCCCCTATCCGAACCTCAAAGGGGGGGTCCCCAGACTCCCCGTGGTTGGAGTTTCATCCTCCGACAGCTGGCGCGCCAGGTAGGGGGAGTTTCACTTCCAGGCGGCACGCCGGTGTCCCCAACGCCGGCACACTCCATGGCAGGAGGCCATCATCCGCGGGACTCAGACGAGGAGTCCGGCGGCTTCACCCCGCCGGGCGACGTTAGCCCGGTGGCGAGCCCACCACGCTCCCCGTCTTCCTGGGGGCGCGCGGCGCGAGCCCGGCGGGCCGAGCTCGCCCCTTGGCGGCCTGGATGTGCGGCCTCGGCCCCTTCCCTTGCGGAGGGAGCCGGCAAGTGCCCCGCCGGGTCTGCCGCGGCCTCATCCATGAGGCGCGAGTGGACGCGCCGCTCCACGGCGCGCCGCCATCTCGACTTCCAACCAGCGTCGCCGCATGGAGCCCTCCTGGCGGCAGAAGCCCTCCTGCGCCACCCTCCGGCATTTACCGGGGGTGGAGGCCGGGAGCGGCGCTGGCTCAACGAAGTCGCCAACCTGGTAGGCGCGGCCCATCGCCGGGTCGCCACCGACAGCAATGCAGGGGCCGGGAGTGCCGACCGCGCGACGTCTAGCGTGGGCCGGCCCCCCACCCCGAAGCGGAACCAAGCCCGGAGCGCGGCGCCTCGCGCCACGCCTTCGGCCAAGAATGGCCATGGCGACCTCCGTGACCGGCTGAACCGAATGCGGTCCCACGAGGACGCCTGGGTCACATTGGAGCGGCAGCGCGAACGGCGCGCGGACGCTGCCACGCGTCTTGAGGCCCAGGCCTCCAGCTCCAACCTACCGGCGGGAAACCGTCGCTCGTCATCTGAGCCCATTCAGTATGGCTCGGGTTGCCTGGCGCTCTCCCCAGGCCTGCGGCAGGTGCGCTGGCCGGCCAGGTTCCGGCCCAGCTTGCCGGAGAAGTATGACGGCTCCGTCGACCCCACGGAGTTCCTGCAGATATACACCACCACCATCCAGGCGGCCGGCGGCAATGAGAAGATGATGGCGAACTACTTCCCCGTCGCTCTCAAGGCCCAGGCTCGCTCCTGGATGATGAACCTCCCCGAGGAGTCGATCTACTCGTGGGAGAACCTCTGCCACCAGTTCGTGGCAAACTTCCAGGGCACCTTCCCACGCCCTGGTACTGAGGCGGACCTCCACGCCTTGCGTCAGGGCAGGGACGAGTCGCTGAGGCGTTTTCTACAGCGCTTCAGCCAGGTCCGTCACACTATCCCCCACATCGCTCCTCACGCGATCATCCACGCTTTTCGCTCGAGCGTGCGCGACAAGCGCATGCTCGAGAAGCTGGGCACCCACGACGTCCAGACCATAGCTGAGCTGTTCAGCCTCGCCGACCTCTGCGCCCGCAAGGAGGAGGCCCGGGCGTGGAAAAGGCCACGCCCTGAGGCCCCTGATGAGGGCCCTGAAGAGGACGGCGAGTCCTCACGCTCCGCGTCGCGTCGGGACAAGAGGAAGCGCCAGAAGGACAAGGCGGCTGCCGAGAACTTTGCCTTGGCTGTTGTGGGCGCCCCCCGGGTCGACGACGCCCGCGGGGACGACAACAGCGACAAGCGGCAAGGGGCCGCACGTGCGCCGCCTCCACTGGCAACGGCCCGGAAGTGGTCCACCGTCCACGAGACAGACTCGCACGACCTCACGGAGTGCCGTGCCGTCCAGAACTTGGCCGAGCAGGTCAAGAAGTTCCGACAGGAGCAGTAGCAGGCCAAGCCCGATCGGGGCGATTCGGACGGTCTGACCCTAAGGCTTACGGTCCGATCGCCCTGATTCGGACGGTCCGATCCCTAGGCGGACGGTCCGATTTGGGGCGACGGTCAGGCTGATCAACGGTCCGAAGCCCGCTCCCGATCCGGGGCAACCTCTCGAGTGCCAAGAACCCGAGAGCGTCCTCGCTACCCTCGGTGGCGGGGCGCACGCCCGCTCCTCGCACCGTGGCTTCAAGCCATCATGCACGGGTTGCTGGCCGCGGCACCGAGCCCAGCGGCAACCCCACAAGTGGCGAGCGCGGCGCTCGTCGTCGAGCGCCCCTTGCCCGACAAACATGCGGCCTGGGACCCACCTCCCGGGCCCGATTCTGGGAAGCCCGAAACTAGGAAGCCTCGCCAAGGCGAGTGCGAGTCTGGGGACGCGGCACCTGGAACACCTCCAACAGGGCGCGATAAGCCGGACAGCATCGCCCCGGCGAGCGCAAGTCCGGGGAGTCGTCCCGACACATGCCGCATTTCAGTCCAGGGCCCCCGGGTCCCGGGCAGATATCACTTCGAGCCGGGGCCCCGGGGTTCAAGGTCCATGTCCCGGGCTCCGCGCCCCTGGCTCGACACCGGGAAGCCCGAACCCGGACAGCCTCGCTAAGGTGAGTGCATGTCTTGGTCGCAGCACCTAGAACACCTCCAACAGGGCGCGATAAGCCGGACAGCATCGCCCCGGTGAGCGCAAGTCCGGGGAGTCGTCCCGACACATCCCACATTTCAGTCTGGGGCCCCCGGGTCCCGGGCACATATCACTTCAAGCCGGGGCCCCAGGGTCCAGGGTCCATGTCCCGGGATCCGCGCCCCTGGCTCGACACCGGGAAGCCCGAACCCGGACAGCCTCGCCAAGGTGAGTGTATGTCTTGGACGCGGCACCCGGAACAACTCCAACAGGGCGCGATAAGCCGGACAGTATCGCCCCGGCGAGCGCAAGTCCGGGGAGTCATCCTGATACATCTCACATCTCAGTCCGGGGCCCCAGGTCCCGGGCACATATATGTCCCCGGCCACGAGAGCTCGCTCCCTCCCGAGGGAGCTGAGCCTGTGCTCCCGGCCCCTGTCAGGCTGGGGTAGGGGCGCACACAACAGAAGCCGGTATACTTCGCCAGCGAGGCCGCGCGCCTCGCTCCTAACCAGCAGAGCCTCAAGCACTATCATCGGCGTAAGGTTGGGGCCCGATCACTCCAGGTCGGGGGCTTTGTCCTCCGCCGTGTCCTCACACGTGCTGGAAAGAAATAAACCTTCCCCCTGCGGGAAGGCCCCTTCCTGGTGATCGGTGTCTCCCGACCGGGCTCGGTAAGCCTGGGAGATCTTCGCAAATTTCACCTGTAAACATATCCTGTAAGTTGCGTGTGCCCAGGCCAGCGCCGGTTTTCCCCAGATCTCAGCGCTGGCCGGGGCCCCCCCACATGTGTATACACTTTGCTGAGCAGCATTTTTAATATCCTTCCCGGTCTCGTGCCTTTCGTCTTTTTCCGTGTGTTGCGTTCGTGGCAGTCTTACCCCCTAGAGGCATAATCGGGCCGCGCCCGTACGGCAGCTAGGTTTTGCGCATAATCATCAGTTCCCTACCAACGGGCTACTGTGTCCCCACGTGCTAAGCCCGGGGCGTTGTCGAGTCCACGGGACCGTGGTGGCGCCCCTCTGCGCGGTCCCCTGGGTCCCAACGGCTCCGGTGCCCTGACTGGCTAGCCTCGGGATCGGTTTTTCCAGAGGTAGGGGGTGAAATGCTTATGCGTGATCTTTTCCTCCGCACGGTCGCGACCGCGAGGACGCCTTCGGGAGGTGGTCGACGCCACGATTCGTAGCATGGAATGGACAAAGGAACGAGCCAAGTATTCTCACAATTCACTGTGTGCAGATTAGACCCTTCCCCGGCAGGCTTAAGTAGGGTGCTCGGGTCACCGCCTCGGTAGCGTGCCCCGGGACCGGGAACGTTCCCGGGACCCGGGGCCCGAGGTGAACACGCCCGGGGAAGGCGTTTCCGGGCCCGAAAGACGGCCGCGGGCGGAGTCAGAAGGGGACTGGCGTCTTTCTCAGATTCGTCGATCATCGGCTCCACAAGGTGCTCGCTGCGGTCGAGGAACCCTGCCTCCGTTGCAGCGGTCTCGGCCATGACTTCCCGCGCCCCCTCGCGAACAACGACGGCTTCCTCAACATTTTCATAACCAGATGGGGCGCGATTACCCCGGACAGCATCGCCTTGGCGAGTGCGAGTCCGGGGAAGTCGTCCTGATTCATCCCATATTTCCAGCCCGGGTCTCCGGTTCCCGGGCACATATCCACTGTGTTACAGCCGAGACCCCGCGTCCCCTTGTTTCTTCAAGACGTGGCCCTGTTCCTACCCGGAGTTGATCCCGGCCGAGCAACAGGGCCAGGGGCCACTGTCAGCAAAACGGGAATGGGGGTCCCACATACCCCGGGGACACGTGGGTCTTCGGCCACATCAGCTCCTCCGAGGCCACATTCTGCACCGGCGACGGCCGGCTACAGCCTTCTTCCCGCCAAGTACCTGGGACCCGAGCACTGCCCGGGCCCAGGTACGCTTTCTCCGGGCGCCTCGCGACGGGCGCCCACATCCACCCCGGGTCCCGGGGCATTCTCGAGAAGGGGCACTCCTCTGTGCCCGGTCCCGGGGCCCACAGGCTTCGTGCCCGGGCCCCGGGTCTCGCTGCCCGGTCCCGGGACCCACAGTCTCGGTGCCTCGTGCGCGCGGAGGGCTCGATGAGCTCTCCGCCCCGGGCACGAGGTCGGCTTTAGCGGATCAGCTCCCCAACTACCCGCATTAATGGCGAGGCGACAGGGTGCCTCCCGCCTGTCTCCCGGTCGAACGTGCGTACACCGTCATGATGGCCTTCCGTGGGCCCCCTCCCAGTGCCGTTAGAGAACTTTCGGTTGAGAGGGCCTCGATTCTCCACACTCTGGCAGCGGAAGCACGCGCTGTCACATCTCCATACTCCAGCCGCCCATAGCAGCCCGGCAACATGCCGACCAGACATGCAGCACCGACTTCGGCGTGGAAACAGCAGACCAACTCCAGCCGCCTGCAGCAGCCGAGACAGGCGGCGATTAGACATCCCTCCGGCACGGCGCGGCCGGCAGCCGCGTGCGTGCGACAAGACAAACTGTAGCTAGCTTTCTCTGTATATTGGGCACTGTGGACTCCCCTTGATCGATAAAAGGAGGATCCGAGCCTACAGCAGCACAGGCTCTCCTGGTGGAGGTCTTGGTCTTCTACCCCAGCTTGAGTTAGTCTTCTTCTTCTTCGAGTCTGGCTTCTGGTAGAGCTTCCGGGGGCTGATGAACTCCTTGTAAGAAGCAAACCACATTCATATCTCCCACATAGCAAAACACACACAGGAGTAGGGTATTACGCCTCCGCGCGGCCTGAACCTGTCTACCTCCTCCTGTCTTCCCTTGCGTGCCATCTCTGAGCCCAGGCCCCCGGCGCCCGAGCACCTATCGTCTCCCTGACGCTGCTACCGTCTTGTGAACAACTCCCCTGGCCGAACCTCAAAGGGGGGGTCCACAGACTCCCCGCGGTTGAAGTTTCATCCTCCGACAATCATGCTTAAAAACAAAGAGAGTTTTATTTACTTTTCCTATTTGAAAACCTTTTGCAAGTAAAAACTTTTTAAATCTATTATACCATGTCCTAAGAGCTTGTTTCAAACTATATAAAGCTTTTGATAATCTAAAAACTTGGTTGGGAAAATTAGGATTTTAAAAACCCGGTGGTTATTTTACATAAACTTACTTTTGTATAAAACCATTAAGAAAAACACTTTTAACATCCCATTTGATACAATTTAAAACTTTTTGAAGCAGCAAAAGCCAACCAAAGTCTAATTGCTTCAATTCTAACAACAGGAGCAAAAGTTTCTGTTGGACGAACACAAGAACCAAGCCTACCAGAGGGGGGTGAATGGTAGGAACACCAAAAATCAGAATCTTTTGCGGAATAAAAGAAATCCTCAAACCTGGATGGAGTACACCGGTTAGACCGTCATATGTCCTCCGGTAGAACCGCCGCTTTGCCGCCACGCCCTTATCGGATGAACCGTTGAAATCCAGAAATATACACATCAAAGATGCTCTTCAAAATAGATCAACTTTATTGCATCAAGATGTATTTACAAAACGTATACAAAGCACTCCTCACTCTCAAAACTAAACCCTAACTCTAGAGCCTTAACCCTTCATCTATTTATACCTAAAATCTCCTACACAAAATAGGAGTAGAACTCCTAGTCCCACTAGGACTCAAACCTTCAATTACTAAATCTATTTACAATTTACCAAATTAAATTCTCCTTTCCACAGTCAACTCAGACTCCCTCAGTGCATGCAACCAATTAGCTAGAGTACTATAGCTACAGTACTGTGAACACTGTACACCAACCAAAGATGACACAGCACATACACATATAGGCTAGCTACAGAACTTCGAATACTGTAGCAACTTCAATTCTCCATTCTTTTTTTCTACTCCATTTTATAAAGCCCATTACGAAGACCTCCCATACGATGTCCATCCATCATGTGCCACACCTTGTGTCCAATTTCGTCACCCGACATCTTTGATCGTTCTGGACCACGGCTCCTCCCTGAGCGTAGTCACGATCCTACCGTTGACCAAGATTGACCATAAGTCACCTACACACCCATAGACAAAATAACCATTTCTGAGCATAGATATCGCAACCTGACCTTCATTAGTCACACACACTCACACCAATATCCATAGATATTTACAAACCAATTTCTATTAAATAAATCATTTGTAACACCAATTGTTCATCACAAAATATTAATCATGACAATGATTTCACAATTTCATCAAAATCCAACCCTTCTACCTGAGTAAAATCTTAAGCAACAAGCCTAGCCTTGTTCCTCATAATTAAACCATCCTCATTTTGTTTGTTTTTGCAAACCCATTTAGTTCCAATAATATTATGACCAGGAGATGGTTTAACTAAAGTCCAAACTTTGTTTCTTTCAAAATTCTCAAGTTCTTCATGCATAGCATTAATCTACGATTCATCAGTTAGTGCATGAGTAATATCTTTGGGTTCAAAAAAAAGCAATGAACGCAAAATAAGCAAAGAAATCAGAAGATATCACCTTAGATTGTGTAGTACGTTCATTTAGATTACCAATAATCTATGTGTAGTACGTTCATTTAGATTACCAATAATCTGATCCGGAGGATGTCGATGTTGAATGTGCAAAGGAGCAGCAACTTCAGAAGTTGGTTCATGTTCTGAACCTTGAATTGTCGAAGTTGTAGCTTCTGGAGGTCCACAAGACTCATCAGGATGTGATCTCGAGCCCTCTGCTCTACCCGGTCTGACCGTAGTTCATCTGTCAGTTGGATTGGCACTTCACCGTCAATCGGACCGGCCTAGGCCCCGGTTTGACCGGCCACCTCCAGTTTGTCCTCGCCGTCGCTTTCGTCCACAAAAATACTTCTATCCTCCTCCTGAACCCATGACAAAGTACTTACAATTTCTGGTCTAGTACCTGGACTAGCCTCATCAAAAGTAACTTCA
Source organism: Oryza meyeriana var. granulata (assembly GCA_003991445.1). NCBI lineage: Eukaryota > Viridiplantae > Streptophyta > Magnoliopsida > Poales > Poaceae > Oryza > Oryza meyeriana. The sequence continues at coordinate 179,902 of RYFJ01000174.1, forward strand.
CAAGTTTCTACGATTTTGTTAGTTTCTAAAATAAGTACATGATAACCACGAGAATGAGCGGGATATCCAAGAAAAATTCCATTTGAAGAACGTCCCTCAAATTTATCCAAATTTCTAGATTTTAACATAAAGCACTTACATCCAAAAACATGCAAATGTGAAACCTGTGGTTGATGGCCAAACCGAAGTTCAAAAGAAGTTTTTCCAAGTTTAGATCTTAAGAAAACATGATTGGAAATATAACAAGCAGTGTTAATAGCTTCAGCCCAAAATTTTCTTGGAGTATGATATTCATCAAGCATAATCCTAGCCATCTCTACCAAAGAATGATTTTTCCTTTTAACAGCACCGTTTTGTTGAGGAACATGTGGAGAAGAAAATTGATGTTCAAAACCTTTTTCAAGACAAAATTATTCAGAAGAAGCATTTTTAAACTCTCCACCATTGTCACTTCTAATTGTTTTCAAAGAACCAGGAAGTTCAACACCAAATGAAGATACAAATTTCGAAAATGATCAAAAGTTTCATCTTTAGTTGTCATAAAATAAACCCAAGAATATCGAGAATAATCATCCATGATAACCAAAACATACCACTTTCCTCTGACAGATTGCACTCAAGCTGGATCAACAGTGTCCATATGTAAAAGCTGTCCTGGTGCATCTGTCATCACAGAAACTATCGGGGCATGTGAAGAAGCAACCTTCTTAGCATGACAACATGGGGAACAAATCAAATCAAGATCCTTTTTAAGCTTAGGCAAACTACGAATAAGATCCAAACCACTTATTCTAGTCAAATTAACAAAACCAACATGTCTAAGTCTATGATGCCAAAACATTAAATCATTTGAAAACTTTGCATCTGGACATGTAATCTCAGAAGAAACAGAATTCTCAAAATCAGCTTTAAAAACCCTTCCATATCGAGAAATTCCCAAAACACAAGCACCAGATGAATCAAGAATTTTACTTTCAGATTTTTTAAATCTAACTTCAAAATCCTCATTAATAATTTGAGAAACTAAAAGCAAATTGGATTTCAAATTTTTCACCAAAGCGGCATCTTTTAACATAAACTTGTCACTTATCTTGATTGATCCTATAATAAGTACCGTACATGTAAAAGTTGCCCCAAAGATAATTGATTCAGTCTTGGATGCCGGTTTGAGGGAGAAGAACCCATTTTTATCACCGGTCATATGTCGCGAACAACCGGAATCCATTATCCGCAGTTCTCCTTCCTTGCCGTAACAACCTACACACAAGTAGATGCCGATGCCTTAGTACTGGGGTTTGATAAAAAAAATTTAGAAATCCAGTATTAAGACACATGACCAGAAGAACCAATAGGCATGTATGCACGAGAAAAAGTAGTACCACTATTACCTTTTACCAAAACCTGCCACGGTTAGTCTGACTGCCATAGGGCTGCCGGTTTGACCAGGACTGGCTGGTCTGACCAGTGCTTGTACGTCGGTCTGATCGATCCCCTCGAACCAATACATGTTTTTTGCCATTTAAGTTTTGCAAAAGCAATTTCTTTTTCCTTTTTCTGTTTACGATCAAGTCTAAAGCAATAGCCAATCAAATATCCATCTTTTCCACAAAAAGAACAAGTGTACTTCACACAAGAAGGTGGCTTTGAATCAATAGGTTTTGCAGTAGAAATAACTTGACTTGAAGAAGAAAGAGAAGACATAATTCTAGCAGACTTAAAAATAGTTTCTTAGGTTTTGGTTTTGTCAAAATTTCATCTTTACCAGTCATACTCAAAACAACAGGTTTATGGTTAGTAAAGTAATCATGTGCATCAAAACCTAAACCCCTGTTGTGTGTACTCACTTTTGATTGATCTAAATCATATTAAGTTTCTTTTTACCTTTAGAAATTTTTTGCAAGAAACTTTTTAAATAAGAAACTTCTTTAGTCAAGGTAGCACAATTTTCACAATTAGTCAAAACTCCTTTTTGTTTTCTACAATTTGAACAAGGAAGCACTTCATGAGTTTTCATGTTATCTTCCAAATACTCAACACGACCTAAAGCAATTTTCAATTTCATCTCATTAAGAAAACATGTTGAGCAATTTTTAGAAGACGAAGCATGCTTTTGTTATTTTAACCTTTTAGCACTTATCAGATTAAACATTGAGCTTGCACAAAGAGCAATTTGATATTTTTTCAAAAACTTTTGGTTAAAAACAACTCATCAGCAACACGAGCATGTAAAGCAAATAAAAGAGCAAAAGAAGAAGTCTTTGGTTTTCTCAATTTCAGATTCCAATCTCAAACAATTTGTAGTATTAACATCTCATAAAGTAGAAATTTCAGAAAATAAAACTTCACATGATTTGCAACTATCATCATCTGGAATTAGAGATTTCAATCTAGCAATTTCAGCATTTAAAGATTCAACAATAAAATCATGTTGTTTCGTTTTTTTTCATATTTTTGAATCATAAAACCTAGTGAGACAATGGTATCCTCAAAAGACTCTTGAGTTGGAGTAAAGGAAGTTACCTCATTGTGATCGTTGTCGAAATCAGATTCACCAGAAGTTGATCCTCTACGAGCCATGAAGCATAATCCAAAGATGTTCTTGCATGTGTCATCATCATCTTCTTCACTCTCGAAGTCAACATCACTTGCTTGATCAAAGGCTACGCACACTTCATTCAACATCTTCTTGTAGCTTTCTTTGTTCCTTTTACTTGTGAAAACTTTCTTCTTCTTGTTGCCTTTGTGCTTGATCTCCTCATCTTTCTTTTTTCCTCTCCCGAGCTTGGGGCAGTTGAATCGTATGTGGTTTGGCTCTCCACACTCATAGCACCCGATTGGGCCTCCTCTTTTCCTATTTCTAACATTACTCAAAGCTCGAGAAAATTTGTTAGCAAGCAAAGCCAAGTCCTCCTCTGAAATTTGCTCGAGTTAGTCATCGAACATGGCATTAAAAGTAGTAAAAGCAGATGAAGAAGAAGCCTCAACAGAAGAACTCGAAGAAGACACCAAAGTATTAGATTTAGAATCAATCTTGCGAGAAAGAATATTTATCTTATGTGTCTTAAGTTTGCTGTACAAAGATTCCAAAGTTAAAGCATTCATGTTGACAGATTCTTGAATAGATATAACTTTTATCTCCCAAAAAGACATATTAAGACTATTCAAAAGATATCGAGAAACTTCAATTTGAGTATAATTAGTATTATAAGAATCATCAATAGAACGAAGATCACTCAAAACTTTATTAAAGTGGCCATAATAATCATCAAGGGCCTCCGCAGATTTTATCTCAAATTTCATATACTCCTTTTTAAAAACATCTTTGCACAATTCCTTAATGTTAGAAGACCCTTGATGAAAATCACATAGAGCCTTCTACATCTCGTGCTTAGTTTCAAGATGAGAAATCAAAACCAGAAGGAGAAACTCCATTAAGAATAGTATTGCGAGCTTTACAACTGTTTTCAAAATCGGTTTTATTAGCAGCAGTAATCTTATCAGGTATAACATAGGGTTTAGAAACTTTTTACCAAATATCAAAACTCTGAGACATTATGTAAGATTGCATCTTTTTGCACCAATATTGAAAATCAACTCCATCAAAAACATGTGGCTTAATTGAAAATTTATCCGTCATGACAACTCAAGATTAATTAAAATCAAAAGAGAAGCAAAAAATAAGGCTCTGATACCACTTGTAGGATCGAAACACAAGAACCAAGCCTACTAGAGGGGGGGTGAATGGTAGGATTACCAAAAATCAAATCGTTTTGCAGAATAAAAAGAAACCTTTGACCTGGATAAAGTTGCGATGCACTGCCATATACCGCTGGTCTGATTACCTACTTACCGCTGGTCTGATTGCCGTGCTGCTAGCGCTCCGATCGCCTTGATGCCGCAAATCTAACCGCCCACGAACAAAGAACACAACTCAACGAAACTATTAAAAGAAGATCAACTTTATTGCATTAAAATGTGTCTACAAAGTGCATACTAAGCACTCCTCTCTCTCAAAATTAAACCCTAGCTTTTCTCTCTTCCAAAAAGTTATGGCTCTAGGATCTTAACCTCTCATCTATTTATACCCAAAAATTCTAGTCCCACTAGACTCAAACTCTCGAACTCCGAAATAATTACAATAAACCAAATTCGAAACCTTCTCTCGCAAAACTGGAATCCTTCTCAGTCGTAGAAGATCTCGCATATATGAAATGGACTTCCGTCCGTACGCGCTCCTCTCCGCTTCCGACACGTGTTGCTGCAGCCCTGTCCCGCGCGTGTACGCCTGCACGGCTTCCAGCCGATGGCCAGCTACTGCCAAATCTGTTGCCGCGTGGGCCGGCTGTCCACCGAGCTAGGCCGCCTGCTTGATCTCCTCGCGTGAGCCTGCTTGACTGCATGTTGTTGTTGCCTTCTAGCCCATCACGTGAGCTGCCGACGCCAACCACTCCAAGCACAGAAGCCCATCTCCCGTGCATGTAGGCATAAGTGCCTGCTACAGTACGAAACAAAGACATGGTGTCTATCCACCGTGTGCCACTTTGTGTTTAACTTCGTCACCCAATATTTTTGGCCATTCTGGACCTCGACACCTCCTTGAGTTTTGTCCCGATCCTATTGTCGACCGATATTGACCTCAAAACAAACTCCTGCACAGCAATAGACAAAACAAGTTTCTAGGCACAGATATCGCAACCTGACACTCATTAGTCACACGCACTCACACCAACATCTACAAATATTTGCAAACCAACTTCTATTATATAAATGATTTATAAAGCTAATTATTTATCAAAAAATAATCATGAGAATAAATTTACAGACACCTCGCTCAAGCACACATGCGGTCGTAGCCGTAGAGTTCACCTATAGCTAACACCGTGAAGCTCGCATGATTCGTACTATCATATGTGTGGTACGACATAAGGACGTAGACAATATTTCTTTTCATTTTACGAAGACTCAGTTCTAAGTTGTCATATAAAATAAATATCTAGCTGATACAAATCCATATGTTTATTTTTCTTAAAATTTCTAGGATTATTTCTTATTTATTAGATGCCTTGAGAGAAATCGACTTCCTACGTGTGCTCTAGAGGATGTTTTTAGTTGAATTTGTTTATTTTATACTTAGATATTGTATATCTAATTTATAGATGCTTGCAACATAATGTATGATAATGGAACCTTTGTTGTAAGATTATTTCACAATTTCTTGTGGTAATTTGGATGACATGAAAACGGTACAAGAATGGTCCCTAGATAAAATATTATTTTACATTGTCATTGCTCACGGTTGTTAAACACAATTTGGACTCCTAACCATCAACAATAAAATTGGTAAAACAACGTTCAATGCATCGATTTGGTTTAGACTAATGAATTTTCACTAGTTTTGTCGTTTCTTAGTTATTTTGCAGGTACTTATGAAATAAAGGTGAAATGCACAATTTTTGGAAGGAAATGGTGTCGAATAGGCCAGGGGGCCTGGCTGGTCAGCCATCTTCAGCTAGCTGGCCACCATCTCTAGGCAGGATGGCGGGGAGGCTAGGCCAGGCTAGCTGACCTCTCTGGTTAGGCCGGCCAGCTGCACCTCTGCAGCCCAAAGGCCGACTGACTATTGAAGGGGACCGATTGATCTACGAGTGGGTCGGCCTACCCATCTTTGGAGGCCAACTGTTCCTGCCCAATTTGCAACCATCATTGAAGATGGATCCGAGGCCGAAAACCATCATTCGGAGTGTATCTGCGCTATTGATTGAAGGAATTTTTTTGATTTTTAGATTTATTTATTAAAAGATTTGCAAAAATAGATTTTTGTTTCAAAAAATTGCAAAAATAGACTCCCGCCGCCCTCCCTCCCAAAGGGCGATTTTATGACGTGGCTGACGGCCGTTGGCCCCCCCGCCGACGGCCGTCAGCCATTTTGCAGGCGGCCCCTCGGTCTCCCAAAAACCGTCCGCCCTCTGAAAGGGCGGTTTTTGGCTCCCGGGGGGCCGCCTGCAAAGTCGCCCATTTGCAGGGTGGTTTTTTGCAGGCGGCCCCCTTGCCGCCCTATGGAAGGGCGGTTTTTATCCCCCGGGTATAAAACCCCCCTCCCAGACTCAAAAAAGTCATAAAATTCACTCAAATTAGAAAAAAAACAGGAGAGAGCTGAGAGGGCGAAAGCAGCGAAGCTCTGCCCGTTTGCTGATTTGCCTGCAGGTAAAATCCATTGTTCCTTTGCAATTTCTATTTGTTTGTAAGAATTAATGTAGTAATGTACTAGTTACGTGTATAGTACTATATAGATCTGTAGTTTTTAGTTAATCTGTTAGATGACTTATTTTTTTGTACAGATGTTACTTGTAAAATCTGGAATACACGGTTTTAGATGTTAGGAGGATGTTGGTACCTAGTTTAACTGTATTTTTCATCAACAGATATGTCAAATAAGGTGATATTTCAGTTATTTCACGGGCAAGGGAATGTGAGATATGGTCCAGACGGTGTAGATCTGTCGGAGTTTAGTTCAACGGCTAAGGGTATTGATAGGCCAGCTGAGAGAAGTTTTGGATCAGTATACAACTGGCTGATGCGAGGGTTTCGACTGGACCCTCAGCTCAGCGGAATAACCTTGTATGTAGTAGTCAGTCGTGTAGTTGAAGGTTTTTTTTGGGAACTGATGCCAGTGGATTGCACTGCCACTTGGAGATGGTATGTGGAGAATGCATTTCAACGTGGCTGGCCACTGGGCATACTTGTGTCCATATATGAGAAAGATAACAACGCTGGTGCAATGCCCGTACAAGATGATGAGGGTCCAAGTACGGCGGGAGGTGATAGTGAAACAATAGAAGAAAATGAAGGAGGGAATGAAGGAGGGAATGAAGAAGATAGACAGGCAACAGGTGTGGCAGATGAGGGAGAACATATCGACACGATCGTCCAAGAAATGGCTAGAGAAGATTCTGAAAATGAGCATGCAGAGTATGATGACTCGTCTGATGAGGACAACGTGATGCCTGCAGAATGGAGCAACGAGGACTTCTCTGCGCTTACTATCTCCGAGCGGCATCATGTGCCGTGGGAGTACAAGCAGAATGAGGTCATTCAGGGGCTAAGTACGCATATGTAGAAGATTTAAAGGAGGCAGTTAAACAATGGGCGGTGTCACTTCAGAGGGAGTTCTCGGTCGTGAAGTCAAACAAATCAGTGTATGAAGTGAAGTGCATGAAGGATGGGTGTCCATGGCGGGTGCACGCATTCAAGGGTATATGGAAAGATTATTGGCAAGTTTCAATCGTGACGGAGCATTCATGTTACTTGACAGGTGTTGAAAAATATCATAGAAACATGACCTCTGCATTTGTTGCAACAGAGATGTACTCTCATATTGTCAACAACCTGGGGTATGAACCAAGGTCAATTGTTAGGCATATTGAAGAGAAATTCAAATATACAATTAGCTATGATAAGGCTTGGAGGGCAAAACAGAAGGTTGTAGAGATGAGATTTGGCACATTTGAAGCATCTTATGATAATTTGCCTCGTCTCTTAGGCTGTATTCTTCAGAGGAATCCGGAGACGTGCTATGACCTGAAAGCCTTTCCATCAATTGACCATGGTAATAAAAGCGTGTTGCAACGTGTATTCTTTGCACTAGGTGCTTGCATTCAGGCATTTATCCATTGTCGTCCTATCCTCTGCATCGATGGGACATTTCTGACTGGAAAATATAGAGGACAGCTATTAACAGCAATTGGAGTTGATGGAAACAACCAAGTTCTACCGATGGCTTTCGCTTTTGTTGAGAGTGAGAACACTGATAGCTGGTATTGGTTCCTAGAAAGGGTTAAGACAGCAGTTGTACGGATGAGACCAGATGTATGCCTCATACATGACCGTAACTCTGGCTTGCTGCGTGCAATTGAGGAACTGAGATGGAAGTGTTGAGAAGGGATACCCACCAAGGTGGTCTGATGTTCAAAGCAGATGGTGCATGCGTCATATGGGTGCTAATTTCTACAGACAGTTTAGAAATAAGCACCTTATGGATCTTTTCAAGAGGTTTTGTGCCCAGAATCAAGAGAAGAAGTTCAATGAGCTTTGGAGGAGGTTGGATGAGCTGACCTCCAAACAAACAGATGAGCAGTCCAGGAGGGCTACCATTGGAGGGGATGAGGCTCCACAAGCTCTTGAACCTCTATCAAGTGATGGACCTCGTATGAGAAGAAGGCATGCATCCTCAGTTAGAAAATTTTCAGAGTGGATTGAGAATGAGCCAAAGGAGAAATGGGCATTGCTGTATGACAAGGATGGTTCTCGATTTGGCATAATGACCACAAATTTGGCAGAGGTCTATAACTGGGTGATGCGTGGTGTTCGAGGGCTCCCACTTGTTGGAATAGTTGAATTTATCTTGCATGGCACATGCAAGTACTTTAGAGATCGGTTCAGAGCAGCTGGCCCCTCAATGACAGATAATAATCTTTTCTTTGGAACGCTGCTCACTAAGTACCTGCAAGATAAAAGTAATAAGACCCGAAGACATCGTGCTCTACCTCAAGGCACACAAGAACACAGATTTGAAATATTGTGTGTCGACAAGGGCATGCGCGGAATCTACCGCAAAAGAGTTATGCAGGAGTGTGTGCTCAAAGAAGACGGGACCTGCAAGTGCTCGTGCCGAAAACCTACTCTGCTCCACAAGCCATGTTCCCATGTGATTGCCGCGAGCGGTGAGTGTGGAATCGAAGCACGTTATTTTGTCTCACCTTATTTCAGAAAAGAAGCAATCTATAATACCTGGAGTGGAGAGATATACGGTTTCGGTATAGCGGGGACATTTACTACGGAGAATCCTCAAGCTATCTACATTCCTGACCCAACAAAATTGAGGACTAAAAAAGGTCGCCACAAGACAAGACGCATCCGTAATGACATGGATGAGTCAGAAGCCGGTGGAAGACTTAAACGTTGTTCAAAGTGTGACCAAAACAGGTCATACCTATAAGAAATGTCCAAAGGATGCAGCCGGTTCCAAGTGCGGCAGAAGCTGGACCGTCGGTTCAGCCGCTGATGGTAGTCGTCCTACAGGTGAAGGCACAACTTCAAGACGACCCCGTCTTAGACGTTCTCGAACAATGGTGGTGCTGGGGTGTAGTGTAAGTCTATACTTGATCTTTGTTGTAGAATGACATGTATCGTACTGTTGTTTTTTATTGTCATGTAACAATGCTATAAACATTAAAACTAATTTACGCTAACTCTCTATTTGTATGCAGGTATGGCGTACCCTACACCAGAGCTGCTCGACCGGGGTCTCGACCAGTCCTACCGGTCTTACCTGTCAGCCGTCGAGGGTGCCCAGCTAGGCACCTTCCGTCCATGGCCTTCACGTCAGCTCCTGCGGATAGACCCCCGGTTCCGTCAGAGGTAAGAGCTGTACGAATATTCATTCACATCATTTGTGCATATCTATGTTTTCCCCGATATTGAATACAGTTCTATATTTGGCAGGTTGTGTGAGGCTGGACTTCTTCCGCTGTGCAGGCTAGTTGAGCCCGCACCGGACGAGAGAGACCCCGCCAGGCGATGGGAAGCTGACCGGTCACTTCTGGCAACGCTGGTGGATCGCTGGAGACCGGAGACCCACACGTTCCACCTACCGTGTGGCGAGATGACTCCCACACTGCAGGACGTGTCCTACCTGCTGGGACTTCCCCTCGCAGGGGACGCAGTCGGTCCGGTTGACGGGAGGCACGGTTGGGCGCAGGACATATCTGCTCGGTTCGAGGCCGTGCAGCGTCTACCTGGGCTTGGTATGCCGAGGTCGCTACCGCCTTACACCACAGCTGGCCCCTCGCAGGCGTGGGTGCTACAGTTCACCGTAAGTCACAGATTCATTTGCTTCACAATCATCCGACCTATAAAGGAGCAGTGATGCTGACTATGATCTTCCTTTACAGCCTGACAAGCTAGACGACGACGCCGACGAATACTCGGTGCAACGGAGCATGGAGACCTACCTGTTGTGGTTGTTCGGGTGGGTGATGTTCACCAACAGTCACGGGCACGCGGTGGACAAGGGACTGATCCACTACGCTCGTGCGATCGCCGACAGCGAGGACGGCTACGTACCGCAGTGGAGCTGGGGATCTGCTGTGCTAGCGGCGACATACCGTGCTCTTTGTGACGCGTGCACGAAGACCGATCCAGGTGCGATTCTCGCCGGTTGCCCTCTCCTTCTGCAGCTATGGGCAGTAGAGCGTTTCGCGATAGGCCGTCCTTTCATTCAGCTCTCTGCCTACGAGGGCGGCCCTGGAGGCTTGTACGGGCAGTGGCCCGAGGACCGCCCGACTATGGGGACGGTATGGTGTCGCCGTGAGGTACGTAATGTGAAATTCTATGTTTACCACCTATGCACAAACACTGACGTGTAATCTTTTCTTATTTTGCAGTGTCGTTACGCCCACAACCAGGTTAGGAGGGCCTACTCCGAGTTCGTTATGGAGTTGGACCGCCTGCTGCCCAGCGACGTCGTCTGGGAGCCCTATAGTCCACAGGCCATCGCAGCCCGTGCACCGCTCGGACTCTGTTCTCTTTGCATGCGCGACCAGGCGTACTGGTTGACGAAAGTGCCGTTGGTGTTCGACATCTTCGTCGAGCCCCACTGTCCACAGCGCGTGATGCGACAGTTCGGCCTACGTCAGGTCTTCCCTATGCCCATAGAGGTCGTTGTGCCGCGCGATGTGCACCGGTAAGTACAACTGCGATCTTTGTTTAGTTCTTACCACTCTTTAATGTACTCTAATGCACTCTCTGCAAATAGGTATAATCGTAGGGGACAGGCAGCCGGTGCTCAGTGGTATCCCCGACTGCAGCCGTATGTGGAGGACTGGTTGTTGGCGACGGAGGATGTCGTCGACGAGTTCCGTGCACACACTGAGGAGCATTACCTAGCATACCTCAGGTGGTACCAACCTCGGACCCGCATACGCGTAACGTTCACCCCAGGTGATCCACAGCCACACGTCGCTGCTACGACGGACACGTATCCTACACACCCGTGACCAGGACTACTTTCGCGCGGTAAGTCACTTTATCTTTGCACTTTGTCATTCCCTTTCTAGGTAGCCACGGTTCTAACACATAATCAAGTCACATTTGTAATAGGCCGACGCAGCGCGACAGATTCAGGGTGATGTCAACGCGGCGTTCGGACGGTTGGACACTGGATCGTGCTGACTGCGGAATGAGCAGAGGACGACCTTCGGGAGGATTCGTCAGGCGTTGCACACAGTGCTTCGTGCGCTCACTTGTCGCGCGGCTGACGCGGGTACCTCCCGTCTATATACCCTAGCAGCAGCAGCCACGGCCAGCAGGAACAGGACGAGGAGCAGGAGTGCGCCCACAGGGTTCCAGTCAGCCATCTGGCCCCTCCAGAGGTAAATTCTACTAACCTTCCGTTCATAATATGTTTCCTTGTATGACATGCACCGTTGTACATCAATATGCTTCCCTGCAGCCTTCGCTACACCGTACCTACATCCCTCTGGAGCTAGCACGTCGACGCATGGAGTGTACCACACACAAACCACACGTGCAGCTGGGCATGACAAGTGCCCCCGGTGCCACCACAGAAGGTCCTTCAGGTTATATCAAAGTTTATTTTCTCTTGCAAAATTTCGATTTGCAATAATCAATAATTTGGTGTAATTGTTCCACTCTACAGCGCCATCGATGTTTGCTGGCGCTGGCTCCTCCACGCAGGGCGCACGGGCAGCGGTTGGGCACCGGGTCCTTTCGAGGGGGACGATTTAGAGGACGAGGACGAGGGCGAGGAGATCCATTGAGATACTAGCTGCCTCGCAGCTCGAAGGAGCTCCGCCACCACAGACACAGGACCCACCAGTTGCCACACCCGCTGCAGACGACCCGCGCTGGCCGTGCTGTACCACCAGACCGGTTGACGTACTTCCAGGGACAGGTGCGAGCGCAGGTAGGAAGTCGAAGAGGCCTAGAGGTTACGGTCCGGCCCCGTAGTACTTTGTGTCTGTAATAGTTTGTCTGTTGTATTATACGTTTTATTAATTCTACGTTTCCTGATGAAACCACTTACTTCGTTTACGCTCATCGATCAAACGGGACGTTATTCCTCACGATCTACGTTTCTGACGAATCTGATCAAAAAATATGAATTTTCGAGTGTCAACTTCACGACAAGTACATTCCGAGCGGTGACAACTAAAACCACACATTAACTATCATACAACCTATTTGATATCCAACTAACGATGCAAACTACTTGTGTGAGGATGGGCACGGCCAGGGAGCGCGACAGTAGTGCGCCTAGGAAATTAGTGACGGCAGCCGGTAGTCACATAAAATTGATTTCGAAAATTAATTTTTTTTTAAATCAATTTTTTTCTTTTTTTTCGGAATATTGGTCCGGACTGGTCCGGATAGGGTCCGGACGGTCCGGACTATATTAACGCTAAAATACCGCCCTCTAGTTGGGCGGCAAGCCAAAAACCGCCCTCCCAGAGGGCGCAAGGGGCCGCCTGTAAAATGGCCGGCCCCCGGGCGCATTTTGCAGGCGGCCCCTTGCCGCCTCTCAGAGGGCGGTTTTGGGAGGCCGGGGCCGCCTGCAAAATAGCTGGACGGCCGTCGGCGGGGGGCCCAACGGCCGTCAGCCACCGTCATAAAATCGCCCTCTGGGAGGGCGATTTTTAAAATCGCCCTCCCAGAGGGCGGCGGGGAGTCTATTTTTTGCAATTTTGAAACAAAAAATCTATTTTTGCCAAATCTTTTAATAAATAAATCTAAAAATCAAAAAAATTCTTGATTGAAGCAACCGATTCGGAGGAGGAATCTAGCCTGAACACATGGCCAGGCCTATTGGCCCAGGCCCTACCAGCCCAAATCCATTCACCGGCCGGCACTGACCAAGTCCCCCTATAAATACCCCTCACTCTCTCATTTGTAATACCACACAACCACAGCCACACTCGTAGCAGCAGTTCCACTTTGATATCTTTATTCACAAGAGTGTCGGGACTATTTGACTTTAGCTCATAGAGGAGTAGGAGGAGTTCGGTCAGGTGTCAAGTCGAGTCAGGAATAAGCCAAAGTTCGAAGGAGTGTCTTCGGAATTCGGTAACGATTCTGGTGTGTTTTCGAGTTCGTACATTTCAATAATGTATTCTTGTTTTTATATGTCCAAATATCTTTTTCGCATTTAGTTTCAGTTTTTATTTACTGTGTGGAAGTATTTTTCTAATCGACCGAGTGGTTGTTCGTTGTGTGAATTATACTAGAAGTCTGTGGTTTAGAGTTTACGGGTTTCTTGCTCATAATTAGTTCACCTAGCTAAGTCTAGGAGTGCTCTCTTTTGATCAGAGAGAGTACTTCGATGTACAACTCAGGCATGGTGCTTCAGCCGTACAGTTCAAAGAAAGATTAGCTAAAGAAATGGACATACATAGTTAGTTGAGAGGTGACAACCTCGGGCATCCTTTGTTGTTGTCCATGTTAGCTCTAGTGCATTGGCGTTAGAGATCAAAGATTGCTGGTCACCGATAGTGAGAATTTGTTCCCCGTGCTCGAAGTAAACCCTTGTACCTCAGTAGTGCTAGTCGTGCCGAAGTAACTGTTACCTTGTAGTCTCCTCCAAAACTCTTGGACTAATTGTTTGGATCCCAGTGTGTGTCATCCATGGTATAAACCATATATATCTTTTATCAGATCCCACTCTCATACGTGGTTAGTACAAATTTCCTTAGACAAGCAAGACAGAAATAAGGAAACATTTTATGTCATCCATGCGTCATTTAAGAAAAATATAAATACGATACCCTGGAATACTCTGAGGTGAAATGCTACATCAGTAATTCCGTGCACTTATGGAACCATTTTATAAGAGCATAACAAATACCAACAGTGATATTATTCACAATTAAAGTTATTATTTTTAGATATCATAGATTTTTAGTTTAGCTATGCCTGCATGTTTGTAGTGTAGTATATGACGATACATAATATGTTGTCAATTTATTTAAATGTATCATATCTATTTCGATACCTTGCAAAGGGTAGGGATATGGGCCAAAAATGACATATTTTTTAGGTAGCAAAAACATGGGCATAATGGATCTTAAATTATGGCTTAATTTTAAATAAAATGGTGGTTCAGACCGATTGAAACCTTGGGCATATGTAGTATAAAAATTATAGTAACTTAAATTGCTAACTTAAAAATAGAAAGAGATGGGGAGGGGAGGGGAAATTCTATGGGACCGAGAAAGCTGCTCTGCATGCGTGCATTGACAGTACACGCGCAGCGCTGGCACGGTCGCACAGCAAAATAAAAAAAATAATAAACTTTATACTAATAATTTAAAACTTTTATCTCTAATTTTGAAACTTTCAATTCAATTTTTAAAACTTTCAATTCAATTTTGAAACTTTCAACTCAAATTTAAAAACTATTAACTAAGAATTTTAAAAAATCTACTCAAATTTTGAAATTTTTAACCCAAAATTTGAAACTTTTAATTAGATTTTTGAAACTTTTCAAACTGAAATGTAAAACTTTTAACTCTGTTTATTTATGTATTTTTAATTAAAAATTATTAAATACTAATGATAATGATTTAGAGATAATTAGCACTTAATAATGATGATTAGTGGCTTTACACTACGGCTGCCGTGTGCACGACTTAGCTTAACCGTGCGCGTGCTAGCCAAACCCCTATTGGACGGGAGAATGATAATATTAGATTCTCCCCGCCTAGTATATCACGCATCTTAAAATCCACATCTAATAAATGACTTTTCTAATTTTGTATCCCGTATCTCTTTCCATATACGCGTATACGCCTCGTATCCCCCGGAGAAAAAGGTATGGCCCCCGCTTCCGCGCAAAGACCGCACTTATCAGGCGATTGCACGCTAATTGCGTAGTTGCACCGCACTGGCCTTCCTCCGTGATGCGGTGTTACAGCCTGCCATTGTTGGACCTCTTTCGTGTTGATCCATGACCATGAATCCATGTACGTTTGCTCTTGATAATCAAGGACCTGGTTGGAAGATCGCCAATTCCTCATTGAACTGGCGTGCATCTTCATGGAGGTATATTGACGTTTCACTCGAATTACATCATCCGAACTCTTCCAATGTCAACCATATAAGTATTAGTAATATGTACGTGCTAACATGGCAGTAATATTAGGTAATGCACATGCATTTTAAATAGTATGAAATAAAGGTAAAAAACATCACAAAGGAGAAAGAGCATGTGGATTGTGGAAAATGGACGGAAAAAACACTCTGATCATCACAACCTACTGGTCATACAAAATTTATGCGTACGATTCTATAATAAATGACACCTTGCACTAATGTGATCCTCAACTTCTCCTAAAAGTTTCAAATAAAGTATATTTGCTAATGTGATCCTCAACTTCTCCTAAAAGTTTCAAATAAAGTATATTTACAAATATATATTACAAACCTTTGAACCTGACAACAAGAACAAGAGACATAAGTTTTTTTTATCCAACGGATCTTAACAATACTACGTCTCTCTTGAGGGACTTAAAAGAGCTGGATCTATCTCGATTCCAAGCCTCACCGAGTAACCATAAAGATCGACCTTGGTTTCTACTCAAGTTGTCTCTTTTTCTTTTGGAGGCGAAGTAAAACCTTTACAAATCTTTCTAGGTTATCCACAATGATTGGATGCTTGTGAATGATGACTAGCCGGCTAGGAGGATGATCTCCAAGAGTAACAAGCTTGTAGACAAAGTGTCACAACCCAATCTAGCAATAAATAGGGCGTGCCGCAGGGAAACAACGTGAACTGCTTCCCTGCGGAATCGTGATACCGATACCAGTCCCAGGATGCAACACTGGTATCCATGAAAATCAGATATGCATCATTGCAAATCCTTAAATAAATAAATAAATAGACTTATACCTTAACTTATATTGCAGCTTCGGAGCAAGTCGGAGACAGCAACGAACAACACAGAGGCAGTGACAGCAGCAGAACAAATATACTAAATCGCAACACCACAGGCAGTGGCTAGAAACTATGACAAAATACTAATCTTCACTTCAATGCAACTACAACTCCAACTCTCGACGAAGAAACTATATATATATATAGAGCAAGGGTGAGTACTTACGTACTCAGCAAGCTATAGGAACTTAGGTGGTTGTTGCAGGCTTAAAAGGGAGGCTGGATATTTTGTAATCAGTTTTATTTGAAGTTCTTTTAAATTAGCTAGGTGTATGCTTTTCAACAATTAGTGCGAGGTGTAGCCTCGCCCGATCGGAGTGAAAGGTGACAAATTTATTCTCCATTTTTCACAATCTCAAGAGTTGGCCTTAAGCCGGCTCACAGAGCCAAAACAATTTTTTCGAACTTCCAAGTCCCGCTGTCCATGACAGCCAAGCCGTTTTCATCGGACGTCTCGTGTCCTCGATAGCACTTCCTTCCCACAATTCTCAAACCACACACATTTTCACAAGCAAGGTAAAATAAAACTACGTCAAGGAATTATCTCACATCCGCCCATGATCGTGGGCATAGCTGTTTAAACAGTTTAGACATCTGTAGAGGGGGTACAATTTATCCACACGACGTGACTTACTCTAGCCACCAGCTCACACTGATCAGGCATGACGCGAGGAGATGCGCGCGGGCGAGCGTGTAACATACCCAAACATGTGTCCTAAATAACTTGTGAGCCATGGTGGTGGTAACTAAAAAGCTCTCATTGCCTTGTTGCATATAAATTTATATAATGCATTTTCACCTCCAAATTTTATTTCTTTATCCTTGTATGACCTAATAGAAATTATAGGTACAACCTGAATTATTGAAAAATTTAAGGAAACCTTTTGAGAGATAAAAATCTGAGGAAAATGTTCATAAAAACTAGACACCATCAACTACCTACTGTAATTTTTGTTGAATTTTATCATCCCAGTGAGTAGCTCAAACAAATACTTTAAATCAGCAAAATGGTAGGAAACTCCACTGCAGCAGGCCATTTTTCAATTTTGATAGAATTTATTCATAACTTTATTTCCCACAAAAATTGGCCAGAATGCAGAACAAGGCATTAACTAATCACAGTAAAATTTACAATTCCTTCCTCGCAAGATTTATACATAAAATGACAGCCCAAAGCTCACTGGCTTAGGCTGGTGTGCAGAGGGGGCTGATTTTTGTACCAAACTTTGCAATTTCACCAAGAAAAATTTACAACTCACATGACCCTGAGATTTGGTACAGTGTTGGACAACATCACCCTCTAACCACAATAATTTTCCCATAATTTGATTCTCACTGTAACTAAGTCAAATTACTAGATCAATGTAACCCTCAACTACTTCATTTATTCTTAGCCTCTAGAAGGGTTTCTCTCTTGCCTTTCACTGCCAAGTGGGCCCCAGCCACTGTGGGTCCCACCTGTCGGCCATAGAGACTCTCCAACATGGCCCCACCCCACAGAACACACATGCCATGCGCGAGGACACACGCCAGCCCGCTGACGGAGCCCCTCTCCACCTCACCGAGCGGCGCCAACGCCTACATCTCCATTCCCTCGACCGGGTTGATGGCAACCCAAACCACTTTGCCATTACACTCTCCTCTCCAGCCTCTCTCTGCTCCACGGAAAGCCTGAGGTAAAACCCCACCACAACGCCGAGAACGCCGCTTCCTTCCTCGGAGCCGCCGAGCTCACCGCCGTCGCTGTCCTCCTCTGGTGAGCTTCGCCGCAGGCGAGCTATGGGAACGTGATAACCTTCAAATCACTAATCCATTTTTCCCTTCTTCTTCCCCTGTCCTCAAGGTTGAAGATGCTGCGTCACACATCCGGCTCTAGAGACCGTCGCCATGGCGTGACCGCGTTCTCCCTGACCAAGGCAAGACCGGTGTTGATCTTTGGCCCGCAGCCTCGCAACCCCAAGACAACCCCAAGGCCCGAGCATAAGAAGCTGACGAGCCCCGAAGCATTAGATCCACGACTTCTTCTTCTCCACCGACCGTCGCACCCTTTTCTTATTTTCTCTGACCACGGTGAGCAATACTTCGATTCCATGCACATGTAGCTATCTCAGTACCTCACTAAGCCAAGGCCTATGCCTCTCCTCTGGATTGCAGCCCAGATCTAGTTGACGTCGTTCGCCCGAAGTACCCCGCCACCGCTGGGCCACTTCTGCAGAGCTCACCGCCGTTCTAGCCTCGTCGAGCCACGCAACACCTTCGGTGAGCACCCCTGGCACCTTAGATACCACATGCATGCATTGCTTTGGCCTATAATGAGACATGCACCTGCATGTCGAACCATGCCGCCGCCTCCGCCGTCGTCACCATCAATTCCGGTCACCATTGAAGCCAAGAAAGCCACCGATAGCTACGTCTAGGAACCCTCTACCTTTTCTCTTTTGATAGCTTGGCGAGATCTACCGCCGTCACGAAGCTTGTCGGTCGTGCACGTCGTCGTGAGCCCTGTCTCGAGCCGCTAACAAGCGGGCCCTACAGTGTTAGCGTGTGAGGGCGACTATCAGTGAGGATTTAAAACGTCCAAGGTCTTTTTAGCAAAAAACCAGTCACTGACGAGTGGGCCATGGATCTAAATGTAAAAACTAAAAATTTCAAGGACACTTAATGAATATCGCCCTCCCACGTGCTTTAGGACCGCGGGTTGATTTTTGAGGACCCGAGGGGCCTCAGCGCAGATGTTGTTTCACTGACGTGTGGACCCCCTTAATTTAAATCTGAGAAAAACTGAGAAAAGGATTAAAATCTTTTCTGTTGCATTAGGAAATGGATTTAACTTTAAAAATTCGTAGAAAATTTATTTCAACTCCGATTGGGACGGGAAAAATTGCAATAGACTCATAAAATTGTGTACTATTTTTCCAGAAGGTTAAAATTCACAATATAAGCCTCTGGAATATTTCTAAAAATTGAATAATAATAATATACCACATTTCTAGTATAACACCTTTGAAAATTTGTATCTCCCAAATAAAAACTAGTAAAATAGAAATTCCCTCACCAAAAATCCTCCTATAACAGTACTAACCAACTGTAAAACGTGCATGCATAATAGAGCATTTTGGGTTTTCTTGTATATTTGTTTTTATTCGATTATACGTCTTTTGTTTAGAGGGGGAAGTCGAGCTTGACGAAGAGGCTCAGCCTGATGCTGATATAGGGATTACTACTGAGCAAGGCAAGCCACCTCCTCTCTCCCTTTGATCATATTGCTCCAATGATTTTGGAGGAAAATTGTTTGTTTTACTAAATTTGCATGCTTATTTATAAATATGATTGAAAAATAGGTAATTGGTAGCTAATGCCAATTAGATGCATTAAGAGACCCCTAAAACTTGAATTCCTCACTGTTGTAGCCGTAGGATAGGTATGAAGTGCCTTTTTGCACTCATATGGGTGTATATATATATATATATATATATATATATATATATATATATATGCTTAGCCATGCCTAGCTTTGTATTCCAATTCACTTTGACACTTTGTAAATGTTGAAATGTGTATTTTAATAATACTGGACAGAAATGTGAGCTGTGATAAATTGATGCACTAAAATAATGAAAATGATTTTTAGACTTGGGCGGCAAGTGGTACGCATATTTGATAGTTGCGTACCGATAGGGGGAGTGCTCGCCTGAGTCGGTTAAGGACCAAATTCAATGTCTTTTACTATGGAATACAGTACGACCACATGTGCTGATATGGGTTAGCCATAGCTTACTAAGTTGCTCAATATTTAGCCTTACATTTGGTAGGCCAGAGTAGTATGGGTTACGATGTTGTAGTGACTCATAGGAACTACCTATTAACCCATAACGGTGTAGGCGTCTAAGTCTATCCAATACAACGGTATAGTGCCTCGTGGGGAAACAGACGGTTTACCACCACAGCGCTAGGTTAAGGCAAGGGCCCGCCACCTAGCGGCTCTAGAATTGCTCCTAGAGTGGATCTTCGCTTGCCGTCATTGGTGCAGGGCTAAATAGTGAGCAATGTAAAGGCTATGTTGTGAGTAGTGAAACAGGTACTACGGTATCGCGTGGCATGTCAGACATGATCACTATTACACATCGTGTGGGTAAAGTGTACACACTCTGAAGAGTTAGAACTAATCGATTAGCCGTGCTCGTGGTCATGAGCGGCTTAGTGACTTATGTTGAGTATAGATTTATAAAAGAGTGTTAAACATTGTGTGTGTACAAATGGAAAATTTAAGAGAAGGATTTGTGAACTCCTTGGGCTTACTACCATGGTGGGTGCTAAGTGCCTCTTGTATGTTTTGAGATGGAATTAAGCTATATATATTGTGGGTTCTAATGACATGCTTGTGAACTATGCCTTGTGAAATGTTTATGAAATAAAATCTTGCTTTTATGCAAATGAGCAGCCCTATTGGCCCTTCCTTGATATTAACCTTCATGTATATTAGGCTTGGCATTGCCAGTACATTGTAACGATGTACTGATTCTTTCACTTGTATGTTATTTGTTGCCTTTAGGCTTTGATGCAGGTGAGGAGTTAGAGGATGATGAGTTGCTTGATGGGGATGTTGTTGAGTTTCAGGATGGTTCTGACTAGGGCTTACCTTAGTCGGTTGCTTGTGGGATATTTTGGGTAGAACAAGCTTTCGCGAACCACTATCTATTTGGCCAGTCGGCCCATGTAAATTATGGATGTATCACTAAGTTACTTAACTAGTAGACTACTACCTTATATTATGATGTCAACTGCTAAGATGAAAGTACAGAGTTAGCATCAACTCCTGGGGCTAGCCTTGTACGAGTATGGACTCGAAACCTTTGAGACCTTTACTTAATAGCCGGTGGGATCGAGTCCTCTGTGGTATGCATTCTGTGGTCGCCATCATCGAATGGTTGATGAGCATACTTCGGGGAGGACTGGCAAAAGGCTATTTCGTCGGGTATCTCACTCGTTTCGTGCCCGGCACTTTGATTTTGTATTGATTCGTCGTTCGTGATGTCAAGTCAGCTTTGAGGGGATGGTGGTTACTGTAATTATTTGGGTATTATTCGAGACGCCACCACCCCAAGAGTTAGCGTTGGCATGGCAAATTGTGAAATACAGTACAAGCCTCGGAGTGACCCCACAGGGAGCGGCTTCGGTTGGCTCATTGGCAGGCGGGCCCAGGAGGTCGGTGCGAGCGGCGGGCGAGAGGGGTGTGCAAGGGGATCGGACGGCGGAAGTGGCTTCGGCGGGGCACGTGGCAGGCATCAGATGGCATGCGGTGGTCTCTTGCGCCCACGCGGGGCACTAGGTCATGGGCTATGCTGCGGTGCAGGCCGGCTTGCTGGCGAGCCGGGCCGAACAACCTGAGGGGCATGCCAGCTCGGTTGGATTGAAGGAAAGGCCCATCTTGCACAGTGGTACTTGAGGATTTTCTAGGGTTTGTTTGAATAGAATTCGAATCATTTGAACCGAGATTTTGAATTCAATTTGGGCGTTTGAGCTCAAAGAGAGGCAGTGAATCTCAAAAGGGAACAAGGGTTAATTTGAATATTTGGGGAAGGGGTTTTGAATCCAACTTGGAATTTGACTTCCAACTCGAGAATTTAATTTTTCCTAGAATTTTTGGCATGGCTCCAAGGGAAAGGAATTTAAGGATCAGGATATGGAATTCAAATATGAAATTTGGTCCAAGCAAGGAGAGGAAAATAAAGGGGAAGTTTGATATTTTTGGAAGGGATTTGTATCTTGGGTTTCAAATGATTTTTGCAACAAAATTCAAGGGCAGGATTCGAATTCAAATTTTGCAATTCGAACTCAAGAGTTGAATTCAAAAATTGTTTCTGGGAATCAAAGGAACATTATTTTGGGGTTTCGGTTTGAATCATAGGAACGGATATCGAAGCAGAAATTTTTGAAAGAGGATTTGAGGAATTTTGCCGTTAGGGTTTGGAAAGAGCTCGAGCACAGCGATTCGAACTCGAGGATTATTTTCGGAACGGAGGTTTTGAGAGGTTGGGTTTTGAGATCAAGGACAAGTAGACAAACTGAGATCTAGGCACGACTTATGACGCAGCACAAAAAGAGCGAAATTTTCACAGATAGGTTTTTATTAAAATAGGGTTTGACGTCATGCTGAAAGCAGAGCGTTACAAACCTACCCCCTTACAAAAATCTCGTCCTCGAGATTTGAAGGCGGATAGAACAAAAGGAATAGAAAGGGATTTTCAGACTTCTTCGTTGCTTCGGTCACTTCAGGTCTTTCTCCTGGTCACTTGCAAACCTTGCATTAGACTGTTAGCCGCTTTGCTTAGCTAGGGTGGTCAATTCTGCTGTGGTTCATCTTCTTCAAGGAGGACTTGTTCTTCCTCTTCTTCTACTGTCTCGAGGTACGCAACTTCTTCATTTGGTTCTGCTTGCACATGGTTCAGACGCTCATGTCTGGCGGCTGGTGAAGCCTGAGAGACTGATATGCTACTTTGTGGTCTTGGATTTTCCTGTATAGACGCTTTGGTTGATGCGTAGGACTAAGGTGTTGCGGTACAATTCTTAGGGCATTCATGTGAATAGTGTCCAATCTCGTGGCAATTGAAACATTCAACTCTGGTCTTCTGTCTAGAGTGTCCTGTCTAGGAAACTGAGTTGCTTCTTGCTGAGTTGCCACTGTAGCTTCTTGTGGACTGCTGACCTGGCCTTGATTCGGTCGGACGGGAGACGGAGCTGGTGGTTTTGGGACTCTGGGGTGTTCCTGTATAGTACTAGGCAAGTGCGTTCTTCGCATCTATTCATCTTTGGCATGGAATTCTGTTGGTGATATCTTGTGTTTCCTGTAGTCTTCTAGTTCCTTCTCTGCATCTTCTTGCAATAGGGCCTGGTTGATCATGTGTTGCAATGTGGGGAAATCATGAACTAATAGCTGAACTTGTAGACTGGCGTTCATTCCTTTCAAGAAACTTTAGATCTTTTTCGCATTGGTGTCAACATCTTCTGATGCATATCAAGCTAATTTGTTGAAGTGGCTCAGGTACTCGTTGATACAGGAGGATCCTTGCCTGATCTTTGAAAACTCTTCTTTCTTCATCTCAATTGTGCTTTCTGAAAGATGTGCTGAATGGAAGGCTTCTGCAAACTCTGTCCATATGATGGTTGTAGAATCAGGATGGGCGGTACAGTAGTAGTCCCGCCAATATGTTGCAGGTCCTCTAACTGGTGTGTAGCATAAAGGGTTTTTTTTCCACTAGGGTGCATTGGACAAGGTTCAGTTTTTTCTTTACATCTTTGATCCAGTCATCAGTTTCAATGGGTTCTTCGGTCTAGGAGAATTCTGGTGGGCGTGATCCTAGAAAATTGTTGAGTTTAGATCTACCATTATCTTGAACCACACTAGGTTGATGTACTTGTGCTTGTTGTTGTTGTACCATGGCCAGGTTCTGAGCAATTCCTTGTAATATCTGGGTTTGAATGGCCAAGAGTTGGTGAAAATCCATCGACAGGTGTTGGCTACCGTTTGCAGCTTGACTGACTGGCCAGGGGTTGATAGTTGAATCACTTTCAGCATCCTGTACAATAGCCTGGTTGACTGGTTGATCTGAATTTCTTGCCTGACCTGGGTCTTGTTCATACCCAAGGCGGTTGGGAGCACGAGTCTGACAGTTGGTGTGACATGCCATCTGTTCCAGGTGAACTGAGATCAGAACGATTGGGGGAACAGGAATAAGACGTAATTGTAAACACTAAATGAAAACAGTTTTCGCAAACTCAGGGAAGAATAGTGGTGTATCCTAGCCAGTAGCCCAGCTGGTCCCACACCTGAACACGGACTACCAAGCAAAACTCACACACGCACTACATCCCCACAACTCCTACTGAGCGGGCGATGATACTAAGGTCAGCCAAATAAGGAAGACTACCTATTAACTCGCCAAGCAGAAGCACACCTTCCATCAATTGAGCATGATGTCAGGCGGGTTCTAGGGAAAAAGACAACACGAAACTAGCTTCTAAATTTTGATGTACAAAGGGGAAATAGATAAGGATCTTTCACAAAATCTGGACCGAAAGAGAAAACAAATCCTTAATTTTTCACAAATAACTTTGTATTCAAATATTGCCATCCTATCAGGGGGTTTGGGTCCTAGAGCCAACCTATGCTCTGATACCATCTCTGTCACACCCCAATCTGGCACCGCCGTACATCGGTACCAAATAGGGCATGCCGCAGGGGAATAGCGTGAACTGCTTCCCCGAGGAACCGCGATACCGATACCAGTCCTAGGACGCAACGCTGGTATTCACGGAAACCAGATATGCTTCATTGAAGATCCTTAAATAAATAAATAGACTTATACCTTAACTTACGTTGTAGCTTCGGAGCAAGCCGGAGACAGCGGCAGCAGTAGAACAAACGGACTAAGTCCCAACACCACAGGCAGCGGCTGGAAACCAGGACGAAACTCTAATATTCACATCACTGCAACTCCAGCTCTAGCTCCCAATGAAAAACTATATATATAGAGCAATGGTGAGTACTTACGTACTCAGCAAGACAGGGAAACTGAGGTGGTTGTTGCAAGCTTCAAAGAGAGACTGGATATTTTGCAATTAGTTTTATTTGAAGTTCTTTTAAATCAGCTAGGTGTGTGCTTCTCAACAATCAGCGTGAGGTGTAGTCTCGCCCGATCGGAGTGAAAGGTGACAAATTTATTTTCTAGTTTTCACAATCTCAAGAGTTGGCCTTAAGCTGGCTCACAGGGTCAACACAATTTCTTTGGACTTCCCGAGTCCCGCTGTCCACGACAGCCAAGCCGTTTTCATCGAACGTCCCGTGTCCTCGACAACACTCCTTCCTACAGTTCTCAAACCACACACATATTTTCACAAGCAGGGTAAAATAAAACTACGCTAAGGAATCACCTCACATCTGCCCATGACCCTAGGCACAACTGTTCGAACAGTTTAGACCTCTGCAGAGGGGGTACACTTTACCCACATGACGTGACTTACTCTAGCCAGCATCTTACACTGATCAGTCACCATCGGTGACATAGAGGTTTTCATGACAAAGCATTTCCAGAGCCATCCCAGGTTACCCCATGTCAACTGGAGGGTTCCCTGACCAACAACAGGGTAGGTCCCAAACCATACTGTGCCAGGAACCCAGGAGGCCTTCGCCGATGCCATCCAAGCGATCCACAGTCCATTGACATGCAAGGCATTTTTGGACAGCTAGTTACTCATCTAGGAGCTTTCCATTACACCCATGTGGTTGTACTATCATACGCTTGAATGAAATTCCGAATGAATTGGTCCTTACAGCGACTACACAGGCATCACACACCGGACCGACCTTGTGTCGCGAGTCTCCATTTTTAAAACTCATTTTTCTTTCACAAGGCACCGACCCAAGTGTTGGGTTTTCTAAGTATTTTGTAAAACTCAGATTTTACCCAAGGTGGTTTCTTAGATTTTAAGTTTGAAGGCGACCATTAGTACTCACACAAGAGTGCACGAATACTGAGGTGCAACAGTGGTGGTTACAAGGGAACATGATATTGCAATGTCAAGGAAGGATTAAATGCAACGAGTTGGGTAGGCCTACCGATTTGACTCGCAGATGAGACCGAACCTTTCAGTGCACGACTATCGATGCAATTTTGCAAACAAAATAAATTAAGTTCACATATAGGCTCGATTGGTCAAAGGTGACTTGCCTTGCTCTAGGTCTTCACGAGTTTTCGAGAATCTTCGTGAAATTCACTCTCAAACGGAAAATCCTACGACGGTTACTATACGCAAACAATCAAAGATCTACACAAAAATAAAGAAAAAGACCCTATTTAGGACTACTAATAGTGCCATTACATAGATCTCAATTTTAGAAAATTAATGGAGTTGGAACGGAGTCAATCGGAGCTACGGATCAAGAGATATGAATTTTTGAAGATTAAATGAATTTCTGGACAACTAGAAAAAGGAATATTGAATTTTTGGAAGAGAATATTCTCGGGAATATTTGCTTGTGACACTGACAGGCGGGGTCCATATGTCAGTGAGAGAGAGAGAGAGTTGGTTGAGCCTTGGGCTCACCGTGGACTGCGTCCACGGGCCACGAGAAAGAGGAGGCACTCCTTGCCCATCTGTGGTAAACGGCGCGCAAGACCAAGGCACCCGCTCGAGGCTGACTGACGGTGAGGTGGCCCAGAAGGCGAGACAACCCAAAATAGGCGAGACGGCCCAAGAGCAACGACCCAACGGGTCGTGGGGTTTCACGGGTAGGGTCCGCTCATCAGTGATGGTTCACAAGGGGAAGAGTTTAAACACCGAAAAGTCCCACGCAGCAGTGAGAGCGAGATTGGGGTGTGACACAAAGCCTCGGCGTCAAGCCTTAAGTGCTCAAACAATTTCTATCCTCACAACCTCTCCAAATCTTTTTTTATGTAAAACCTCTCCTAATCTTCAAACCCCACTCAAAATTTCAAGCCAAGCACAAGATCCAATGAGAAGAGGGCAAGAGAGACCCTAAAGATGCTATGAAGGTAGGTCTAAATGAAATGACGGCCACTCACTCAAAGTGGGGGTGGGTGGAGTTAACTACTCTTACCTATCTGCAATTAGCCGTTACTCATAGATTTGTACATCGGAACTTCAAGTTGAGAGGACCTGAAGTTCCAGTCACACCTAGAAGGATACAAAGAAATGGGATCAGAAGTTCAGCTCGCTCCAATCGGAACTTCAAATCTTCTCGACCTAAACTTTCGATCCGGCCTCTCTGCCTGACAAAGGAGTCTGATCAGAGGTTTCGATCGCAAGTATTGGAACTTCTGGTCTGGCTTTTGACACTTAGCCCATTTTTCCTGTGTGAGTGTGGTGTTTTGTGTCTCTCACTAAAGACCAATGATAACTCTAAGCACTTGGTCACAACGCAAGGCCTTTACACGAACCTCTCTTAATAGTGTGGTTTTTCTAAGACTCAAATTCAAAATCCAAAAGAAATTAAATCTTCTCGAGTCCTTTAGCTGATGGCTTTAGTTTGTAGGGGTCGCCACACATGGATGCGTTTGGTTTTCCAACGAGATTAACACCTGCACTTTTTCCTAATAGAATCCTTAGCCCCTCAATTATTTTTTTTAATCTATCATCCAGAACCCACTAGGGGTGTAGATGCACTTTCACAAACAAGAGACAATATAGTCATTCTGCAAAAAATATAACACTCAACTAATGCAATTGATAAAAAAGGACCAAAACAAAAGGTTAAGGAGCGCACAATGAAATTATTTCGTGTTAATCACAGTTGCTCGAAAGTACTATATGATATCGTCTCAGCAAAACCTTTCAAATAGGGTCACCTATTCTAACCTCGTGATCACCAACGAGAGCTATCCATAAAACCTAGGATCAATTCCCTGCTCCTGCACCTTCTTTTGGCAATTATTTAGGGGCACACGGCCATACAATGCAAAGTGACTGGCTATGTGGCTCAGGATAGGCGACATATATATAGCCCATGGGCTGTCGTGGAGGCATATGAAATTCACCTTAATTAGCCCCTAGAGCGTGAATGTGTGAGGTCGGTAGAACAGCAAAAACATTTCCATCACTATTGAGATTTTTCTACTTGTTCCTATTGGTTCGGTGGGTAGAAAACAAAAACGTTGGCGGTCAGTAAGGAATCGACAGAATTTTCACCCCCGTCACTAGGGATAAATGGGATGTTGAGATAGCAAATCGGCTATTAGTAGCATCACTAACAACCTAATCCGGCGTGATCGAGCAAAACATGTTGAGATAGTCAGATATCAACCATTTCTTTATCAAGGACAAGTTAGATAATACTCCATTCCTCTGTTTTTTAATAAATAATGTTATTGACTTTTAATAAGACGTTTGATCATTTAATTTATTCAGAAAATTTAAGTAAGTATAGTTTATTTTGTTGTGACTTAGTTTATTATTAATATAATTTAAGCATGACTTGTAATTTTTTATATTTATACTAATTTTTTAAATAAGATAAATGGTCAAACACTATAACAAAAATTAATCACGTTATTTATTAAAAACAGAGAGATAGTATAATTAAAATATTTTATGTAAAGAGTAGCAGATTGATTGACAAGGGTCTAAAGAGTGTAGTTTATATCATAATAAGATGGAAACGATTGATATCTGTCACCCATTTTGAGAGAGTGTTGGGTTATCTGTGTGTTACTATGTGTAGCTCATGGCCCATATATAGTGTACATGCATGTTTCTAAAAAAGATGAATAGAACAGAGTGAAAGATGTGTCCAGAATTTTTCAAAAAAAAACTTCTCTCATTCTGATACTCTTAAAACAATCATCTAAAGTAATCCCACGATAGCACAAGTTGATTAGCGAACTCTGCTAATCACATGCATCATGTCGCGCCGCACACGCTAGTCCCCCATTGCGCGCGTGATTATAATCGTAGAGCCAGGACAGAAACACGACACGTACTGCAGATATATTTGCAGAGATCCAGATGTTCATCCTCAGATTGGATCGACGTTGCAAGGCGACTAGGGCTAATGATCAAGCTGGGATCGATATACCGTCTCAGCAAATGAGCAAACGCTAGTTAATTAATCACGGGGCGGATTTGATTACGCCAAGGAAAGAACAATGCTTGTTTTCTGGGCAAGTGGATGGATACACACACACACACACATATATATATATATATATATATATATATATATATATATATATATATATATATATATATATATATATATATGAGTGGTACATAACATGTTGATATTATAGAGTTCATAGACCCTGGATATCTCATAAAAAGCTTTATGGCCACTCGGATAGAGGATAGAGTTAATCCTGTAATTAAAGATATAATAGGACTCGGCATATGTTATTTTATATGACAAAGTAAAAGGTATAGTCCTAACCAGTTACGTTGTGTTCCTAAAAGAAAGTCCCTTAGTTGAGTCCAACTAGGATTTCTATCTTATAATCTTGCCTCCTCAGTATATAACGAGAGACAAGAAGCTCCTTGGGGCAGGGAACAATACCATATCACAATCTCACCAGAAAAACCTCAAAGACAATACACAACAGCTGGAAATAGGATATTACCTTATCTTGAGGGTCTGAACCAGGATAAACTCGTTTCGTGTTTTTTTACAATCCATCAAGTTTAGGTCTCACGAGTAGCCTTATATAATTATTGCTGACACAAAGCATCGACACTTGACGTACTAGATAGGGGATTCGTCGAGATCATCGTCATCAAGCCTGATGGAACCAACCAACAGAGTCAACGGCGTCAAGTTCAACCCCGGACAAATGATCAGTTTTGGGAGCCTCGACTTCATCGCCGACAACTTCGGCAACCTCACCCTGACCGACTCGGATTCGACCCAATCGGCCAGGAACAAGGCCAACTTCGTGACAATCAGCTTACTCAACGCTGCAGCAGTTTTCGGTAACTTGCTGTGGTGATTTCAAAGACCTGTGAGTCTAGGGACAACTCTTTTTCTCAGTGTTCGACTCGGACTCAGCCTTGAGCCGGGCCAAATCGGGCAAGGGGAGGAGGAGATCGTCAATCTCACGTTTGGACTTGGCAACGCTGCCGATATCTTTAACCTAAGTCCGATGCGGCAAAACCAATCCCCTGAATTTGACTCAGATACTGTTCAGGACCACTCGAGATCGGATCTAGGGAGGTTGGAGTTGTGATCACCCCCTTGAACTACTCCAAGTCCGCTCACAGTTGGACAACAGCTAGGGAAGCTTTTCTTCACCACGTGAAGTGTTCATGGCATCAAAGGGGTCAACCCCAAGGCAAGACGCGTGCCACTACGTGACCAGCAAGAGAAGGAAGCTCGCCGACTGCATGAGCAACAAGAGGAGGACGCACGACGCTTGCAAGCCAAGCGTGATGTTCATAACGACAATATGCGTAAGGTTGGGTGGACTGCTCAACAAGAGATGCTCCAAACCCAAGTGGGCAATCACGACATCTTCGTGACTCCACAACAGAACATCGTGGCTACTGCCACGCTGTTAAACACCTTGTAGTTCGGGCCCGACCACCTTGTAGTTCACCTCCACCACGAGCGGTTTCATCGCTACAGTCGGAGTCGGAGCCCTTACCCAGACGAAGGAGTTCCGTCGTTTACCCACAAACTACAACAGGTCGACTGGCCATTTGGCTTCAAGCCGACTGGTATAGAGAAATACAATGGGAAGACCAACTCGGAGTCCTAGCTAACTATATACACCTTGGCAATCCGCGCGGCAGAAGGCGACCACAAGACCATGGCTAACTACCCGCCAGCCATCTTGGCCAACTCGGCAAGGACATGGTGGACAGGGCTTTCCAGGTAGTCAATTGGCTTCTAGGGGAAACTCCATGAACGCTTCGTCGTAAACTTCCAAGGAACCTATGAGAGGCCATCATCTGAGTACGATCTGTACCAGTGCCACCAAAGAAAGAACGAGTCCCTCCGCGACTCCATCAAGCGATTTTCCGAGAAGAGGAATTCAATACCAAAAATCAAGGACGAGGCCGTTATTGCTGCTTTCCGCAAGGGAGTAAAGGATACCCCGTTCATTGCCAAGTTCACTTGAAAGACTCCCAATTCTGTCAAGGCTTTGTTCAACAAGGCAAATAAGTACGCCGACTCAACCGACGCTATCGCCGAGGCACTCGACGACAAAAAAGAACCTCGACAGAAGGAGCAAAAGGACACCAAAGACGCGGCCCCGACTAAGTCTGGCAACCGCAAGCGCAAGTCGGATAACAATGTGGCGACTGTCGAGCGCAACCGACCGCAATCTCCGAGGACGGACGACTACCAAAAGGTCATGAACGGGCTATACCCTTTCTACCCAAAGGGGAAACTCGCGACCAAAAACTGCTTCATGCTCAAGAAGTTTGCTTCCGAGCCGACATCTGCGTTTGACAAGCAGAAAGACAAAGACAAGCCGGACTCGGGCACAGCCGGCTACTATCAAGATCCCCAGGCTGAGCTCAATCACATATTTGGAGGGCCATCTGCGTACAAGTCTAAGCGTAAACAGAAGCTAACTGCCCGAGAAGTGAACTTGGTCACGACAGACGCCCTCAAATATCTGCGCTGGTTGGAAAGAGCTATCACCTTTGACCGCGTGAATCACCTTGACCGAGTAACGCATCCAGGATGTTATCCACTCGTCCTAGACCAGGTCATTAGAAGTATCAAACTGAAGAAGGTTCTCATCGACGGAGGAAGCACACTCAACATTTTATTCGCCAAAACGCTAGATGAAATAAGATACCAACATCCGAGCTGCGGCCAAGTACAACTCCCTTCCATGGGGTAATCCCCGGCCTCTCTTCAACTCTACTCAGATAGATCACTCTGCCAATTACTTTTGGCACGCGAAAAAATTTCTATATGAAAAACTTCTGCTTCGAGGTGGCCAACTTCGAGACTATGTACCACACCATAATCAGACGACCTGCACTTGCCAAGTTCATGGTGGTGTCTCACTATACATACATGGTGATCAAGATGCTAGCACCAGCAGGAGTACTGTCCCTGCGCAGCGATATTAAGCTAGCCTTCATCTGCGACAAGGAGAGTTACGAGCTGGCCCAGTCTCACGAAGCGGTAGTCGGACGAAGCAATATCCGACTAGCTGCAACGACTACAAACGAGGACGACCAAGTCTCGGCGAAAAAAGTGGCCAAGTCAGTAATATCAGCAGACTCGGAAACGAAGAAGATCCCCCTGGACCCTTCCGACCCCACCAAGATTGCGCTTGTCGAGACCGAACTCGACCCCAAATAGGAAGACGAGGTCGTCACCTTCCTCTAGGCGAACAGGGACATATTTGTTTGGAAGCCTTCCGACATGCCTGGTGTACCAAGGGAGGTGATCGAGCATTCCCTAAACGTCAAGCCGAATGCCAAACTAGTCAAGCAACGACTATGGCGCTTCGCACAAAACCGCAAAGATGCTATTCGGGAGGAGATAACCAAGCTCCTAGCAGCTGGGTTCATCAAAGAGGTGTACCACCTGAATTAGCTGACAAACTCAATCCTGGTCTAGAAGAAGAATGGTCAATGGCGCATGTGCATTGATTATACTGACTTAAACAAGACGTGTCCCAAAGATCCATTTGGTCTACCGAGAATAGATCAGATGGTCGATTCAACTGCGGGATGCGAATTACTCAGTTTTCTTGACTGTTATTTTGGATATCATCAAATTAGATTAAAGGAGGAGGACTGCCAGAAGAATTCTTTTATCATGCCATTTGGGGCATACTGCTATGTCACTATGCTGTCCGGGTTAAAAAAACGTTGGCATAACGTATCAACGCGCTATCCTGCGGTGTTTTTACACTCAACTCAGGCACAACGTGGAGGCATATGTCGATGACGTGGCGATCAAGACCAAAGTCAAGGAGAACCTCATCACTGACTTGGAAGAAACTTTTCAAAGCCTTCGAAGATTCAAGATGAAGCTGAACCCGGAAAAGTACGTCTTCGGAGTACCTTCGAGAAAGCTACTCGGCTTCATTGTTTCACAACGCGGCATCGAGATAAATCCAAAAAAAATTAATGCAATCATGAACATGACGCCCCCGACTAGCCAGAAGGATGTACAAAAGCTGACTGGCTGCATGGCAGCACTCAGTCGATTCGTTTCCCGACTCGGTGAACGGGGTATGCCATTTTTCAAACTACTGAAGAAAGTCGACAATTTTCAATGGACGCCAGAAGCCCAACAAGCTGTGGAAGACTTCAAGAGGTTCCTCATATCACCACCCGTGTTAGCGTCACCGATACCCCAGGAACCACTCATGTTGTATTTGGCGACAACTACTCAGGTATCAGCACGGTATTGGTAGTTGAGAGGGTAGAGCCAAGGCATATACAAAAAGTTCAATGCCAGTTTACTTTGTCAGCGAAGTTCTAGGTGAATCCAAAATAAGATATCCCCAAGTCTAGAAACTGCTATATGGTTTGCTCATAACTATTCGGAAGTTGATACACTATTTTCAGTCACATTAAGTTACAATCGTCACATCGTATCCATTCGGGGACCTCCTACACAATCGCAAAGCTACTGTTAGAATCGCTAAATGGACACTCGAGTTGATGGCGTTTGATATTGT
This sequence comes from Oryza meyeriana var. granulata, assembly GCA_003991445.1. Classification (NCBI taxonomy): domain Eukaryota; kingdom Viridiplantae; phylum Streptophyta; class Magnoliopsida; order Poales; family Poaceae; genus Oryza; species Oryza meyeriana. The sequence goes on from RYFJ01000174.1 coordinate 213,073, forward strand.
TTTCCAGCCACGGACAGTAATCAAGTCACAAGCACTTGCCGACTTTATGGCTAAGTGGACAGAAGTTTAGACGGCTACATCAATAGACAAGCTAGAATACTGGACGATGTACTTCAACGGTTCACTACGGATCGGCAGAGCAAGGGCCGGCGTCGTTCTAACGTCACCCACTGGTGAAAAGCTCAAATATATCCTTCAATTACATTTTCCAGCGTCTCACAATGTCCCCGAGTATGAGGCACTTATCCACAGGATCCGTATCACCATATCACTTGGTATTCGCCGACTGGTAGTTTGTGGAGATTCTCAACTCGTGGTAAATCAAGTTATAAAAGACTGGACGTGACTAGACGACAACATAGCGGCATATTATCAAGAAGTATGGAAGCTGGAAAATAAGTTTGACGGGCTGGAAATTACACATGTCCTACGCCAATACAATGAAGCCGTAGATGAATTAGCCAACATGGGATCCAAGCGAGAAGTGGTCCCAACTAGAATTTCTATCGAGCAGTTGCAGGTGCCATCACCAAGAAAAAGCCTATCCCAAAGCAGTCGGGGGCTGAAGCTACCCCGGAGCCAAGGGAAGTGCTAATCATCTCTCAAGACTGGCGAACCCAAATCATCCGATTCTTATTAGAAGACAAGCTTCCAGAAGATCATAGCGAAGCCGAACGGATCAAACGTCGAAGTAAATGCTTTCTTATAGTCGGAGCAGACCTCTATCGTCGAAGTGCATCCGGAGTCCTCATGCACTGTGTCACATCTGAGGAGGGCAAGTAGATTCTGCAATCCATCTACTCGAGTGCCTGTGGCAACCATGCCGCGTCCAGGACGTTAGTCGGAAAGGCTTATAGGCAAGAATTCTTCTAGCCGACCACAGTTACTGACGCTAAGGATATAGTTCGGACATGTGAGGGATGCCAGTTTTTTGCTCGACAAACACATTTACCAACTCAGGAATTACAGACAATCCTAATATATTGGCCCTTTGCAGTCTGGGGGTTGATATGGTCGGGCCATTCAAGAAAGCACCAGGAGGGCTCACACACTTGTTTATCACAGTGGACAAGTTCACAAAGTGAATTGAGACAAAACCCATTGTTACCATCACAGCGGCTAGGGCAAAAGGCTTCATCATGAGTATTATATATCGATTTGGTGTCCTCAATTGCATTATAACGGACAATGACACTCAATTTATTGGCGGCATATTTCAAGATTTCTGTGATGACTTCAGCATCAAGATCTGTTATGTCTCTCTGGCATACCCACGGAGCAATGGGCAGGTTGAGCATGCAAATGGCATGGTCCTACAAGGTATCAAGACTAGAGTATTTGACCGACTACAACCATACGCAGGGCGGTGGGAGTAAGAGCTCCCATCCGTTCTCTGGTCTCTACGAACCATGGTTAGTCAGGCAACAGGGCAATCCCCTTTCTTCCTAGTCTATGGTGCCGAGGCCGTGTTACCAACTGAGATAGAGTTCGGCTCACCATGAGTTTGGGCCCACTCAGAAGACAAGTCCAATGAAGGCCGACTGGTAGAGCTAGATCAGTTGGAAGAAGCAAGGGATGTCGCAACTATCCAGTTGGCAAGATATCTTCAAGGCCTGTGTCGTTATTACAGTCGTAATGTTTGTGGCTGCGCCTTTTCGGTAGGAGATCTCATTTTAAGAAAAATTCAAACCACCAAAGACAAGCATAAATTATCTCCCTTATGGGATGGGCCGTTCATTATCGCTGAGGTGACACGTCTGGGTGCTTACCGACTGAAGACTGAAGATGGCGTCCTAATCAATAACTCATGGAACATAAAACATCTATGTCTTTTCTATACCTGAGTATTGTACTCCTTTCATATAGAAATAAGTAAAGTTTCTTACTCTGACTCACTATGCCGATTGTTTCAACCAAGTAGTGAGTCGGGGGCTACATGATGATAATATGTCTTCTGTTATTATTAATGTTTGAGTTTATTCTATCTAAAGTCATGAAGTTTTATAGCAATTATGCTAAGTTTTTGCCAAGTATAGCCTTATGTTTTTGCCGAGTATAGCCTTATGAGACAAACGCCTTTTTAAGTTGATCTCTACTCACTCAGCATAAACCGGCTAGTCGGGTAAAACTAATGATGGCTAAGATAGAATACGTACTCAGCGAAGTATTATAGCAAATAGCAAAAGCATTTACAATATATACACACTGTTTTTGTTTTCCTCGAACACCGACTGCTTAAAAGCTCATGATTACAATGGCAGATCTTTGGCGATTGCCCGAACGGTAGGCCTAACCTGGCTGATCAGCTCTAAGCCCTCCTTTGGGATGGTGCCCTCAACAAAGCCCTCACCAACTACCTCAATGTCTACCCGGGGGTTAGAGAAACTTTATCATAGCCAGTGCTTGGGCAATACCTACGGTAGCGTGCTCTGTAGCATATTCTTTCAAGAGAGCTGGAGCCTCTTCAAGACGTTGTGCCACTTGGGAGATAGAGCTAGGACTGGATCCAGCCAGGCCAGGCTGCATGATGTCTAATAAAGTCTTCACGGAATCCACTATGATATTTCACGATTCCTTTATTACTTTGATCTCCTCAGCAAAGGAACCGAATTGGATTTGCGAATTGGCTTTGAAGGTTGCTCGCACAGAAGAGAAGCATCAGCAAATCTAAATATCTAGTCTGGCAGAGTACAAGAGCAGATATGCAACTTACTCGCGCACTCAGTGTCGACCTTAGACTTCGCTTTCTCGAGCTCTTTCAGCTCCTTTTTTAGGCGTTCAATCTCAAGGGATTGGTTATTCAAATTTGTTTCTAGAGCTACAGCCAAACAAAGTTGAAGACTAAGAACATAGAGAAGGATGTCTGGAGCTACTCGGGCAAAGGGGAAACTTACCTCTAATGGTCCCTATCTTCTCCTAGTTTTCGTCCCGGAGCTAGTTGACCGAGTCCTTCAGCCAATCTTCCCTCTCCTTGCTGGTCCTTTCCAACTCATCCTTGGTGGCCTGGAGCTGGTTGAGTTGAGTGAGCTGGGGAGCGAGTTAGGAAAGAACCTTACCCATCTTCTCAGATCGCTCAATAACTTGCTGCATGAGTCAGACGATTATCAGATAAGACGAGTTACGATTGCAGAAGATTCAAGATCAGCTAATCAGCTTGAAATTGCAAACACAGCTGGTCGAATTGTGTACCAGGACGCTCCTTGAAGCTAAAATAGCGGCTTCCATCAGCTTGACTCGCTCCTTCTGTGCGGCCTCCTCGTTTAGTTCAAAGGTTTGTTCATCTCCTTTCGGAGTGACCCCATAGAACACCTAGGGAAAATTTGGTGGAGGAGCTTCAAGCCTGGGGAAGTCATTACCTTCTGAGGATGAGGAGAGCGGAGGACAGGGAGTTCTGTGTCTTGAATCTACTGGTGGCGCTGGCTCTTCGGTGGGCTCGGTGATTGGGACATCAGCTACGGTGTCCCGACTGGGCAAAGTTTGTGGCCCATCCGAGTGGATTGTCTCGACCTCAGGGGCTGGAACAGCACTCGGCTTGGGCTGGGGCTCCGCAGGCTTGGCCTGTCACACCCCGATCTAGCATCGCCGTACAATGGCACCAAATAAGGCATGCCACAGGAAAACAGCGCGAACTGCATTCCCACGGAATCGCGATACCGATACCAGTCCCAGGACACAGCACTGGTATCCACGGAAATCAGACATGCATCATTGTAGAACCTTACATAAATAAATAATTAAATGGACTTATACCTTTACTTATGTTGCAGCTTCGGAGCAAGCCGGAGACAGCAACGAACAACATAGAGACAGCGGCAACAACGGAACAGCGGACTAAGTCCTAACACACAGGTAGCGGCTGGGAACCAGGACGAAACCCTAATCTTCACTTCACCGCAACTCCAGCAACCAGCTCCCGGCGGAGAACTATATATATAGAGCAAGGGTGAGTACATACGTACTCAGCAAGCTAGAGGAACTTAGCTGGTTGTTGCAAGCTTTAAAGAGGGGCTGGTTATTTTGCAATCTACTTTATTTAAATCTTTTTAAATCTGCTAGTGTGTGCTTCTCAACAATCAGGGCGAGGTGAGTCTCGCCTGATCAGAGTGAGTTGTATCAATCTTTGAATCAGCACAACTCTCAAGAGCTGGCCTCCGGGATCCAACTCCACCAGCTGATCCAACCTCATCAGGCCCACAGCCCTGCTGTCCTTGTCAACTTCACAACATTTTCTGAAATTGGATTCCCAATCCGCAAACATACTTTCACAAGCAGTAGTCAAACAAAACTACGCTAAGGAATCACCTCACATCTGCCCATGACCGTGGGCATGGCAATTCAAACAGTTTAAACCTCTGTAGAGGGGGTACACTTTACCTACATGACACGACTTACTCTTGTCACCAGCTCACATGCATTGGGTACGATTTGGTGACGTAGCGGTTTTCACGACAAGGCATTTCCCAAACCCTCCCAGGTTACCCCATGCCAACTAGAGGGGTCCTCGAGACCAACAACAAGGTAGGTCCGATACCATGCTGTGCTAGGAACCCAGGAGGCATCCCCGACACCCTCTCTCACGATCCATAGTCCAATGGTATGCAAGGCGTCCCTGGGAGGCTAGTTACTCAGCCAGGAGTTATCCCATATCACCCATGTGGTTGTACTATCATATGTTCGGATGAAATTCTGAAGGAATCGGTCCTTAGCTGAAGTGTGAGAGACTCGTCCTGCTGGCACGTTCCCCGCACCGCGGTTTTCATAAACCATTTTATTTTCAAGGCACCGACCGAGGTATTGGGTTTTCCAAAGTTTCGTAAACCCAAGTTTTACCCATCGCAATTATTTTTAAATTTGATAGGTGATCACCGGTACCATGCCCGTTGACATGGCTACCGGGATCTATCAAGGGTGGTGACAAGGAGGTGTAAGGGAATCACAATCAATCAAGGAAGTCATGCAGTAAATGGGTTGGCCGCCTGTCGGTCATCTTGTGACCGCGGCCAAGAAATCATCTCTGTGTAGCCTAGTAAATACGATTTGGCAATCAAAGTACTTAGTTCCGCAAATATGGGCTCAAGATGATCAAAGGTGATTTGCCTTGCTCAAGGCGTGCAGCTTCATCTTCGAAATCCGCGTCCTGAGGCTCCTCGGACTCCGACGCTACATGCGTTACGGAACAATTCAAACAAACGGCTAATATAATAGTCCTATTAGGAATTTCTAAGGGTGCCAGCAAGAAGATCTCATTTTTAGAAAAATTCAGGAACTGGAATGGAGTCAATCGGACGAATGAAGAGGAAGATATGAATTTTTAAAGGTTCCTGTAATTTCTAGATTGAAGAAAAAGGAGAGGGTTTCCTCATTTTTATCTCCTCTGGCCCACTGCTAGGTAGGCCCAAGCCGAGAGAGAAACAAGGGAGGTGCATGCGCGGTGCTTGGGCCGTGTTGGCCAGGAGCCCATATGGCTGCGCTCAACCGAGGAGAGATGACGGCCTGGGCCGAGCGACTCCATGGCCCATACTGGCGGGGAGCGGGTTCTGACATGCGGGCCAGAATACGACAAGTGGGGCCCACTATCAGTTGCGGGTTCATAGAAGAATGGGTTAATGGAGGGATTTGGTTCAGGAATCGGTGGACGGGGCACAACGCGCGGTTCACGGTGCTCCCGATCTCGGCGGGCCCATGGGCAGGCGCACGGGCTCGGCGGACCGCGCATACGCAAGATCGGGATGAGGGTTCATGGCTCTCGTCCAGGCAGCGGGAGGTGGATGATGAACAGGGGCCCGATCCTACGGCTAGCGGCGGCATAGCTCGCTGGAGCGATACACGGGGAACTAGATGGTGGAGAGGGCTCCGAAGTGGAGCGGAGGCCAAGGGAAGACTGGGTAGCTGCTTGGATTCGCCGGAGAGTGGACAGGGGTGGAGTATTCCGAGGACTCCTCAAGGCGACGTGAATTTGGGCACTCCTCCGGCGAGGCTTCATGGTTCGATTCCGTGTGAGAGAGGGGGTCCCAAGGTTCCAAAATTGATTCCCGGGGCGGTGACTTGCCATGATTGCCTCCACACGGCAGGCAACAGCGCGCGGGAAGGTGGCAAATCGGCAGACCGTGGGAGAGGGGTCGACAGGAGGGCCTAACCCCCGGGGCGGTCGTCTACGAGAGCTCGGAGGGGAAGAAAGGGGCGAAACTGAGATGGAGATCTACCGTAGTGGGAGAACACTATGGCGAGCACCGGCGGCACGAACGTGATTGTTTGTGCCTTGGTGTGAATGGGGTGGGGAAGGAGGGAGCCGGGGCATCGATGGCGGTCCTCGGGTCCTCACCGGTGGCCCGACACGAGCCGAGGAGAACGACGAGGTCGATCGACCGGACAAGCTCAAGGGCAGCAGTGGAATGGATTGTGAAGGGGTGGACAAAAGAGTGCTGCAGGGTACTTATAGTCGAGGCAGACCAAGAGGCTTTGAGGGGAAGGAAAACTTTCTCACGGGGCGAACGGTCAAGTGGCGTCATCATCATCCTCTGCCTGTCGGCGTGTGGTGGCCAAGTGAGGGGGAGCGATTGTCTGGCTCGAGAGAGAAAAAGGGGCGGGCAACGAGAAAGAGAGGCCGCGAGCTTCCATCTTGAGACGGAGCCGGGTAGAGGAACGGCTCCCCGGTTTGGCAGCTTGTGGTGGACCCCGGATGACGCGGGCGGGCAATGAAAAAGCGGTGTAGGTGCTTGGAGCGGTGTGGCGGCAGGGTGGTCGCCGCGGCAGGCGGCATGACGGAGACGTTCTCTCTGGTCGACGGGGCGAGCGGGAACGGTGGGTGGGAGCCGAGAGCATCCAAGGCGCGGGGCAATTTGAAATTGGTGAGGGCGTTCGGCGAGAGAGAGAGAGAGAGAGCCGCGTGGGGAAGAGAAACAGGGAAGTGCTCCCGTTCTCACGCGAGCGTGTGCCTGACACGTGTAGAGAACATGTGTCGGTGCCAGGGAGGAAGGATGCCGAACAGGCTGGGAATGAGATGTTCGGTGATGGGCCAGGAAGAAGCCCATCAAGCATAGGGAGATTTTATCTTTTCTGGTAGGAAACAAGGGAGAATTTCTTTTATTATTTTGTTGAATTTCTTGGAGGGATTAAATGAGATATGGAATTGGATTGAATTTGGGTTATGGGGGTTTATTGTTTTTGGTTTGACTTCAAGGAGTGATTATCCAAGGGATTATTTAATAAATTATGGAACGGATCTTGGAAATTTGAAGATAATCATAGAGATTTGAGATGTAGTTCCTTGAGATGGGGAGTTGGTCACCAGGATTTCTATTATAAAGGGTCGAGACGGAGTCGAGATCGATTGTGCAAGATAGAAAGCCACTAGGGTTTTGGAACGAAATTTGATAACGGCGATTCGAACTCGGAGATTCATTTTAGGAACCAAGGTTTTTGAGAGGAGGGATTTCTCGGGATCAAGGGCAGGGATAAAAACTGAGATGCAGGGCACAACATACAAACAGCACACAAAGATCGAAATTTTCACAGGTACTTTTTAGCAAAATAATGTTTAACGTCTCGCGGAAAGCGGGGCGTTACACAGCCTCAGTCGGGATGGTGACAGCGACGAGGGTCGGTGGCGCTGTCCCTTTAGGATCAGCATCACATGGCTTCCTGAAAGATTATGCTTTAATCAAGATATTGCAAGACAACTCGAGATTTTCCAAATTTTGAGGATTCTATAAAAGGAAGTCTTGAATCTCCACCCCTATGCACCTGGGGTGGAGGTAATCGACGAGGGGCCTAAGGGCCAACTCAGCGACGATGTGCTGCCTATTGCTGGGCACGGGGCCACGGTGGTAGGTGGTGCAGGACTTGGCCCAGTTGGCACTGCACTAGGTATGGCCGACTGGGGCGAAGGAGTGGTCAGCGATGCAGTCCTGGGTTGGTTGGTCTAGGGGTTGTGCTACTGAGATCTTTAATCATTGGACCGCCTGACGCCTTACTCGGCATGCTCTTTTTCTTGGTCTGGTCCGTCATAGGTTGCTTCCCAACCCTCTTGGGGCTGGGTTGGACTTCTGAGGGGCTGGCCAGCTGCTTCCTGGACCCAATAGCCGACTAGCTAGGAGGGTACGAGGAGAACTCGGCATATTCCTACAAGCATCACGCATCGAGGTAGATTCAGTTGGACTATGTTCATATCAATTATCGCAAGACAAGCAACAAGATAACAGGTACAAGACATTACCGCCTGCCAGGGCCTGTCTTGGCAGTATGGCTTGGGGGCCCTCTCGGCGTCCGGAGTCTCAACGATTCCGCTGACAAAATAGCCAAGCAAGGCGTCGGTGACAACATCCTTATTGACGAAGTCAGAGCACTCTCAGGTTAGGTCCTTCTTCCCTTGGTAGTCGTAGCCGAGGTGGATCTTGGCCTTTAGAGGTTGAATCCGACGATTCTGGAAGGTCCTGGCCACCCATGCCCCGGTCAACCCCTTGTCCTTCAGGGTGTCTTTCATCTCCAGCAACAGTTGCACCTAGACCATCTCAGCCTGGGATGGCAGAGCAGTCTAGCTCTCCAGTAACGTGGGGCGATTTCTAGTGAAGGGCGGAAAAGAGGGCTTGAGGTTAGAGCAGTAGAACCACTCCTAGTGACATCCCTTCAACAAGGTCTTTAGAGGAACGTGCAAGTAGGCCTTCTTCATCTTATTGCGGAGTTGAAGGTCTGCTCCCCCTATCACCTGGATTTTGGATTCGGAGGGTTGTGGCTTGACATGAAAAAGGAAACGAAAAAGATTGAAATAGGGATCAATACCAAGGAAGGCTTCACAGAGAGTCACGAAGATGGAGATCTGGAGGATAGAATTGGGGTTGAGGTGGATGAGTTCAATTTTGTAATAATCGATGAGACCACGGAGGAAATCAAAAGCGAGAAGAGCGAATCCACGGTTGAAGAAAGAAGCAAAAACCACGAGTTCGTGGGGGCCTGGAGAAGGGATCGACTCACCAATGGCAGGACGCCAGTTGATAAGCTCCTTAGGCTAGAGGCATTTCTTCTTCTCCAGATGAGCCAACTTCAATGGGCAGACGTCTGATGTAGGCCATGACCCCGATGGCATGTTGGAGATGTCAAAGGGAGCCTTCGGCGTCTTCAAACTGTGGATCTAAGGGGAAAGGCTTCTGGATGATGGGAATCGAAGGAGGGATAAAGATCTTTGCGGATTTCTGAAGAACAGCTCGAGCTACTGGAAACCCTAGTTGGAGCAGAGAGCGCGAGGTTTGGCATGTTTTTTGGAAGCGGAAGCGTTTGGTGATTTAGAGGAGAAAGGAGAATCTTTTTTCTCTCCCCTTGATTTAAAGGTCTACGTTGGGTAGTTGGTCTCGGCCGGCTTGCTCAGTAATGGGCTGTAAGATATGAGTTCCTAAATAGCATGTTCTATTGGGCTAACGACTGTCTGTGTTAAAATTACAGTGCGGATGTTATTTTAGACGAACTAATTAAAATAATCAGATATGCTTTATAATTAAATATAATTGCTGGACACATGTGTTCAGATATCTGAATTATTTGACAGGTATTGAGGATATATCTTTATAAAGATCAATTGCTGGTCTCCATTAAAATTAGAAATACAGGTATCTCTCAAGTACACATAACCATATATTGGGTCAAAATCCAGAAGTGGTACTTGATTTATATACTTAGCCAAATTGCCTTAGCAAGAATATTTCCAGCTGATATGATGCTGAAGAGTCCAATTTCTGATAAATATATCACTCAGGAAAGACTTAAAGGTTAAAGATGTTTGACTTTATGTTTAATTGTGAAACAATTAAACACAAAGTCAGGGGCTACACCTAATAGGTGCGCCTACTCGGCACACACTATTTATATTTTCCTATGATGTCCTTCATAGCCTCGTTACCAACTGATATGAAGCAGTATTAGGGAAAGAGGTACTTGGACAATGGGAACTCGGGGTAAGACACTCAGGAAATGTTCACCATGGAGGATGAACACCCGGCATCAACTGTGACTCAACTATGAAGGTCTCAGGGGCTACCGTGGATGCCATGGGCACCGATATCTCATGAAAAGTTTTGTGGCCACTCGGATAGAACATGGGCCTAATCCTGTAATTAGGGATACAATAGGACTCAGCATATCTTACCTTGCATGACAAGAGAAAGAGTATAGTCCTAACCGGTTACATTGTATTCCTGAAAGAAAATCACTTGGTTGAGTCCGATTGGGATTCTTCTTATAACCTTGCTTTCTCAATATATAAGAAGAGACAAGGAGCCTCTTGGAGTAAGGAACAATACTATATCACAATCTCACCAGAGAAACCTTAAGAGCAATACGCAACAGTTAGAAGTAGGATATTACCTCATCTTGAGAGTCTAAATCAGGATAAACTCGTTTCATGTTTCTTTGTATTTCATCAAATTTAGGTCTCACGAGTAGCCCCATATAATTATTAATGATAGAAGACATTAATAGACCTGTTCCGGTATCTCTTGCTACCTGGATTATCTAATTCTAGGAGGGCAATTAATTACTGTAATTACGATTACCCACTGGGTATGTGCATGCTTCTCATATGATTAAAAGGAACTCTATAGCTTCCCCGAAAGAGAAAAGGAACTATATACTTGCTATAATTTAGTTTTTATGGGAAACATAAACTTCAAGTAGAACGGGTGAAAATTTTGACCGCGCAAAGTCAGCATTTTCTACAAAGGTGGGACGCATATACTACTATGTGGATTTGGTCTGTGGTGTCGTCATTGCCAGCCTCAGTTATCTGTTCCGAACATCAGCACCTAATAGCTGGGGTTTTGCATTCCTCATTTTCTCGTGGTGAAACGTCATTGGGTAAAATATGCAGAACTGGTCATACGTACACTTAATTCCTGTCAGGCTTAGATCTTAAAGCGAAAAACAAATCAAAATTGGAAAAGAAAACAAGATGGCAGATATCAATCGGTCAGAGTGAATCGGCGTGCGTCACAATATTTCACATTCCTAGGTCATCTTTTAAAGTACCAAGTCAACTATCTGAACTGTCCTGTTCGTAGGAAATTTAACTATTTGCCACTTTTAGTTTGACAATTAGCCAAATATCTCTTTTAGTTTTACACTTACAAAATTACCATCCGAGAGAAGTTTTTTTAATTATTTGTCAATTTTTGGGACTGTGAAGCACCACATGTGCATACCAGCGTGGTTATGTTTGGCAATTAGCTAAATATCTCTCTTAGTTTTACACTTATAAATTAATTACTGAAGAGAGAAGTTTTTCTAATTATTTATCACTTTTGGCACCATGAAGCGCCACATATATATACCAGCGTGGACGGGACAAGCAAAATGACCAATTTACCCATCAAGCACAGAGCGAGTTCGTTTGTTTGGTTTGTTTCTGGCACTGCATGTGTTTCAACTGGAGTGTGTCCGGTTACTTGCTATGTATGACAGCATGAGTGCCTTGTGCCTCTGATTGAGCTAAAACGGTCATGTCTATGCCCGGGTTTGAATTTGTGTGGTTTTCATTTATCGAACACCATATGCATTCATGCACATTTTCGTGTAATAATATTTGCGTACACATTTGACTTCTTATTAATATAAAGTGTGTCATATTATACAATATTCTTATTCCTGAAAAAAGAATATTATGCAGCATGCTTGACTGGATTCTGCAACTCAACGATGACTTGAAGCAGAGGTTTATGCAGATTAAGGCTGTGTTCGGCAGCACTTCTCTGTTTTGCTTTTTCTCTCGTTTTCCGCGTGCACGCTTTTCAAAATGATCAACGGTGTGTTTTTTGCAAAAAATTTCTATATGAAAGTGGCTCTAAAAAAGCAAATAGATCCATTTTTTAAGTTTTTAATAGTAAATACTTAATTAATCACACGCTAATAACGTTTCTCGTTTTGCGTGCGCAGAATAAGCCAGAAGCCACCATTGTTACCGAACAGGGCCTAAGTATGAATGATCAGCAATCTGTCTGCACCTTCCGATTGCAGTGCCAGCAGTACCTCTCAAAGGAAAAACAGAAGCTGTTTTCAGTCAGTGGCAGATTCACCCATTGAGCAGGGTGGGTTGACCGGCACAGCTACGGTCTATGTCGCTGGACCCCTGCACCCTCTAGCTTTGTGTATTGGGCCAGGTCAATGGGCCATCTATTAGCCAGACACACACGTCGGTCCGTAGGTGATTAACGACATGTTGACGTCTCGTATTCGGATCTTCGATGCGTGGCGCGACGGTTCATCTTCTGATCTTCGACTTCGACGCGACGCAGCCACGCCCCACACGGCCACTGCGCCACACGCCGACCGCTGACGACATGCCGAATTGCCAACGGCCGACGCCGCCTCGCGCCCACGCCATTCTGCCATCTGCGCTCACCGACGCACCACGCGCAATTGCCTGTGCAGGCTGCGGCTCTGCTGCAACCGGCTAGGGTAGGGCCGGCCTAGGCGCCTGGCCTACCAGTAGCCGCTGCCCCGCTCACTGGTAGTGGTAGGCCCTGCTACTGGTAGTGGTAGGCGGTAGCCGACAGTGGGCAGACTCCGGCAATCTGGCTCTCCGCGAGACCATAACTCCGCCTGTGTCCGGAAGAATAGATTTGTTTAAGTCTTTTAGAGTTCCTAAAAAGGTTTAGTGATTTATTAACGGTATGTCTTCTCATATATTAACTAATTTTTAAAAATATTTGATTAGTTAACTATCACTCATGTTTTTGTATATTGACTTATTTTGCAAATTGCTAGGTTTACTATAATCTTTTGGTGTATAATAAATTATATATGCTGCAAACATTATTGCTTCTTTTGCAATGAAAGGTATCATCTTGGATTTTCTTTTTTCCTTAATTTATTGATTGTACTGTATTTTTATGTGATTGCAATATAAATATAGTATGTACGGCATTCGGTTGTCTTTATTGAGCGAGCATATTCGCTCCATCTGTATTTTAATCTAGCATCCGCCACTGTTTTCAGTCATATGTTGCCGTGCATTTGGTCAGTCTATGTGGTTTCAGCCGTTGGGTAAATTGGTCATTTCGCGTGTCCTGTATGTGCTGGCATACACATGTGGCGCTCTACAGTGCCAAAGGTGAAAAAAATTAGAAAAGCTTCTCTCCAGTGGCAAATTTATAAGTGCAAAAGTAAGAGGGGTATTTGGCTAATTGCCAAACATAAAAGTGGTAAATAGTTAAATTTCCCACTGTTCGTTTAGTTTGCACTGGGATGGAAAAATTAGCCCATTTTTATTTTATTATGAGTAACTTTATGATGCTCTCTATCGAGATAGTATTCTACTATCAGTCTTTCATCAGTAGAAATGATCTATTAAATTAAAAATATGAACAGTCTAAATTAAGAGTATTGTAAAACGTCTCTTTCATTATACCTTGTAAAGCTAGTTTCACTAATGGTTTTGGACATAGAGTCGATTGAACTTCTCTCAACTATTAATTGATTTTATCTTTAAAAACTCGTCTTCAGTACCGAATATTTTATCGCTTCAACTCTTTAAACTGTTTAATTTACACACATCGATCTAAAGCACAGTGGTCTATTTCAGGTAACATTAGAAATCAACTCATCACAGAGCAACTATAATATACACACGTCGCAGGACAAGCACAGAAATTCAAAAATCAACTAACGCATGTACACTCAGTCTAATTTCATCCCAAGAATGGGAGCGCTTCTTGCTCCTTTGGCAGCACATGCTGTCGGCATCAGGCTACCTACCTGCTCAAGAATCAGGATGGAATCTGGACACCTTGCATGGTTCTAATTTAGTTCTCCGACTAGAAACAAAGCTAATACTGCGTAAGCCATATAGCTCCTGGCATCGATTTTCCTTCCAAAGCAGCTCTTGCATAAACCTGTGCGGTCGTTAGGCAGCATAAATACCGGCCAAGACAAAGGAATCCGACGAACTGCGAGGTCTCTTTCGTTAGCAGGTAGTAGTATGAAAGTGACAAGATTTCAATAAAAAGAGGTAGGAAAAGGACAGGACATTCTAGTATTTCGCACGACGCCAAAAGGTTTACAGTTCCCGGCCCGGTCATCGGCATAAAAATCAGGTCACTAAAGTCTCAAATCCGGGCTAGCACATTTTTTTAACCTGGCACTCCGAATCCATGACCGGTGTTTATTTAGACAAAACAAGCGTATAGCAAGAGGACATATTTTATGTTCAAAAAATCATCCAATTATGTGGCGCAACTGTATGATTATGAGGTGTTTAGTACGCCTCTAGTTGCAACATTACATATTCAACTCTGTCTCTGTAATGGCATGACCAACACGGCGATGTGATGAATGGCCTTCCCAGGCCACGTCGGAAGCGAGCTGCTTGCTCAGCCGAGCCCGTGCCCTCGGGAGGGTGCACGTACGTTGAAGAGGGAATCGCAGCCTCACCTCTGACTTGTGGAGCCTTGACTCGAAGAGACGTGTTAGGCTAGCACGTAACCCTTACAAGCAATGCCTCTTGTCTTTGCATGATTATTGGTGAAAACAGCTTAACGTCAAGCGGCACAGTAGGAGCAAGCTTGGGAGATCAATGATGGAGCTCTGAGCATATCCAAGCGGCGGCGGCCAGATCTGCTGGATCTAAAAGAAAGCAGCAACATGGCGGATGGGATTGGGGAAGAGAAAGTGAGCGTGTCAGAGGCGAGAGAAGAGGGGCCTATTGCTGCAGGACTTATTAGGACCGGACCGGACATTGAACCGACGAGGCCATCGGTTTACTGGTTCACTGGTCTAACCGTTAAGAACCGGTTGAACCGCTGGTTCGATAGTTTTAGACCGGATGAATTGAACCGGTCATGAAATATATTGAACCGGAGCAATATATATATATATTCGATTTATAGAAAAAAATAAGCACATATAATCTCAGCAACTGCACTCAAAAATTATTGTGACACTCAAAAATATTTTGGTGTGAGAAGCTTATCTGTGAGTGAATGATCGTTATGGAAGCTAGAATTTCAATTGTCATTCTTGGGAAAACATTTTTAGTCAGCACGTTAGCCTATTCAGTGATTCAGATAAGATGTGAGCACAATAGAATCAGAAGATTCAGAATGCCCGAGGGAGACTCACGCGGCATTGCCCGAAGAAGAGGAAGAGCACGGCAGCGGCCACAGCGCACCGACCGAGCGACACCCAGTCTCCGCGAGCGCGGCACCGGGCCGCGCGTCACCGCCACTGGGGTAAGCCGGCGACCTTTCCAGGGCCGGCATACCAGAGACCGGCAGGAGGGACCTCGCCACTGCTGCAGCTACCGGAGAACACAGGGCGCGCGGCGAAGACGGCGACGCGAGCCTCGACCAGACCTTGGACGCCAGCATCACGCGCACTAGCGGCGATGGTAGGGGATCAGCGTGGCATCCTCAACCGGGAAGGAGTAGAGCAGAGGAGGAGGGGTTTCTAGAAACTTCCGCGCATCGGAGGAAGGAGACAAGACGAGGCGAGGCGAGAGAGTCTGCCGCCGCCGTGAGCCTGCGCCTCCGCGGCCGCCGCCGTGCGCCTGCGCCGCTCCCGCCATGCGCCTGCGCCTTGCCGCCGTGCGCCCGCTGCAGCGCCGCCGCTGCCGCCGTGCGCCTGTGCCTCCGCCGCGCGTGCCCCTTGCCGCCGCCGCCGCCGCTGCCGCCGTGCGCGTGCGCCGCCGCCGCCGCCTCCTCCGCCGTCGGCTGCTGCACCTTGCCGCCGCCGCCGCCGCTGATCTGTTTTGGCACAACAGTCAGCAACAACGCAGGCACGCACAGGCAAGAGCAAGAGGCAAGGCAACCCTAAAAACTAGACATTTACAATTTTGCCCATCCCTTAGTTGTGTGGTCCTAAAAAAAGAGGGTAACAACGTCCATAAGCAAAAATCGGCCGGTTCCAATAAAACCGTCCGGTTCAGCGGTTTCAGAAAAAACCGGCCGGTTCAACCGGTTTTTACCGGTTCGATTGCATGGACGGTCTTTTAAATGAACCGAGCCGCTATACTCTCCGGTTCCGGTTTTTTTCGGTCGGACCGCCGGTCCGGTCCGGTCCTAATAACTATGCACTACACCACCTCCACCCCGATTTGTGCCCCTGGAGATAGAGGGACGGCTTCAATCTGCTGTATCCGCCTTTGATTTTCATCGAGAAGATGATGTGCTCTTAGGTGTTCCGATCTTTCAACGAGAGAGTGGATAACTTTGATTAGATGGAAACAACGTTGATGACCTAACTATATCGTCCAAAGACATTGCCCCATAGCAACCTATACACCAACTCCAGAAGTTATTCATGATCTTGATGGGGCACGATTAACCAAACCACAAGGGTACCCGTTAGAACTAGAAAGAACAAGATGAAACAAGAAATCTGAATACTCACGAAGGTGGGACTCCGAAAACAAGTAACTAGGCAGTTTAGCAGACACGCGCAATTACAGGCATAGTAGCAGTAGCTAACTCTCAATCTATCGAAATCCAAATTAAACTTAAGAGGGTGGCTATGTATTTATACATGAAGGGATGTTAGGATCGGCATCCAAGACGTGGCACGCCGCCTTAGGTTGTATAAGGCCCGTGGGCCCAAGTGGAGGTGATGCAGCACCATTGGTCTTAGTTTCTAGAAACTGGCCGACACTCTATTGGCAATTGCAGTTGACTCAAAGGAATTTGGATGTGAGGCAGGATTTGTTGGAAAGAGGACACCAAGGCCTTTCCATCAAGCACTCTTGGCCCCCAAACGGAATTCTAGGCCAACGGGCATGCTTATTTTAATTTGGCGCTGTGTAGTACACCAAGAATCTTGTGTATTCCATCATCCTTTAACTCGTGCATCTTCTCCCTCATTTCTAAGCACAATAACATGATCACAAGTATTTAGTGGTACCCCCATTCAGTAAATCATGCTTATACGACTCTAAGAATGAATTTACCTAATAAATAAGTTGAAGGGCATGAGCTCGAGTGATTGGTCTTTTTATCACTGGTTCATCTTGTGGCCATGGCGTGGTTGTAACCGAAGATGTCCCGATCAGAAGAGGGGATAGACAGTGGTGGCGGTGGGCAGAGAGCTCATCAGCCAGGAGAGGGAAAGACGGCTTCGATTTCTGTCGGATCTGTCTTCGATCTCGCTGGAGAAAAGGGGAGAGACGGTGGTTGGAGAGGTGGAGGTGGTGGCCAAACAGCTCATTGACCCTTGCTGCTGGGGAGCTCGTCTACGAAGAGGGGCAAAGGTGGCAATGTAGAGGAGAAAGGGGAGAGGCAATGGACAGAGGAGAGTGAGCGACAGGGAGAGCATAGGGGTGAGGAAGGTTTTATATTATTTTCTAGATTTTAGGATGTTCAGTGTAAAATTTTAGGCTTTCACATAAATATAAAAAAATAATGATCAAAATATAAAGTATCAGGGATCTGACATGAAAAATTAAGACCACCCCGAAGACTTTGTATTGTTGGATGTGGCCTCGGCCCACTTGTGTGGGTGACCTCAGGAAAGTTGGATGGAAAAGATTTGGGGTAATTGAGTGACAAGTATAAATTTCTCCTTTCTTTTATTATAATTAAAATGTTAATTAATGGTCACGTTAAATTGTTTTCACCCTTATCTTTACATCGTAGTAAATCTTAATCTGTTCAGAAGGGAATTTTGTTTTCAAAACATGAATTACACCTGTTGGACTCATCCGTTGTCTGCTGAGCCAGCATCGAGCCTGCTAGAACCTGCCACAGTGCCACGACGAAATGTGCCTCTACTTTGAGCGGAGCAGGCTGCCCGTTTATACAACCAATCAAATAAGGCCTCTTACGTACAAACATTCACACCAACTAATCATATTAAATCTTTACTACCAACAGTGTTTGGATTCACGATTGGACAGCGTTTAGCTACAGTACAGCAGTAGCTTTACTGATTTACAATCCTACGATCAACATCCTGTGTCGCATGCATCTTCACCGTCCACATTCTTTCTACTCCGTGCCCTCGCTGCCTGATGAATATAATAAGGCCATCATTTTCCAAGATTGGGACGTTTGTTTCATAGTAACACAATGCACTCAGGTCATCAAATGAACATTTCCCTGTTTGTGTGTATCGGAGGAAATTAAAGACGAGGACAGATCATAGCGCTCCGGCCGTTTTTTAGTCGACGTGCTCGCTCGCGCATTTATCCACGTCGTCCCTTTCCCTCCCGCACGTGCGAGACTGGGGTTGCCGTGGGACCGCGCGCTCAGGGTTCCCGCCCTCGTTTGCTTTAGTTATTGGTTTTGCTTATTGAGCAGATAAATCAGTAAAGCTACTTCGCGCATGTGTTGCCCGTATTCGGTTTGCCAACTGAAATGGAACCCCGCGTTGCCGCACGTGTGTGCCTCCTACATGGCAGCACCTTCCACCGTTGGGCCATATAGGCCCATAGGAGATAGGACATGTGAAACAGTTTGTTTTAATTTTTCTCTTTCCTATCCTATTAAGTGATTTTTAATAGATTGAAAGTTATCCAAAATTTCTATTGAGATTTATTTTTGATAGATTTTATTTTTCTATAATTTTGTTTGTAGTCATTTTAAATACTTCTAAATTCTAAGTTAAAATTTTTTGATAGATTATGTGATTTGAATATTTTTGTTGGAAATTTGAAACATTCAATTAATAAATTTGAAACTTTCCACTCAAAATTTCAAAATCTCTACCCAAAATTTGAAACTTCCAACTTAAATTTTAAAAATTTCAACTCAAAGTTTAAAATTTTCTAGTGATAGTTTGAAACTTTTAACTTAAATTTTAAAACTTTCAACTCAAAATTTGAAATTTTCTACTAATAACTTGAAACTTTCAACTCAAATTCATCATATATATAACATGTAATTTCAAGTTCTTTTGTGTTATAATTTAATGGACCTTTTCAATACTATGTGCATTACGCTCATTTTGTTTGAGTCTGTCGTTATGATAAATAGATTGTTAACTGTCTCACAGTTATCTATATTTTTCATGAATGCTCATGTGTCGGATATTACAACAGTGCGCGCGGTAACGCGCAGGCTGCCAGCTAGTTAAACAACATACGAAGCAAGGCGGACCTAACTAATACATGTAATCAGCATACCCCAATTGCATCTCCCTGCATAGATTAAGCATATGAACATGCCGTATACATGCGTTTTCTAGGCAGGTGCTAACCAAGTTCGCTTCCCTTTCGATTCAACTTATTTTAATACAAGTTGAACTCGCACACAGAATATGTACACACTTCACACTCATGCCCGCATATATCCATGTTAGATACGTCCTAACGCACGTCTAAATAATATTAGAGAATTAACCCTACATAGCACGAGCACATGCATGTTTTAACTACTGAACATATCCAGGCGTGCATATGCATGTGAAGAAACACCAAAATTTGGGTGAGATTTCCGATTCGATCAGTTAAAGATCAAATGGCACGGGGAGAATCTACTGGCATAGTGTAGTAGTAAAATGCATTGTAGGCAACTAAGGTCTTTTTTTTTAATTGGCATTGGAGAAATTGTAACGGACTAAACTAAATCCTATAAAATTAGAACAAAATTTCAAAGGAACCTGAAAGTTAATTTGTTCAAGCTTGTCAAATCTACAACGTTCTTAAGTTAAGTGAGCCGTCTCCACGCACACGCAAACCATGCATGCCGCATCACACACTAAGGCAGGAACGTGCGAGACAGCCAGGTGCGCACGAGAATACAAAAAGGCTCTTAAGTTTCATTCCATTATTTCTCGTCGTCCAATCAGGCACCTCACATAGACGATAGTAGTAGTAGTATTTAAAATCATATACCAGCGAAACTGACATAGTGCGACGGCAACATGTGTACTTCCGTGCCCACAAGGCAACACATTTCGGTACTTCGATTTCAATGAGTTGATAGTATTGATAACACGGCAGCGACTGACTAGAAAGATCATCTGATCATACGCATCTCAGTGCGGTCCCTTGTCTATGCCACTCCTTTGCTTACAGAATTTTGGGTACTTACATTATTACGTTTCATCACTTATGAATTTTCGTAGTTAATGTTGGTCAATAGTATTTTTACCCTGTTTTGGACTGCAGTTGTGATTTTTATCCCTCTTTTTAGCCTTTGTGATTATGCCCCCACTTTTCTAAACCGAAGCACCGGATTGCTCTATTCCGTTGAGTTCTCTTAACGGTGTTAATTTAGTGATAAAAAGATAGGTTTGCCTCGTATATTTGGCCTCACTTTTTTATAGTAATTTATTTGTTGTTTCTAAAAACCGACAAAACCGATGAGAAAAAGACAAACAAAAAGCCCATGGGTGTTAGGTAAACATGTCTGTTTACCACTATATTAACACCGTTAAGAGTGACTTAACAAAATAGGGGTAAATTGGAGCTTCTGTTAAAAAGGCATGGACGGAATCCTAAACCCTAAAATAAATAGGTAAACTTATAATTGCAATCTTAAATAGAGGTATAGGAGGCAGAGCACAAGATACACATATAGGCAGAAGAAATCAACAAATATATATATATTTAGGGCTCGTTCGGATGTAGGATTGTCAAAAAACAGAAATAGAAAAAAATATAGGATTAGAGTACCCTAGCACTCAAATCCTATCGATTGAAAAAATATAGGAGAACTGCAGGAATGACCATTTTATAGAGTACAGGAAAAACACAAAAATCAAAAGAGAGATAGACACAGAAATATCCAAGAGGTTAGACCTTATGATTAAATTCTTCTAAAATCCTATGTTTTTAGCCAATCCAAAGAGATTTCATAGAATTTTTGGGTAGCTATTTCTTTGATCCAAAGAACCATATAGAAAAATTTTCCGTAAGGTTTGAATTCCTCCAAAATTATAAAAAAAACTTTATTCCAAAGGAGCCCGAACAGGTGAAGTCGTGAAGAAGAAAATGATCCTAGTGGAGACGAAGAACTTATTAAAATGCAATGGGCATGTACGCATGCAGATTCCAAAGTTGAGAGCGCTTGAAACTCGTAAATAATAACTTAAGCCAGCCCAAAACAGCCTGCACGTTTGCACGTAGAGAGATCATGCTCGAGTAAAATAGAGGGATTGGGCTATTCAAGAATATATAAAAAAGAATATACATATTATCATCTACTGTTTCTATTAAAAAAGAATATTTTTTATTATCTATTATGTAAATCACTGTACACTTATGAGAAAAACAAGAGTCGGTCGTGATTAGCAGCGTACGTAATTAGTAGCAAACCGCACAGGGTCAGAAGGCAAAGCGAATTAACACTACGGGTGAATGGTTCTTTCTTTTCCTTTCTACTCCCTCTATCTCAATATACACAATATACAGCTATCTTTAAATTTAATTTTTTCAAATATAACTATAACACATATAAAAGTCCTATTACTTTCTATCCTATCCTTAGTAGACCCATCATCTCATTAACCCTCAAGATCCATACCCCACTTATATTATTCTTAATTTCTATCACCCACCATTTATTAATAAGAATATTTTAGATATTTTATCTCAATCCTTAATTCTCCCAAATCAGTACTAGATAGCTATATTTTGGAACGGGAAATATCATGCATAAATTAAAATAGCAACGGCAAGAGAGAAGGGGTTGAATCAGTACACTGCCACAGAACACCTCGTCACTAACGGCTCCAAAACATCATCTATAATGGGCCACCGAGCCGTTGTTGTACTTTGCTATAATGGGCCACCGAGCCGTTGTTGTGCTTTGGTCAGTGATGTGAGGTGTAATCTGTAACAGCTCGTCAACGGTTACAAATGTAGCTAATCTATAATGTCTCACGATTACCAGCCGTTATAGATGAGGAGGGATAGGTATCCTCCAGACCTCATCTGTAACGGTTGGTTATTCCCAACCGTTAGTCGTGTAGGAAAGAAAAGAGGTATAATTTTTCCTGTTTAATGGCTAGCCTCAGGATTTGCTAGCCATGTCCTTTGGAAAAACGAATAGCAAAAGAGAATATATACCCACATATCCTACATCCATTCACACAGAATATAACCCACATTACATTCAAATTCCATTTTATACGCTTCATAAATATATCACAAATATATATATCACATCATTTCCATTCCATTCCTAGCCATTGCACAAATATATATTACAACATATGTAACACACACATACCAATTTAACAATCACATAGATTTATAATAGAGAACAACAAAAATATAGAATATAGACAACAGTTGCACAAATAAAATTCAAAAATTGAAAATTAAGAACTGCAAGTTTAGGTCTCAATAATTCACAAGTTTAGCATACAAAGTTTGTCAAGTTGACATTAATTTCCACTACCATGGAAAGCTCCTTTCTTACTGACAATGTTTACAAGGATGTGCTTTGCCAACTTTCCTCTAATTTGGGCAAGATCGATGCTTTCAAATTTTTATGGTTCTTTCTACAAATATAAATGAAAAGGTGGAGTACTATTAGTATTTTCTATAAATAGTAGTATTTATAGAATAGATTTTTTGGATGTTTGAGTAAACAAACCTCAGGATCAGAATCTGTCACCTGTGATATCAACATGTGCATGTGGTGGAATACATAAAAAGCACAAGTGTTCCTCATATTTGGCTACTGGGACACTTAAATTTTGGAATCATCCCGATGTCATCCCTTCCCTCTTTGTGCTTGCCTCCTTGTGCGACGTAGCTATGCCATGCCTCCTGCATTAAACTTGTTAGAGGACTCCAATAGTGGGCTACGCCGTGGAGGGAGTCTAAGGTATATGAGCTTGTTCCACTTTGGTATTAATACCCCAAGGATCCAATGGTACCTACGAGGGTTATTATGGTTAAATCGATGGAGCTATCAATGTAAAACAAAGGGTCAGAGTTGCTAGCTCATCTTATTGTTGGCAGTACAAGAACATGATATACTCCTTGTCCTGGTGATAGAGCAAGGACCGAACCACATAATCCATGATTTCATTGAACCTGTTGTCAATCATGTTCTTCGACGCCATTTCTGGATCAAGGAAAGCAACAGGCTCTTTTCGACTTCTTTGTTTGTAGCCATGTGCTCCTGGAAGCATGGCCAACAAATAGGTTATGAAGAGCACTCGTCAATTTAATAAATTGAATTGAAAGGAGGTAATACATACAATTCAAACACCTTAACAAGATAGGTGTCAAGCGTGTCGAGCCTAAATAAATCGTACACGTCACTAAACCCCACAATTATAGGATTGGGATGTGATTGAAACGGCTCTATCCCATGTTGACCAACGAACAATATTTGCTTATTGGTCCTTGAAGCATTGGATGCCTCCATGTAAAGTGCATGCAGCCTTTGGCAGGCGAACCCCATCCTCTGCAACTCAAGGTCAGTAACAAAAGGCATGCCAAGCACAAATCCCGATAGTTGATGTTTCTTTGGATCCAATGAGGCACTGGCCTTACCCTTCGCCTTTGGTTTCTTACTTGAACCTTTTGGCGGTGGAGTTGTTACAGCCTTGGTCTGCTTCGATGGATGTTTCGGTATTGGGACTTCTTCTAGGTTTAGGTCCAAATCCCACCAGATATCATCAAACTTACCTTGTTCTAGAGGACAAGGCGGTAGAGTGGGTGCTTGAGGTATCAGCTTAGATGGACGAGGCACCACTTTTATGATGATATCCTTCTTAAGCTATTGGATAAAGAAACCTCATCCTTGCCCTAAAGTTGATAAAAATTCAATTGGTGCCTCCAATGGATAGTTGGCCCATTGATCGTATACACAATCCATCGACACCTTTGCAAACCCATCACATAGCGTGCTTCGTGAATTACGGTATTATGCAAAGGATGACAAGCCACACCCTCGGCAGCATCCACACTAAATGTCTGCATGACCTGTACCTATAGAATGCAGTTTGTTGGCCCCTCTAGGAGATCGACTGCGTACGGGCCATCTTTGTTCGTAGGCTCCAATCCTAAGGAGATACAGCTACTCTTCCTTTGTGAGCTTGCCTAAGCAGGTGGCCGTCCAGGAGGTGTCCAAATTTGTCCTTGTCCAAAGTCTAACCACAAGCGCAACACCTCATCTCAGAGTTTTTGATCAAACTTCGATCGCACTTCACCTATGACCTGTTGTTTCACTTTTGCCTTGAGTTTTGCCTCCCGATCCTCTTTGCTGAGCTTGTGCTTCTTGTAATACGATGAACTTAGCCAAACCTTCCAAGGAACGGTACCGCCGTAACCCCTAGTTCTGCCAGTGTGTTCCAGGTTACCGGGCGCCCTTGTGAGCAAATATTCGGTGGGTCACGATTCGACCTCACTTTGTGAGGACTCGGCGCTTAGTTCCTCCTAAGAGTGATCAAAGAGGTTAGTGTTCCTAACAAAACAATTTGTTTGAATAATGCGAAACAAATATTAAATGTAACTTAATAGGGTGCGTGCGACCCTTGCAGTAGATTTTGATGGAGAACTAACTAAGCCATCTGTATTTGTCTTTGCTTGTGCTCTAGCCCAATTTCTTGCACGGGGAAGTGCAATGCTTGAGAACAATGGGTCCATATTGTGTGCACGGGCCTCTTCATCTTCAAGCTCCCAAACAGCTTGTTTACCAGCGTATATAGCTGTGCCGAGACGGTGTGGGTGTTCATTCCTTGTTTGAAGTTGTCTATGTGCTTCAGTGTTATCCCTGAGCTCTTCTGTGGATTTTATGGCCACAAATTCCTCCTGCACATTTTCAGTGATGTTAGGGTACGTGCTGTAAGGGGTTTTTTTTTTCAAGCACATACTCAGTGACTAGTTTAGACTTGAAGCTCTTCCAGAGTATGCTCACTCTAATTAGAGCATGGAGCTTCATGAGCTCCTCTGTCCCTAGTGCCAGCTCGAAGATCGCCTTCAATCTTGTCCATAGGTCATTTTTTATATCTGCACTAACATTTGGCTATTTGTCAATTGTGATTGGGACGTGTCATCTAGCCAATATTCCAATGCTAGAGCTATAAGCTTTGGCTGCATCCTGGGAAGCTGTAGGTATACCTACATCGTCCACATGAGTTACGGTAATCCTAACCTGAGGTAGTTGGTTCTGAGTTGGAGGTGCCCTGTTTCTAGCAACCTGGCTTCCACTAGATTGTTCAGCCGGCGTTTCTAAGGCATATTTGCATGAGTTTCATGTCAGTTGTAAAAAAATAAAGTGAGACTACAATATTTCTAAGGCATATGTACAAAATTTCCCCTATCTCTATAGAAATATTCTATGACTTCACTAACCATTTTAGTTTTTTAAGTCTAATATTAATACTATGCCTAGGAATATAGGAAAAAAAGGAGTATGATAGGAACATCCGTAAAACAAATGATTCAAAACATAGGAATTTTGTAGAAATGTACATTTGGATGGGTTAGATAATTTTCTATAATGGAATTTACCATTTTGGCAACCTGGGTATTGTAGAAATTTTATTATGTATATAATTTAGAACATATAGTACCATTACATAGGAATTATAGTTCTCATCTACTTATACCCATCCAACCTACACTAATTCAATAGACAAGTGGCTAAGTGCAAGTGGATAATAATTTCCCTACATTTTCCTCTAGAATCACACGGAAAAGAAAATTTCTTATGTTTTTTCTTTTGCTCATTTCTACTAATTAAATATGCTTTTCCTCCATTTCAAAGATATTTGCCTATCTAATACCCATGGGAACCATTTCAGTTTTTTTTATAGTATTCACCTATTTTTGGCGTGATGCAGTGGAGGAGCGGCACCGGGTGGAGGAGGTGGCACCGGGTCTTGGAGGAGCAGCACCTTGCAGAGGAAAGGCGCTAGAGGAGGTGGCACCAGCGTGGAGGAAGCGGCGCCGAGGCTTGGCGTGAAAAATTCTTCCTGTGTCAACAAGATCTTGCCTTGAATTTAACCCATCTTTTGTTTTGCTTGGAATATTCAGCAACATTCGTATAATACTATCACACACACTATTCTCAACATGCATGACGTCAATGCAATGACGAACATCAAGATGTTTCCAATATGGTAACTCCCACAAAATTGATCTTTTCTTCCACAACATCTTCTTTCTACTGGCCGATTTTTTATTGATTGTTCTGAACCCTGTGTTGATGTCCTTAACCATGTCATGAACCTGTTCTCCAGTGAAACTCCTATGAGCCAATTCTTCTTCCTTCTTTCCATTAAATTGTTTCTTCATCCTATTGTACGGGTGGCATCTCCCACGTAAACGACAATGGCCCATGTAAACAATCTTGCGTGAATTACTCAACCAAATACTATACGTGTCTTACAAACACTCCGAGCATGCATTATCTCCTTTTATACTCTACCCTGAAAGGTTTTCAAGTGTCGTATAGTCATTTATAGTGCCAAACAAGAGGGCGCGAAGGTCAAAGTTCTCCTACTTGTACGCATCCCAAGTTTGTAACCCTTCATTCCATAATGTTAACAGGTCATCAACAATAGGACGTAGGTACACATCAATGTCATTACCAGTTTATTTCGGGCCAGATATCAACAGCACCAGCATGATGTACCTTTTTTCATGCATCACCATGGTGGAAGGTTATAATTGTAGAGAATTACTGGCCAGATGCTATGTTTACTACTCATATCACCGAACGGGTTCATACCGTCCGTGCTCATTGCAAATCTAATGTTTCTTGGGTCACATGCAAATTCAGGAAATGTTCGGCCAATGTTTCTCCATTGTACCGAATCAGCAGGGTGTCTTAGATTATCATCGTTAGTGCGTTCCTCCATATGCCAATAGATGAGCTTTGCTTCTTTTGGATTGGCAAACAATTGCTTCATACGAGGGACCTTTGCAGGACGATCCTTCTTTGACTTCTTGCCATCTGTATTACTACTTGACCTCTTGTATCAACTAGCTTTGTATGTAGGTTTTTTCAAGTCCGCATTTTCCTTGTAGTATAATATGCAGTCATTTTGACATACGTGAATTCTTTGGACCTTCAACCCTAATGGACATTGCACCTTCTTTGCTTAATATGTCGTCTTTAGCATCATGTTTTCCCCTGGAAGCATGGCCTTTAGTCAAGTAGTTCTGTAAAACTTTTATCTGACCATTCATTGCCTGTTTTAAGCTTCATAAGTTTCAATATGGTCGATAATTTGGTGTACTTTGGTTTGCAACCAGGGTAAGAGGTGTCTGTGAATCTGTAACCAGCCTGGTAAACTTCTCATAATATCTTTCTTTGTAACTCATTTTTTGTGCATCACGTAATATTTTATTAAGATAGTCATTGACAACAACCTACCAACTCCTGGAGGAGAAGAAACGAACAAGTTATCATGCTTCTCGTCTTGGTCATCGACCCTATCGGATCCATTGGTAGCTTCATTATTGTTACATTTTGTCTCACCATGTTTTATCCAATAAGTATAGTTCTTCATAAAACCTCTTCTTACCAAATGAGATTGTATCTGAACTCTATTATCAAACAACTTCTTATTTCTACGGTCAATACATGGACAAGGCATATATTCAACCCTACTAATCGTCTTTTCCATCTCTACAGCTACTAAAAATTCAGATAATCCATTTATGTAATCTTGGCTCACACGATCACCGTACATCCAACCTCAATCCATCTGTAAAATTAAAGAAATTATACATTAAAAAACTAATTTAAGCTTCACAAATTCTTTTAATGAAAATATTTAAAAGAAGAGTGATTTTACTTGAGAATAAAGCAAAAATTCACCCCCTCCACCCTCCTAGCATACTTGGTACAGTAGAATGGCTAGGAGTGAGCATTCAGACAAACAGTTAGGGTAGTTATATGTTTAAAGGAGCTATCTGCAATGGCTCCTAATGATGAGCCATTACAGATGTGGCTTTAGTCATCTGTAACGGCTCCTCGCTAGGAGCCGTTAGAGATAGGAAGACAGATGTGGCTTTAGCCATCTATAATGACTCCTCGTTAGGAGCCGTTAGAGATATAACTTCTATCTCTAGCGTCTCCTAACGAGGAGCCGTTACAGATGACTAAAGCCGCATATGTAACAGCTTCTCGTTAGGAGCTGTTACATGTAACTATTTACCTCGTTAGGAGCGTTACTGTAGCTACTTACCAATGATGGCTCTTTGCTCTAAGAGTTATTTATAACGGTTGCTTTATAGAGCCGTTACAGATATAGTCATATGTAACCATTAGTGCAGAAGGTTATGTAGTAATAGAAGGAAAAAAAATTTATGTATTTCGTGCTCTGTTACTACTAGTAGTATAACTTAGCATCGGAAGATTTTTAGAAGACTATGAACTAACCAAACACCTGATCCTGACAGCCGAGGCTAGACTAGCTGGTGCCTTCAGATCCACACACTTGGTCTTAGTAAGCGAGTTATTAGTGACAGGCTCTATTTTGTTTGTATATCGCAACGATCTTGTTCGATGTCGAAGATAAACGTTGGACCAACTTGTCCCATATTTATTTGTAAATTGAATATAACTTTCATTATATATAGTAATTTCCAATTGTGCACCATCCGATCCTGAATAATCAAAACTATTCACTTTTAACATTAGCATTGATTTACAATAATTTTGGACGTGGAGCTAGCATGACAATGTAGCCTAGGGATGAAGTATTTTTCAAAATTTCATGATTCACAATTGATTTTAAAAATGATTTGGTACCTATCTAAGTCTTTTACAAGAAAAAAAATAAAATGTAGACATACAAAATATTGTATAAAATTAAATAAACAATGTTTTTACTGAAATCAAACATATATTCTGACAAAATTTATTTAGGTTCTAAATATTAGGTACAATTTAGAATTGCTCCGAAAGCTTATGCACCGGTTTAATATTTTGTATAGTTCAAAATGTTTCAACAAGGTTGAAAGGGTTTTTTTTTAAATTACTAACTTCATTGAAATAATTCTAGAAAAAAAATATCAATTGTACATTTAGATTATCTAGAAACTTGATAGATTAGACTATCAACCCACCCCCCCCCCCCCCCCACACACACACACACACCCACAAACAAAATGTTTTTCAAATTGGCATAAATTCTATGTCGAACCTTAATAATTATTTATTTCTTACTTGCAAGATATATCTCGCTTTTAAATACTCCACAGAGAAAGCATATCAGGTTGAGAATTCTTTAAGTTGTTGCTAATTTATAAATTCAAACATATTTTTTAGTATTAGGCTATATTGCAATGTCAACTTAAAGGCACTCTTAATCTTAGCTTAAGGTTGAAATTGAGCAGTTTTATAGTGTAGGATTGAATGGTGTATGATTCAAATGATATGGTTGTTTCTTTTCGTTTTTTAAGGTGGTTACCATAGGACTATAGAATGGATGTCTCCTATTAATTTTATTACATATGGGACATAAATTACTCCCTTCATCCATAAATATAAGAGATTTTGGCTACGTATCTCGACAAATGTATTAATGGACAAAGGGGTAGTGGTTACAGTCTTTTTAAATTGAACAGTCATTGCATTATTTTTTTCAGGTTTAAATCAGATGCACACACCACACACCTATACACACTCATGTGGATGTATCCTATCAAACGTATAAACGAGATTGGAGGCATTGCCTCACTTAGTGCGAAACCCGAAACCCACTTTATTACTGGTCATACTTACATGCGTATGTACCATCTCGTGAGATTAAAATCTAGAAAAATACGAGTAGTTGTGCTAAGTCTAAGAATTAAGTCCGGATGGATAGGTTTCACCATAAGGACCCTAGTGAACTAAGTGTCGGTGTATTGTTTTAAAAGTAAGCATTTTCATTATATAAATCCTAGAAATAAAACCCGCCTAAACACATTTTATCATATATTTTATCATATAATACCTCTGTTTACAAAATTTTTAGGAAAATAATACCTTCGTTTTGTAATATAACAGACAAACATACAAGACAAGTTTAAACCACTTTTAACGGCGGATAGTTAAGTAATTGAATAGATACTGTTAGTTAAAGTTTGAGAAAAAATTTAACTGCGTCATATATTAAAGAGGAGGTAATAGGAAATTATAAATGCTGCTCTTTCTTAAGAAGAGAAAAACCGGGATATTTCCCAAAGAGGAATACCGAGCAGGTAAAAGAAATTTCCCGTAAGAGAGAGCAGTTATACTAATAATACCCCTACTAACTAGCCTAACAGACATGGATTTCACCGGCGCGCGCGAAGAACAGGAATCTCTTTCTGGGTCTGGGTGCTTTTTCTAACACTGTCATCTGCCTTGAAGCAATCAAACTACCCGCTAATCCAGCAAACCTAAGCTTAAAAAGAGGAGCGACAACGGCAGAGCTGCAGTGTCGGTAACTGTGAGATGTTACTGTTGGGAGAACCGGATCAGAACAAACAAATAATCTATATCTAGCTCGGGGTGCTGCTGCTGCCTGCGTTGCGTCGGTTTTAATGCGTCTCGGCTCCCTTCTCCCCCTATACAAGTCTGCTTCCGCTTCTTCTTCCCCTTTCTTGTACCCTTGTTTGTGTGTTAAGCTGTGGCTGTCACCGGGTCAACACACTACCATTTCAACCTCTTTGCCCTGTTCAACAACAGCTCGTGCTTTCATTGCTAGCGGTATAAGGCTCGGATTCTCGCTCAGTAACCATCGAAAATATCTAAGTGTTGAGAAATTTGGAAGTTAGGGGAAGAAGGTCAGGAGAGGAAGGCCATGAAGTCTAACAGGAACCTGACCAGGGGGGAGGGGAGGAGGCTGGGGAATGCAGCACTGATAGCCTTCATGCTGGGCTCCCTACTGCTGCTCTCCCTCATCAGGGCAAGGTTCTCCCCTATTGGTAAGCTCCGCTCCTTTCTTGCAGCTCGGCCATGGTGGTCTGCTTCTTGGTTCTTGGGGCAGCTGGTGATTCGATTACTGATTTAAGCTGTGCTGTTTCTTCTTGTTGTTGTTCTTACTGGGTGCTGCAGGGAAGACAGGGGAGGCCATCAAAGCAGAGGAGCAGCAGGCGATGAGGAAGGGAAGTGTGAAGATGGAGACCCTCGAGGCCGTCGATGAGGCTGCGGCATCAGCTGGTAAGCGCGAGCTTACTCCTCTCCTGCATCTTTTGAGTGCTAAATTTCTTACTTTTGCTCCGATTTAGTAGCTTGTACGGATGTAGGGAGCTGTATGATCCAGAAATTTAAAGGAAATTCATTGTAGCTGACCGTATGAATTGGGGAGTAAATTTCCTCCTTAATTCTCAATACTGCACCAAATCTTCTCCCCTTTCTGCTGTACGGTTCCACTAGCTCTGTACTATTTTTGGGCGATTTCTTGTAATCTGTGCGCACGAAAAAGCATGAATGTCCAAAGGAATTACCGAAATCAGTCCAGATCTGAACAATTGAGGTGGCTTTTAATGTGCAGCAGAGGAGGAGGAAGAGGAAACGCAGCCCAAGGCTGGCGACACCGCAGCTGGCGACGGCGGCGGCGGTGGCGGTGGCGGTGGCGGTGGCGTAAGCGGCACCGCTGTTGCGGCCTCCACCACGGACCACCTCACCAAGCCGGTGTGCTACGAGTCGAGCCGGCGGTCGGACACGTGCGAGGCCTCCGGCGACGTCCGCGTGCACGGCCGCAGGCGGACCATCCACATCAGCCCGCTGGAGCAGGAGTGGAAGGTGAAGCCGTACTGTCGGAAGCACGACGCCTTTGCGTTGTCGCACGTCAAGGAGTGGGCGCTCCGGCCCCTCTCCGGCGCCGACACGCCGCATTGTACGGTTAACAGTACGGCCACCGCGTTCGTGCTCTCCACCGGCGGGTTCACAGGCAACCCGTTCCACGACTACACGGACGTGCTCATCCCGGCGTTCATCACCGCTCACCGCTTCGCCGGCGAGGTCCAGTTCCTGGTGAGCAGCTTCAAGTCGTGGTGGACGAACAGGTACCTGCAGATCTTCCAGCGGCTCAGCAAGTACGAGGTGGTCGACATCGACAACGACGACGAGGTCCGATGCTACCGGAGCGTGGTGGTCGGGCCGACGTTCCACAAGGAGCTCGGCGTGGACGCGTCCAGGACGCCGTCGGGGTATTCCATGGTGGACTTCCGCGCGATGCTGCGCGGCGCGTTCGGGCTGGAGCGCGCGGCGGCCGAGCCCAGCGGCGACCGGTGGGACATCCGGCGCCGGCCACGCCTCCTGATCATCTCGCGGCGTAACTCCCGCGCGTTCCTGAATGAGCGCGCCATGGCGGACATGGCCATGAGCCTGGGCTTCGACGTGCGCGTCGGTGAGCCGGAGATCAGCACGGACGTATCCAAGTTCGCCCGGCTGGTGAACTCGGCGGACGTGATGGTGGGCGTGCACGGTGCGGGGCTGACCAACATGGTGTTTCTTCCTGCCGGCGCCGTGCTCATCCAGGTGGTGCCCTACGGCGGCCTCGAATGGCTCGCCCGCGGCACGTTCAAGGAGCCGGCGGCCGACATGCAGATCCACTACCTCGAGTACATGATCCAGCTCGACGAGACGACGCTGAGCGAGCAATACCCAAAGGATGACCCGGTGCTCAAGGACCCCTACTCCATCCACAAGCAGGGCTGGAACGCTCTCAAGACGGTCTACCTAGACAAGCAGAATGTACGGCCACATTTGGGCAGGCTCAAGACAACTTTCACGGAGGCTCTCAAGCTGCTACCCCATGGACACCCCAACTGATCGAGCAACCTACTTGATCATGGAGCCCAGGTAATCACACCATGTCTTGTACTTTGTCTCGGATTATAGCATAGATAGGGGTAGAAGATGCTAGGTGGTGGTAAAGTTTCCATTTGTTCTGTTCCTTTGGATGAAACAAGTTTGAGTTTCAAGGGTGGACTTCTCACTGCTCTGTAAATGCATCAATTAGGAGGCGCATCCCCTCTTCTCTGTTTTCTTGCTTTCTTGTATTTTGGGAGTAGTACTACAAAATGTAGTATGGAGGATGTGGAATCTAATAAGAATGGGAGGATTGCATGGAATCAGATACAAGGATCTTGGTGATTGAACAAGAGAAGAGAAGAGAAGAGTAACAAAATGCTGTGTGCTGTGCAGATACTAGTTTGAAATGTATCACTGATGATTTGTTATAGACTAGTCTCTCTTTTGTCAGCTTTACTGATAAGTTATAATCAAGATTTCTATTTTTCAAAAGCAATCGTGCTACCAATCCATCTTGTCTTATCTTTGACATGATTGTCCTTGTAGCTGTTGCTGTAATATGGGCATGAGCAGTTTGACGAACTCGTCATGTAAATATTAGTTTGACGTGTTCTTCAGCAAGCAAGCAGAGGCCAATGCTGCTACTCCATCAATTCCTACTTGACTAATCGTAGTAGTTAGCAGATTACCCAGCGACCATTTCTCTGTAGTCTGTTCAGTATATTCTACTCCCTCCGTTTTATATTACAAGAAGTTTTACTTTTTTTTAAAATCAAACTTATTTAAATTTGTCTAAATTTATAGAGAAATGTATCAATATTTTTAATAAAAAATAAATATTGTTATCGAAGAACAACAGTAGAATCTAAGAGTGGACTGAAGTAGTAAATCTTTTATATTAATATTAAAAATATTGTCATTACATTAAGATGGGTACCTATTTATAGGTCTAGAGATAGTTACAGATTTTAAGGTTCTATTTATAGCTGGTATTACATCATAGCCCCTTGATGAATTTTAAGGTTCTATTTACAGGTGGTATTACATCATAGCCCCTTGATGAAGATAATTACGGAGGTATTTTCGTCTTTTCCTGTCTGTAGGTTACTGATGGGCTGTCGGGCCGTCACGTGGGCCACCGGGCCGCTACATGGGCCAGGCCCCTGATGGGCTTTTCGTCCTTTTTGGCTGTCTTATTCCTTAGACGAGACAAGCGCAATGGTGCTTCGCTCGCCAGGTCGTCTCTTGGGCCTTCCTGGGCCTTTCACCAGTAGCTCTAGTACTTCGTCCTGAAGTCCTTTGTCTTCGCTAGACATACTGTGCCCTCGTCCTCGGGCTGGGTCCTTCGCCTCCATATCTTCTGTCTTGGGCCGCTGAAGGGACTTCGGGTAGTGGCTTCGGTCTTGAGCCTTCCGAAAGGAGGACGGTCTGAAGGAGTTGCAGCTTGTTTTCTTTGATCAAACTTAAAGAGGTTGCTATGTTTAATTTTTGGATTTAATGAAACTAGTATGTCTGTTATAAAAATTGCTATGTTTTGCTATAAATTTGATTAAACTTAAAGAGGTTTAACTTTTAAATAAGTTAAGACGTTTTATAATACGTAACGAAGGGACTATTAGTTAGTAGTAGCTAGGTGATTACGCAGGACTGTTCTCAAAGTTTTGTGTATTGAGGTTTCTCGTGTTAGGGAGGTCCTCGTCACTAAGAGGTAGTATCTCCACCGAGGAGAGATGTCAAAATGATCTCAGAATGAGGCTAAGATTGAAAATTCATAGAGTTTTTTTACGGTACACTATACTAGTAGCTAGGGGTATTAGTATAAGTGAAATCTAACCGTTTATTTTTATGGGTATTTATTAAATAATGTAATAAATTTGAAAATTACCCACTATGCTATTAAGGGTAATTTAGTCCTCATATAATTTCTTTTCCAACCTAATGAATATATATGCAATGTGATTAATTATTAAAAAAAGTTAATTAAGCTGGGAATCGAAGACACATATAACGTGTATATATGAAGAAGGAAAAAAACCAATTCAGACCCGTAATACTGAGAAACAAACAGCTCAAATAGAATTAGATATGTATATATATACGAGTACATATTTATGTGTTGTAACAACCTAAATACTGTATATTAGTATATACGATTACACATACAACAACTAACATAGCGTATATATGGAACCAAACAATACTAATCATGTATGCATGCATGATCCAGTGATTAGCAAATTACGTAATTAATTAGCTAGCGAGAGCTGGTGCAGCCGTGCAAGAGGGTGGAAGCAGCAGCAGCAGCAAACTCATGGAGCAAGGCGTCGAGGAAGTTCCAATCGATGGAACCCTGCTGCTGCATGCATCATCGCTAACAGTTTTCAGATTAATGATGATAATCATCATCAGCAGGAACATTATTGCCGCCAGCCCCTATCGCTCGCCGATACCAGCGAGGCAGCGGGTTGCGGCGGCGACGGCGACGGCGTCTCGGCATCGCTTGTGAATTAGGGCTCGATAGAATCGGTTATAGATGTTAGATTGATATTTATCTTTACACGAATCTTAAAGTGTATCTAGTAAATTACTTATATGCCATAATTTTTTTTCCATAATAGGCTTGTGTTAGTACATATCATTTACGTATACTACTTATACTATAAATATGAATTTTACTAGTATAGAATAAATCAAAACCGTTGAATCACTGGTATGACATACTGACATACTAGTATATGGTGGTACGGTACATCGTAAAGCAACTCTATATTCAGGTGGTGGAATATCTACATATACCTATACTTATACTAAAACGGTATATACGTCATAGTATGAGGTCAAATATATATCATTTTAGTATAGGTGCGTCACTGTGTAAGGTACATATGTATATCTATATTTCTTTAAAAGAAGATAGTGGTTGTGATAATGAATCTACTATCTTATCTCTTATCTATTACCATTGTAAAATTTGCAAATCACACTTTTATGAAGAGAAAATTTAAATAGATAACCACATAAAATTAAATTGAGGTAAATATTCCCTTAAAAAAACATGGGTAACACATTCCATGAAAAATAGTTTTATTTATTTTAGATAATATTATAATTTTTTATCTATAGCAAAACATGAATATTTCACTTGTATTAAAAACAGTAGTGGTGGATGTGAAGAGTTTGCCGCCGCCACCACCATCATTGATACGTCGGCCATAATATCAATACGGCACATGTGAATGTTTTGCTTGCTCTTTGTACTTGCGTAGCTCTCTAAAGACAACGTCCCTCAGTGTGAAAAGGAGAGGATAGGTTGCAGCTCTTTAATTTTCTAAGCATGGCATTTTTTTAAGATAAAAGATCTTGTTTCAACCAATTAAAAATATTTTTTTCAACAAAAACTTAATTTTGCTATTTTCAATAATCTGTTATAACATAAGGGTATTTAGCTAGTCTTTTGAAAATGAGTATGAGTATGAGATGCATATATTATATAGCTCTCAAAACTCCTATCACTGAGGTATACCGAAAACTTGAGTGGTGTCACTTCCTCTATAGAAAACGCGAATGATCTGGCAACGGTTCAGCTAATCTGGACAAATGGTCAAACGGCCGGATCCCTAGCTCGACGGTGCCATTTGTACGGTCGCGTGATCGCTGAAACAAAACGAGTCAAAATTGCAGGCATGAGCTGGGGCATTTCGCCCTCGTCGCTGCGTGTTTGTGCTGCGCTAACACCATGGTTGTCTCGCACCAAGAAAACAAAAAGGCGAAAGGGAGGAGGAGGGAGGGAGTGCTTCCGGCCGGCGTGGCGGGGACGAAACGGAACGCAGCGTTGACGAGTGTACAAGCTAGAATTAGCATTTCCTGGCTTGGCTGGCACGCACGGAACGAAATTGAATTGAAACCCGTTGTTCGTGTGCGCGTGTGGAGTCGGTTGTGCGAGATCGGTGCCGGTAAATGCGCGCCGCGCGGCGCGCTTGTCGAGAGAGTGGCCACACGGCAACGGTGCCAGCCAAACCGGCGTTTTTGTGTGCACCGGAAATGGCAAGCTCGTTAGAATTTTGCGATGTTTGTGGCTGCGAGCACACGTCATGCAGGCACTTGTCCTTGGAAGGGCATCGCCTCACACCCCAGCTGTTATTATTCAATCTTTCTTCTTTCCCAATTCCCACTCACTAGCCGCCAAACAGGTTATTATTGTTAATATTATAAATATTAAAATTTTAAACATCTGTTAAATATGTTTGATAATAAATTTTATTAAATGATTTATGTAAATTTTGTTTTAAATGTTTAATAACAAAGCATTTTTAACACTATATATAATCCATCCTTATATTTTTCCGTTACTTTTATTTTATTAAATTAATAATTTTAAATTTTAGAATTAATAAGTACCATTTTGGACTCATGTCAGAGCCTCAATTTAGTATTTGCTATAATTTAATTTAAAATTTTAGAAATAATAAGAGTCGAGTTATACTCGGTTTGTAGTTTTAATTATAGACTTTTTATGATTTAATAATTTCTAACTAGTAATTAATAAATATCAAGTTATACACGGTTTGGTGCCTTAATTATAGAATCTTCATGGTCAAATGATTTCGAAATTTATAATCATTGAGTTGTATTTGGTTCGGAGTCTCCCTTTTAGATTAAAGTAGAGTTATTATTTATCATAGTAAGAGAGGTCGGTTCGAATCAAGTGTTGCTATCACGTATAGTGCGGAGATGGGCCATCCGCAAATAGATACATCACGTGCGGAGTTCCGCTGCTATACCAAGATGGATACACGTACGTGTACAACTATGGACGTGTAATTTCGATTAGATGGTGGCCCAAATGCCCAAACAAAAGATTTGTTAGGCTTAATCTACGGTCACGATATTATGATGCATTAAATCAATGGCCAGATGTTTTTGATTTGTGGGAGCTCATAAAAAGTGTTCAATTAACATAGGCTTAAAGTGTCGGAAAAAAACTACAGTTATGATATTAATCTGCGGTCACGATATTATGATGCATCAAATCAATGATTAGATGTTTCTAATTGACATGGGAGCTTATAGAAAGTTTTCAATTAGTATAAATATAGATAGATGTGTACACCAATCTCGTTTTGGATCAGATCCCTCATTAAAGAATTGAATCAACTAAATATTGGTGTTATCATGAGTGCTATAAGATGAAGGCGGCGGCTACAACATGGTGCACAGCAATTTTTCCATGACTCTTGGAGGCTCATGTTCATTAGACAAATATTGAATGGCACGATTTTAACTTATTTGTATTTGAACTGATAATTGTTCGAAAATTTGTATTCGGCCACTTATATCCCTAACCAATCAAGTAAAATAGAAGGTTAATTTAATTGCAAGAAATTAACTAGGCCTATTACACGAGCCTTATGCACTCACAGCTTGCCTATCTCGTCATCGACATCCCGACTCTGGCCACATCGACCATGGCTATCTCGACCATAGCTCCTCTGTCTTTCGCTTTCAGTTTCCTCGACTATGGCACAAATGGCTATTATCGTTGATCGTTCTTTGTCGGTTTCTACTCTAGTCTAAATGACCATGTTGCTCATTACTTCGGGTTGAAGAGGATGGCGGTGCTTCGGTGGCGTCCCAGAGTAGGCAAGGGCCGAGGGAGCTCGGCCTCTTCAAGGTGAACCTGTCCATAGGCTTGCCCAGGGAATAAGCAGCCCAAGGAGTCTGGTTTCTAGCAGCTAGAGGGGGAGGAGATGGATTTGTGCGGCGGAGGGGTTATGGGCGAGGATAGGCTTAATTGGCTAGGGCTTGTGCTAGTAGGAGTGGTATGGAGGGCAGAGGCGAGAGGGATCTGTGTGTGTGTGGCTGGAGCTAGGCCGGTTATTGTGCTGCGGTGCCGAAACAGAACATGCACACCCAAGGTGCTTAATGAAATGACTTGGCTCAAGGATGGAGCGGTGATGGCGGCAGCTTACCTGGATTTATAGGTGGCGAGGAAGTGGCCACCGAGGCAGTGGCATGGCTTGCTTGGTTACCTAGTGGCGTGTGGCGGTGGTCGACAGCCTGCACGACGGGCGTGGCTGACCACATCAGCGCACGTCGTTAGGTCTTAGACAGCGACGGCTCGATGTGGCGTTGTCACTGCCATGGGCTAGGGTAAGTGAAACGGGGCGTGACGTGGTCGTGACATGGCATATTGCAGCAAGGGTGGCTCGGCTATGTCGTGGCGAGCATGGCGTGGCCAGCTCTTGACCACGGCTTCGGCCAGCTCGCTAAGCTGGGTAAAGACGTGTGCGCTGGACCATAGTTTCGACCCAAGAGTATGGTTTCGACCCAAGAGGGAAAGGAAGGAAAGAGGTGAAGAAAAGTCTATTTTTCCTTCCTCAACTATAGGCTGAGTTTGATTTTTGCCTCCTTGAGTGGTTTGGGTTTTATTCTTCGTGACGATTACATGATATTACAGTCAGTTATTTTATCTAATGTGACACTTTAACTTGGTTCACCGGTACTAAAGTGGCGCTTCGTGGCAATCCAACTGGAAAAAATAAAAAATTCTGCAGGGCCCACGTGTCAGTACATGAAAAAGAATAACCAGATACAACAGTGGCCCTCATGTTACTCGCCACCGCGACACCGCCGCACGAGGAGCGCAGGATTTGGCCGCTGCCACGTCCGGACTTGAGGAAGAAAATGGGACGATGAGCGGCCGCCGTTGCCCGGGCTCCTCGTGCGCCGCCACCGATGTCGGGTTTGAAGCCGCCGACCGGCCGACGAGGAGGCAGAGGGGGGAGGCCTAGTGTCCTCCACCCGGCGACGGCCACTTCCACCCGACGAGAAGGCAGAGGGGGAATGCCATCCGTGCGCGATGGCGCAACCCACTGTCGCCGCACGAGCCTCCTCCACAAACCTCGCCGTACGGACGACGGCGGCTATTCCTCCACAGCCACCACAACAAGATCCAGTGGGGATGGGGCGAAGGGCAGCGGCTAGATCCATGGGGGATTGGCCAGCGGCTGCCCTCCTACGAGCTGCCGGTAGGTGTAGAATCTCCAGATCTGTCATCACCGCCACTTGCCTGACGCCGCACCACCAGAAACCCACGTAGGGCCCCATCGGCCATCGCACTTGAGCCTCGACTGCGCCTACGACCCTAGCTCACCGCCGCCGCCTGGACCCGCTTTATCGAGCCGGATCTAGAGCCGACGCCAGGCATCCTCCGCTCGTGACGACCGCCACCTCGTAGTCTCCACCACCCCGCCGTCGCAGCACGGAAGGAGCCAGATCCGGCGGAAGGGGCCCGTCGGCGCGCGAGGGGCCGCCCGGGGTGCCGCCTCCTCCGTCCACGAGCCGCCGCCGTCGTCCCCTAGACCAAGCCACCCTGATCGTCCACGAGTTGCAAGGAGGAGAGGGAGCCGCCGCCGCCGTCTCCGGGATCGCCCCCATCGCCCCCGCCTCGCCGGCCAGCTCTGCCCCCTGCTGCGTCGTCCCCAAGCCGAGGCAGCTGTGTAGACAGGGGATTTTTAACTATTTGCCACTTTGTTTGATGGCGTATTCTCAAATACCATCTTTTTTTACAGACTTTAACTATTTACCATTCGGGCCCATTGAATTTTTCTCATTTTTACTCGCCAACTCAGCGATGCAAATAATAATTGATATCTTTGTCCTCATCTTTTTCCTGTATGTCCCTATCTTTTTCTAGTAGAGGGGATTAGGATGAGGAGCTAGCAGACATGGAGGAGGGGCCGTGGCGGCAGGAGCCAGAGGCGTCGACGCTCCTTTTCCTCCTTGGCTCCGCCAGTGGTTGTGGCAACAACGACGACGAGATCCGAGAAGGCGGCAGAAGCAGCGGAAACAGTAGCGTCGGTGGCTCCGGTGGTGGTTGCGGCAATGGCGATGACAGGATTCAGGGCGGAAGCAGTGGCTTCGATGGCTTCTGCGGTGGCGCGGCGGCATTGAAGGGCAGGAGGCATAGGACCGTCGCTAGAAGGGGAGGAGGAGCATGAGCTCCGTCGGAAGGGTAGGGAGGTGTAGGGTGTAGGGCCACTAGCGGACAGGGAGAGAGGCATAGGGCCAGACATGTCCAAATGGGTCGTGCCTTGTTGGGCCGGTTAGGGCACTGTGCTACAGTAACCGTGCTCGGGCTGGCCCGGCACGGTTGACGGTGGGCCGTGCCGGTACGGCCCGAGTAGCCGTACCGTGCCTGGGCCGGCACAGCGGGCCGGCACGGCACGGCCCGTGGACTGTAGCGGGCCGGCACAGAGGACGGCGGCGGAGGCCGAGGCAGGCGTCGGCGGGCGGGAGGCTACGGGCGCGGGAGGCGGTCGAGGCCTGGGAGGCGGCCGAGGCCTAGGAGGCGCGCAGCCGGGGAGGAGGTGGGAACGGGAGGAGGCGGGCGTCGGCGGCTGCCGGCCAGGAAGAGGCTGGCGCGGGAGGAGGCGAGCGTCGGTAGCCCTGAGGCAGGCATCGGTGGCGCTGAGGCAGGCCGCTACAGTTTATAATACAGTTTATAATACAGTGTGACAACAATGTTTCCTATGTACACTACAGTGGCCGAGGAGGCCACCGTTGCACACCTGCCCGTTGCTAAGATGACTGTTTGCTGCAGTGTTCAGCCGCGTTGGTCCAGTAGAAAATTGACACGTGTCCCAACGGTCCGAAATAACGGCTAGATTTGAATCTAGCCGTTGGAG
This sequence comes from Oryza meyeriana var. granulata, assembly GCA_003991445.1. Taxonomy (NCBI): domain Eukaryota; kingdom Viridiplantae; phylum Streptophyta; class Magnoliopsida; order Poales; family Poaceae; genus Oryza; species Oryza meyeriana. Next base: position 254,375 of record RYFJ01000174.1, read on the forward strand.
CACCAAAAAAATCCGAAAAAATATCAAAAAATTCTGAAAAATTGTGAAATTTTTTCCTATAAATAGAGGAACCCCCAGCCACATTGTTGCTCATCCAAACCTCCCAATCTCTCCTCTTGTGCTCTATTCTACTCTCTTTTGCTCTCTTGCGCTCTAAATTTTTGATTTAGACAAAATTTTGTCTAAAATTCAAAAATTTTCCACATTCTTATATCTAATAGCTGCAGCCTCCGGTGCTCCTGCAAGGTAAAAAAACCTTAATTTTCTTCTTTGTTCGTACTATTTTTTAATACTATTTTTCTCTATTTATATTGCAGGATGGATCCGAACTACCCGACGTTCCATCTGAGTGATTTCGACCTGAGCTATCTGTCGATGTCGCAAGGAGACGACTCCGGGTCGGCTCCTACACCGCAAGAATATCCGGAGGAAGTACATCAAGCTTCGGAAGGATCCGAAACTGCGAGCGGGAGCCTATCAACGGCAACTGGCTCGAAGAGATCAAGAACTTCCTCCGCCTGGCAACATTTTGATGAGATCAAGGAAGCCGGTGCGGATGGAAGGGAGGTAACGCACGCGAAATGTAAAATTTGTAAGACTAAACTCTCTGAAAAATCTTCTAGTGGAACAGGGCATTTAAGGCGGCATGCTGAGGCGTGTTCGAAGAAGCAAGGTTACCAGCTACGATAGCAGCAACTGGTACTAAATCATGACGGTACGGTACGTTCATGGGATTATGACCCTCAGGTAGGACGAGAATCCCTTACCCATTTAATTGCTAGACATGATCTATCCCTAAACTTTGGTGAATCTCCTGCATTTGAGACTTACATTAAAACTGCTCATAATTCTAGGTTTCAAGCTATTAGTAGACAAACTACAACCCAGGACTTGGTGAATGTTTACAACCAAGGCCGGGATAGTATTAAACAATTATTTGTTACATGCACATTTTCTATTAGTATCACATCTGATATTTGGAGTGGTAGGGCAAAGAAAGACTATATTAGTGTAGTTGCTCATTATGTTGATGATGACTGGGAACTACAAAAAGAGTAATAGCTTTAAAATTAATTGATGTTTCACATACTGTAGAAAATATTGCTGAATAAATTTCTAGAGTTTGTGAGGATTTTGGTATCACAAATAAAATATTTGCAGTAACTCTAGATAATGCAGCTGCAAATTCTAGAGCAATGGAAATTTTACAGCCTTTATTTAATGTTTATGCTGAATCATTTCTTTTACATCAACATTGTGCTTGCCATGTTATTAATCTTATAGTTAAATCCAGTTTTAAAAGAGTAACTGTATATCTCGATTCTATCCATGAAGCCATAATATGGCTGAATGGTTCTAATCCTCGGCTTGTGACCTTCAAGCAATTCTGCATCGTTTTGGACAAGCGTCCAAGTAAGTTCCAAACGGATGCGGACTATCGGTGGAACTCGACTTATTTGATGTTGAGACATGTCTTGCCTTACAAAGATATACTAACTGTTTTCTTGCAGTCCAAGAATGTTGTTACCAGTGACAGGCAACCGCTACTGATAGAACAGTCTTGGCATGTTGTAGAAAGGTTTTACTACTTTCTTGAAACATTTTATGATGCAACTGTTACTTTATCTGGTGTTTACTATCTAACTGCTAATTTAATTTTGCATAAAATTTTTGAGATTGCCACTTTATTAAAAGAATATGAAGATGACCAACTATTAGGACTTGCAGTATTTCACATGAAACAAAAATATCTTAAATACTGGAGGGACATTCCATACTTGTATGCTTTTGCATTTATTCTTGATCCTAGGGGTAAAATACGGGGGTTTCTAAATATTTTGAATCTTATTGGGGATGCAATGAATATTGATCACACTAACTACTACTCCGATTCTAAAACAAAATTATATGAAGTATTTCGAAAATATGAAACTAAGTTTCAGGGAGTTCGCGTGCAAAGAGCCTCACCCGTCCCTGTCCCAGGTAAGAAGAAATTGCAGTGGAGCCGAATTTGGGGTGGCTCCTCTTCTTCTTCGAGTACCGGTGGTGGAAGTTCGGCCGCCGCAAGTCCTGCACACACTTCGCTTGAAGCCCTTGAGCGGTCCACCTACTTGGACACCGACTCCATCAACCAAAAAGATCTCAACGTTCTTCAATGGTGGAACGATCACAAGACCCAATATCCCGTGCTCTCAAAACTAGCACGGGATGTGTTCACGGTGCCTATGTCTACGGTATCATCCGAATCGGCCTTCAGTCTTTGCGAAAGAATTATTGAGGAGAGAAGAAGAAATCTCCGCAGTGAGGTGGTAGAAATGCTACTTGCGGTTAAAGACTGGGAGCTAGCCAAGGAACGTTCCCAACACACCACGAAGAACCAAGATTTGGCTGAACAGTTCAAAAATCTTTACCTATAAAATGAGGAACTAGAGTAATGTTTTTTATTTTTGAGTGTTGACCTTTAGCTGTACTCTTTTTTTCTTTGTCATGGTTTTCTCAATATTTTTACATGACAGAGTTTTAATGAGGCAGCTGTGTAATATCAAAATCAATAAAGGTTATTGCGCAATGTTCCCCTATATTTATACAGAAATTAAATTACATAACTATATATGTGCTTCTATTTTGCTTATTTTAAAAAATAAAAATTTTTCTCCTCTAATATCATCAAAAAATACCCTCATATTTTTTTACTCATCTCAAATAATTTTTTTATATATTTTCTTTTTTTTTACAACTCCTCTAATTTTTTTTACCCTCATATTTTTTTTACATCGTCGGCTCGGCTGCACACAGCCACCACATGCCAGCGGCCGGGAGGAGGCAGGGGCGGGCGCGGGAGGCGCGCAGCAGGGGAGGCGGCGGCCAGGGAGCCGTGCAGGCGGGGAGGCGGCGGCGGAGGCCGCTGCAGGCGTCGGCGGCTGGGAGGAGCCGGGCGCGGGAGGTGGCGGAGGCCTGGCAGGCGCGCGGACGGGGAGGCGGCGGCGGAGGGCGGTGGCCGGCCGGGAGGAGGCGGGCGCGGGAGGCGGCGGAGGCCGAGGAGGCGCGCAGGCGGGGAGGCACTGGCGGAGGTCGGCGACGGAGGCCGCTGCAGGTGTCGGCGGCCACGGGAGGAGCGGTGGCGTCTCGGGTAAGTCCTCGCTACAGTGGACCGTGCTGGCCCGAGCACGGTGGGCCGCAACGGGCCGTGCCGGCATGGCACGGCCCACGACCTAGGTGTGCCGTGCCTGGGCCGGGGAGGAGGCACGTGGGCCGGCACGGCACGGCCCGCTACAGCAACCGTGCCTAAATGGGCCGTGCCGTAGCAGGCCATGCCGGACCATGCCTCGGGCCGTGCCGGCCCGGTCTGCCTGTTTGGCCACCTATACATAGGGCCACCGCCGGATGGGCCATCATCGTCTTCTTCATGCTTGGAGAGGAGAAAATAGGGGCAACGAGGTAATTTGGGACCAGTTGCAACGTCAGTTTGTTGAGTTGCCAAGCAAAATGGCAAAATGGGAAGAATTCAGTGGGGCCCGGATGGTAAATAGTTGAAGTCTCTCGAGAAGATGACATTTGAGAGCGCACTATCAAAGAGAGTGGCAAATATTCAAAAATCCCTTGAGACAGGGAAGATAAGAGGAGAGAGAGATGGAAGATAGGAGAGGAGAGAAGTACCCTGACATGTGGGGCTCATAGTTTTTTTAAAATTTTTTTGCTAATGGTAATGCCACATATGCATTTTTTTAATTTTTTTTCGCTGATGGTAATGCCATATATGCACCATGTTAGATGAAGACCAGGCCAACGAGCCACGTAGGACGAAATCGTTGTCTAAATCATTCGAGGCAAACCGAGCCGATTTCGATAATTAAAGGAGCTTTTGTATCTGTTTTACGGTTGAGGGAGCAAAGTCAAACTCAAACCATAGTTGAAGGAGGCAAAATAGAATTTTTCCAAGAAGTGAGGATGGTGGCTGTGGGACGGCAAGCTGGAGGGTGTTGGACCGGCTGCGAGAGGTGTAGGAGAGGGAAAAGGAGTTGGGCTAAGTGAGAAAGAAAAGGAGGGAGATGCCCAAATGAATAGAGTGGCTACTCAAATTTCCAGGGTGTGGTTTTAAAAGACTATGAGTAATTTGATTTGAAATTTGAATTTAAACTTGGTAGTTGGATTTTCAGAAATACAAATGTCTCAAGGTAGGGATTGACTTTAGAAAAGCTTTGACATTTTTATGTGCTTTGAATTTGAGTAAAATTATAGAGACTGAGGATATTTTTGCAAGAATGTTCTTAAATCAAATATGATATTTGAACACTCAATGGTATTAAATAAAGAAAGGCTAGTTCTCAACCTTTTTACAAAATTAACCATAGATTAAATTAGGGGATTATTTGCCCATATTTTGAATATAAATAGGAAATAGAGGAGCTTGATATTTGAAAAAAAAATCTTAGAATTTAGTTGTTTGAATATAAATTGTGGAAACCATTATTTGAATATGTGTAACATCCTAAAAATCCGGTTAAGAAAAATATGTAAATTTTTGAACTTTTTAAAACTTTTTTTATCATGCCGCATCTTTAGTTGCTATGCTTGTGATCTGGTAAAATCAACCTAGATGAGGTAACCGACATACCAAAGTTAATTAAAAGAATAGGTTGGCAACGCCAATTAATTTAAGAACAACATTGAATAAACGGAGATTAAATATAATGGAAATTAAATATTCATGTAGTTTCCAACCCTATCATAGGAATAATAAAAAGGGCCTAACTTTCAACCCATAAACAAAATATGAAAATTAAATATTAAGTTAATTTATTTTCCAAACCATGAAGAGCATAGGTTACCTTGACTAAGTTTTCAAATCGAATTAGGAACAAATATTTTTGAAAGTACAGAATCCTAATTCATGTCACAACCGAAATAAGACGCCTAAACTATGGGGACTATTTATTCCCCCATTAAAGATTAATCAAGTATATAAAACCCCCTAAGTTAATAAGCCATCCTCTTTCAGTAGACATGTAAAATCCTAATTCAAATTTGAATTCTCAAATCCCTAAGGAGGATCAAAGTCAAGCTCTATGTGAATCCAATTTTAAATCCCTCAAACTCCAAATATCCAACTAGTTGAATCAATCATCTAAAAATAGAAAACAAATTCATAAACCTTTTCCGAGTGGGCCTTAATCCTTTTTTTCTTTTTTCTCCTTTAAGCCCAACACCTCCCTTTAACAGAAGCCCAGCTGCTTCTCCTCTTCACAAGCCTGAGCCAAACCGGCCCAACCTCTAGGCCAGGCCGGTCCAGACAGCCAGGCCGCCTCCCCCTTCGGCCAGACGACCGGCCCAAGGCTCAACCGACCGCCCTCCCTCCCTAGGCCTCCTCCCGCTCCCGCCCGAGCCAGGCCGAGCGGCCCCCGGCCCAACAAGGATTGCGGCCCAAGACGCCCTAGCACACGCGCCGTCCATCATTTCCCCTTCCGCGTGGACGTCCGCCCCTTAATTTCTTTCGCTACCGCTAGGACCCGCACCTGCGTCAATCGGACAGTCGTCCGTTCCAAGTCGCCCGCACGCTCGTCTCTCTCCCCCACACCTGCCCGGCACGCACGGTGCATGTTCGACCAAATGCCCGACTAACATCGCTGTGCCTACCGGGCCAAGCGGTGCTCTGCTCCTCTGCGCCATGCCATCGTCATCAACCCCTCGCCCCTGCCGCCGCTCGGCGTGACCCGACCTCGCCATCCTCTGCCACGCCCGGTCACCGTCGTCGTCCTTACCACCTCGACTGGTCGCCGTCACCTCTCGTGCACGCACGTACCCGAGCCACGCTCCGTCTTGTCACCTTGTCGCTGCCATGCTGCCCCTTCACCGTGAACCAGCCTCCCACGACGCGACCCGACGCGCCCATTCCCTACGTCACCGCCTACACCGCGCCTGCCGCCCCATCGCCATCGCCATCCCGTACCACGAATCCCGCCGGCCTCATTGCACGCCGCATCGCGTCACCCACTCCGTGCCAAAGGCCACACCACGCCGTCATCGCTTCGCTCCTCAGACCACTAGACCGAAGCGCGCCGCGACTGCCCTCGGACCACCGAGGGGTCAACTCTCTCCCCATCCATGGCGCCCCCGACGACCCGCTAGACCGTCGCCATCCTCACCACTCCCTTCATGTCTATCAAAGCCAGGCACCGTTGTAGCCAATCTCCCCTGCTCCACCGCCGGCCACCGACGCTCAGTGACCCTCCTGCCGGCCTCCGCCTTCCGCCTTCTTTCCACCCTGAACGAGCCATCCCCCTAACTCTGCCTCCACTGCCATCTCCCTCCTCTTCACCGCACCGACGCAGGCCACCAACGACAAGGCTTCACCAAGCCACACCCTAGCGCCGGCTGCTCCAACAAGCCAAGGAATGAGGAGACGACGTTGAGCAGAGCCGACGCCGCCTCGACCCTCACCGGGCCGTATCTTGCCGCTGCCGATCCATCCCAACCCCGCCAGCGCCGGTGTGCCGCTCCCCAGCTGCCACATTGGCCCCCGCCCCACCCCCCACCCACTGCTTTTTTTCCCTTCCCCTTCCTCCCCGCAGCTGCCGCAGCCGGTCCGCCGCCAAGAAGACCCCACCCTGAAGCCCTAGATCCACCACCGTCCACCGCCGCCTGCTGTGCTTGTGCCGCTCTGCTCGGCCGCGCAATAGAGGGAGAGCACCGAGAGAGAGAGATAGAGCGGCGAGCGAGAGAGAGAAGAAGACCACGGGGATTAATTTCTCCCCACCCATAGACTTACATGTGGGCCCATAGTATTAATTTATCCTTAGAGCTGATGACAGTAGTTAAGTTAATCAAATCCTTAAGCACTAACTGATATGTGGGCCCAAACTGTTAATTAAATCTAATTAAAAACCTTTTTAACCTTTGTATCACTGACATGTGGACCCCACTAGCTTAAAAATCTTTTTAACCTTTGGCTATGGCTATTGTTCCTTAGGAGGCAATGAGATAATGAGTCGTAGAAACTACATGATCAGCGGTGGCAAGTCAGTTCCAAGGCGGTCTCGGGATTGGCGGATAAAACTTTCGTTGAGCAAACATTACGATATTAAAACTGTTTTTAAGTCTACCCTACTAGGTCATAGGTAATAATGAAACGGATCTCAAAATTGGCTTTATTCAAAATAACCTCAGCCACTCTTTGAATACCCTGTGCATAAGAAGCATATTTACATGGTGGCTTGCTGAGTATCTATGTACTCATGGTTGCTCAATTACAATTTTTAGCAGAAGAACAGACCAGAAAAGAAGACATTGCTAGTATGTTCTGCATAGATAGCAGGATGAACGGAGTGCTAGTTGGCTAGGTCGCGGCCCCAGTCAACTGCCTGTGGGCATAACGATTGGACCCTACCACTGCTCGTTTTCCATTTGCGGTTACTCTGATAAGGTGCGGCCATTTAGGCCTTAATAAAGGTATAGACTCTTCTAGTTTCATTTCAATTCGTACTATGTTATGAGCTAGCTATGTTTTGTGTGTACCAACTACTGATCCAGGGATTGGTATAGGAAAACACAGTAGGTTTCCAGTTTTCTAAACCGGGGGCCGATAATATGGCCTTGCAAATTGTTGTCTGATGCACTTTTATCCATAGGTTATTTAGGGGTTGTTGTTCACAAATTAGTTTTAAAATCTTTCCTTTTACTTGGTGCTTGTATTTAGTATTTTGGAAATCATAAGCTTTGAAATTTTAGAGCAAAAAACTTGGAACTTAAATATTTGAATATTTAATGAAACTTCAACCAAAGTTAATTTTGAGATTTGTCACTTAAATTTGTATTTCAAGAATTTGGAAATTAATATGATATTTAAATTAGTCATATTATTGTTGATTTTATTAATGCAATAAAAGTTGGAATTAAATTTGTATTTACCATTTCATTTTTAATGGATTGATTTAATATTGATTTGCAAATAACGCAACCAAACATAGCAGTATGATGCAACGGGTTTTAAAAAGCTGAAAATTTTACAAGTTTTTATTATCACGATTTTTAGGATGTTACAAAGCGGCACTGTGGTTTTGAGGGCAATAGTGCGTGGGCCACGGGCACAAGCGCCTCTTGATGGTTGAAAGTGCATCTAGACCCCATAGTGGGTTTTGGATGATTAATGACAAAACAATTAAGGGATTGATAATTCAATTGAGCTAAAGTATAGGTATTAGTTCCAATGTTGATTAACTTGATGCATGATGACCCCTACAAATTAAAGCAAGGTGGCCAAAGGACTCGAGAAGATTTAAATTCATTTTTGTTTTTGAATTTGAGTCATAAGAAAGCCATACTATTAATAGAGGCACATGTTTTAGGTCTAGGGTGTCTCCAAGTGCTTAAATATTGTCCTTGATCTTTAGTGAGAGGCACCGAGCACAACACTCACATGGAAAAAGGGCTAAGTGTTGAAGTGCGGCCGGAAGTTCTGGTAGGTTGAACTGGAAGTTCCAGCCAGAGCTCTCTGTCTGGCAAAGCTCTCTGTCTGGCCAAGAGGCCTAATCGGAAGTTCTAGAAATTGTGACTAGAAGTTCCGATCAAGGCTCTTGGGCTGGAAGAGAGGGATGACTGGAAGTTACGGTTCACCTTCTCGAGCTGAGCCAAGTGTTGACCGGAAGTTCCAGTATTCAAATATGTTTGTAACAGTTAGTTTTGGAGAGGTGCGATTATTTAACTCCAACTATCCTCACTTTGAGTAGTTAGCTATTCCATCTTTCAGACTTACTCCATTAGCCTTTCCTAGGGTTCCTCCACTTAATCAACCTTGGATTTGGAGCTCCTCTTGTGAGATTGAGATGGGATTTGGGATTTGGTGTGATTGAGAGGCTAGGTTTTGAATTAAGCACTTGCGGATCGGCGCTAGGCCTTCTTCATCGAGATTGTTACTCTTGGAGGTGATCGTCCTAGCCAGTTAGGCATCTTCCATGAGCATCCGATGTTTGTGGACAATCAAGGCAAGTTTGTGAAGGTTCTACTCCGCTTCCACAAGGAAAAGGATAACTTGAGTGGATACCGAGCTCGATCCTTGTTGTCACTTGGTGAGGCCTGGGGTTGAGAGAAACTTGACTCCTTATAGTCTCTCAATGGAGACGTAGGATCATTGGGATCTGTACATCGGTAAAAATCATTGTCTACATCTATTTTATTGTTTTGAGCACTTTACATATCTTGTTATAGATCTTGCTCTAATTATTGCTTACAGTGTTCCTACATATCTACCTATTTTATTGCTATCTATCTACAAGGGAGTGCTTGTTGTCAGATCCCCTTCATGGGTTTCTTCTTTGTTGGCACAGTCTCGCGTGCAGAGAGGTGGGAGTGAGTGCATGTCACTATAGGATGGACGGAAATTGAAGGCATTCTTCCAATGGAATTATCAAGGAAGTGCCTCCAATCCCTTGTTTACAAGCCGTTTTCTAGAAGCTACTTAGGAAACGCTTACAAAACTAACTACTTAAAGGCGATTTCCAAAAACACCTTTAAAAAAAGGAGGAAATCAAGGTGTTATGCATAACTTCATAATATCTCTTGTTATTTTGGGTGTTTCGTAAAAATGCTATCCAACTTTAAATGGCACTTAGCAGCAAATCGCCTTAGAGGGGTGAGTCTAATGGGCGAATGTTTGCATGTGGCCTAGGCACGTGAACACTTTCGGCCTGGCCCATGAGCATCTAGCCCAACACAATAACCTGTTCCAAAAAAGTTTATACATATAAACTTTATATTTTGAAACTTACATTTGAATCCGAATACGGAATCCAATTTGGAATCAGAAATATAAACTTTCAATGTATAAACTTAACAAAAATAGAAACCACGCGGTGCCAAAAATGGAAAACGCAGGCGTTTGTGTGCTTGGGCCACGTGCGAACGTTTGCGCGATAGCGTTTTTGGCCTTAGAGCAGGTATAATAACTACCTATAGGCCTGCCACATCAGTTGTAACAGTGAGCTGGAGGAGAGATGTGAGGAGAGAGAACTCAAGCAGCTGACTATATACCAATGGCTATACGTGTGCTTCTAGGCAGCCTAAGCAATTCGCTACTACTCATATAAGGAGAGAGAGAGAGAGCATGATATGAGGAGGAAAGGGATAGTTTAAAGAACAAAGCATGGGCCATACAATAGTTTACTATTGTACATACTGATGCGGCAATTTTGGAGTAAGCATCTAGCGGTACAAATAGACTTGCTCCTTTGTACTATAAGCAAATAAGACCCTAAGAGCATCCACAATGGACCGTCTAAACCAGACTTGTAGTGCATCTTTGGATTGGGAACAAAAAAAACACCCATATTGTGGACCGTCTATCGCTATGGAACACTGTTCACTATTGTTGACGTTTATTTGTGGTCAAACGACGAGAATCACCTAATACTTTGCGGTGTAGGGAGTCGCCAACCACCTCAACCTAGATCAAGGTGGGTTTTGCAATCTAAACCGGTTAGCGGAGCTGATTCTAACAGATTGGGATAGTCACCCGTCTTGTGGGTGGAACAGAAGGTTTACGGGACAAATCTATGAAGGAATAACTCTCAATTTCGTAGCGAAGACGGATGGTTTACAGCGCAAATCAACAAAGATGGACAAACTAGGCTAAAACTAGGCAAAAAGTAGATTAAAAGCTGAAAGAAAGATTCAATTGGCTAGTTGGATGTTTTGTGTTTGGTTGATCGAGAGATCCCCAATTGAACCGGCCTTAACCTTTATAAAGGGGTTGGACTTGCGTTCCCTAAGCCTTCCCCATGTCCTATTCAGGTTAGAGACCAAGTAGGACTCATTAAACCCCGTGTATACCAAAAGAAACAGGAGAACTACTAAAATCCTAATTGGACTCGGGCTGCCAGTCTGACCGTCGAGTCTATACCGGTCTGACCGCAGGCATACCGCCGGTCCGACCAGCTCCCTAAGGCGGTCTGACCGGCCTCCTGAGGAAGGCTTGGGACTCTTTAAAATTTGGCCTCCAATTACTATATATTTTTCTATAGTGCCAAATTCGGGTGTTAACAACTATCCAAATGTGCTCCTAGCTAGTCCATATTTGCATAAGCAGTGCCTTGGATGTCCATCAGCCCACTCACACCCTCTCTCTCCTCCCATGCGTTCTTTCCTCGCTGCCAGCTGCTGGCCTGGAGCAAGTATGACCTCTAGCGCTCCTTCCTCTCCGCTCCGGCCCCCACACATCTCGCCTTTGCCCCGCCACAACACATCTCCTCGGCGGCGTGCTTCACCCCGCCACCTTGCAGGCCACACCTCCTCGAAGGCCGTGCTTCACCCTACCGCCATGCCACCGTGCATCTCCTCGGCGGCACATCTCTCCCCGCTACCCTCATCCCGCATGCGCCATCCTCCACCCTTCCGTCCTTGGCTCTCCCACCACCAGCCACATTTTTGTCACGTCACTGCCTCTACGTTTCTCCCTCACATCCGGCCATCTCTCTACCTCTCACCCAGCTCTCTAGTACTCCCACACCCCATGGCTGCCTTCCACCATGGCCAAAGCTCACCCGAGCTCACCCTCCCCTTCTTGCACAGTACATGTTCAATGAAATGCCACTAAGTCAATTTCTTGTAATTTTTGTAGGAATGGACAGTGAACAATTCTTGGACTATTTTAGTATTCATGTTATGCTTGAGTCGGCTATGTTTTAATTATGTTTGAATTTGAATTGTGTGAAATGACATTTAAATAGAGTGATTTTGAGGTATATTTGATGGATATGGGAGACGGTCTCGAATAGACAGTCCACCATATCACTATTTCCCAGTCCATCTAAAATGGTATTGTAACACATGCTAAACTCATATTTGGACAGTTTGTTTTAGATACCACTATGGATGCTTCAATGAATATACTCCTTCCATTTTTTTATTTGACGCCGTAGTTCAATATAGAATCGTTTTTTATTTGATGTTGTACATCCTCCTTACGACTGTGATTTTCCATCTTTCCCTCCTCACCACCGCCGCCTCGTCCTCCTCACAACCACACTCCGCCTCCACCCCCACTACGTCCTCCTCCTCCGCTACCCCGCCTCCCACGCCCCTCTGCCATCCCCACCTCCCGCGCACCGCCGCTGTCCCCACCTCCCCCCTGGTTGGATATCATGGTGTAGCCACCACTCCTCGTCATCCTCCAGGCAGCGAGCTTGTGGGCAGCGGCAGCGCCGCGGGGGATGTGTCCACGTCGCCGTCCCCAACCAGGTAGGAAGCATAGCATACGGAGGCAATGGACAAGGTGACGGACAGGGAAAGGGTCCATGTCGCCGGCTGCATCCTCCTGCTGCACCCTCTCTCCGCCATGGCGGCTGAACATGCCCAAGAAGCCTCCTTTCTGCAGACATTTCAAGTACTCTAAATTTCTTGATCTTTTGTGTCTTATGTTATTGTTGGAATAGGACTAGGTGCCATGCCCATAATTCGCCCGACACTTGAGGAAACACTAACAATCTTGCTTGCTAGGCATAGGGGCGACAAGTCATTCGGACCACCCGGAAGGGAGAACATTTCACCAAGATAGAGATCGAGAACATTTCCCCTGAGATGGAGTTTGAGAATATTTCCCCTTTAGGGATGGCAAAATATCAAGGTCGAAAGCGAGGCTTAGGACGCAAGCCAAGGAAGGAATATTCCCCTACGTGACGTGGGGACCAACCTAGACCACTCTGGATAGCTATCCCGGGGGACCGCAAATCTAATGTGTAATATCTAAATTGCCCCTAGGGTTAGTAGTCCCCTAGGGGCATTTCTGTAATCTCATTGTACGGCCCCTGGGGCTATAAAAGGCGGGCAAGCCTCATTGTAAAGGGTAGAGAATATTTGAGTAAACAGTGCTTTGAGTGCATTTAGTCTCTAGATTGCATTGTGCAAGGATAAGCGGGAGAGAACATTTCCCCTGCGTATCCCCATTTCTTGTTCGTGACCGAAGGTCACAACAGTGGCGCCGTCTGTGGGGACGCAAGTCTCTAAGGTGAAAGCTAGGGAGTAGATGTACCTGAGGCCACAAAGAGCGAGAATAGTACCAGCAAGATACGCCGACGTATTTCAACAACAACCAAAACAAATAGTAGATCCCATCGCGGAAGGTGAAATGGAGCCAGAGAGAGAGGTCGAGAATGTGGCAAGAGAAGTGACGGCAGATGCAGGAGGGAGTATTGAAGATGTTAATCATGTAAACGAGGTGGACCTAGCGGAAATGGTGGAAGCATGAGGGGCTATGATGATAAGCCGAGAACTATTCGAAGAGATGCAGAGAGAGTTGTAGAGGTTGCAGAATTTGCAAAATCCATTTGAAGCAGCTGAAGTAGCCGTGGCAGATATCCTAGAATCATCGTAGAGATCGCAGTAAAATGTTGTTCTCCAATTTTCGAGTCAAAATCCAGCACAAACAAATCAACCACTTCTCATGAACCAACCCAGTTCCACAGACGCACCACCCATCCTGAACCAACCTAGCTCTACAAATACACCCATCCCAAACCAACCAAGCATGGGTGCACCCGTCATAAGCCATCAAAACATCTCGAGTTCCATACCAATACCGATGGGAGTACTACCCCAAGACGCTCTGAATACTTCGACGCAAACATGTCCACCGGGTGGACAATCTCCCATGCTCAACATCCAAAGCCTAGCTCAACCTCCTATTCACACCCCGTACAGTCAATTCCAGCAGAATCAACCTTTTCCCCCGCAAAATCAGCCTTTCCTCCAGCAAAATCAACCCTTTCTTCACCAAAATCAACCTTTTCCCTAGAAAAATCAGCCTTTCCTTCAACAAAATCAATAGTTTCCCCAGCAAAATCAGCCTTTTCTCTAGCAAAATCAGCCTTTCCTCCAACAGAATCAACCCTTTTCCCAGCAAAATCAGCCAATTTCTCAACCAATCTTCCAATAGTTGCCTCGAAATCAAGTTGCACAAGTAACATTCCAGAACACTCCCACTCCAAATATGCTCATTGCTCAGCCACAGTTCCAAGGAGTGCGAACGGTAGATGATAAAAGTCCTTTGAACCCAAACCTGCAGATGGCACCTTGGCCAGCACATTTCAAGCTATCGAACATAACAAAGTACAAGGGAGACACCGACCCAAATGAGTACCTGAGAGTGTATAAAACGGCAGTAGAAGCGGCAGGAGAAGATGACACAACTAAGGCGAAAATACTTCCCACAATGTTAGAGGGAGTAGCGCTCTCTTGGTACACCACAATTTCACCCATGTCAATATACTCATGGGAGCACATGAGGGATACATTTCGAGCAAGATTCATTAGAGTTTATGAGGAGCCAAAAGAACATGACGACCTATATGCCGTGCGGCAACTCCCATCAAAAGTAATAAGGGAATTTATGTTGAGATTTTCTCGAGTCCACTACCAAATCAAGCACGTGGATGATGCAATGATAATAGCCACGGTGAAAAGGGGCTTGCTTAAAGGACCACTAAGATTTGACCTTGCAAAAAACAGGCCAAGCACTGCCAAGGAGTTGTTTGAGAGAATGAAAAGTTTTGCTAAGGGAAAAGAGGACAACTTGAGAATGAAGGCGGAGGCGTCAGCAATGCTGGGCAAGAAGTTTTTGAAAGGCAAAGAGAAAAATACATTGATAGAGGAGAATCAGTCAGAACATAATGCCAAGCCGTGGAAGAGATTCAAGCACGATAACAAAAAGCAGGTGAATTTCATTAAGGAGGAAGAGAGAACCTTTCACCATGGTGGAGAGGGGAGAAGTTTCCGCCGTGGCGATGAAGGGAGAAGTTTTCACCGTGGTGGACGAAGACGTGCACCATGGAGAGGAGGACGTGGAAACAGAAGAGGTCCAGGAAGATTTCCAGTTGAGTACAAGTTCTGTAGGTGGCATGAACATTGTACACACGCAACGGAGGAATGCAAAACAATACAAGGCGTTTTGGCCGATCAGGCGGAGAAATATGAAAACAAGCAACAGAACAGAATCCAGCCACAAGCACATAATTTGATTGAAGGACCAGTGTTGAAGGTGAAAGCAATTGAGGAAGCTCCCAAGAGGGTAATCAATGCAATCACTGGCGGCTCTTCCCTCGGGATGGAGTCGAAAAGACAGAGGACAACGTATGTGTGGTAGGTGAATCATGTCAGCACAAGTCAACAAACAAAACCACTAGCCTACTCGAACACCATAATCTCTTTCGATCCAGAAGATGCAGAAGGTATCCATTTCCCACACCAAGACCCACTCGTCATCTCTATTGACATAGCGCAATGTGAGGTCCATAGGGTATTGGTGGATGGCGGAAGCTCTGCAGATGTTCTATTCTTCGATGCATTCAAGAAGATGTAGATCCCTATGGACAGGTTAACTAAAGCAGGAGTGCCACTCCAAGGTTTTGGAGGGCAGAAGGTTGATGCTATAGGTAAAATAGCACTGGAAGTGATACTTGCAAATGGAAAAAACATAAGGAGTGAGATTATTGTTTTTGATGTGGTGGATGTGCCCTACCAATACAATGCCATCTTAGGCAGATCAGCAATCAACTTGTTTGAAGCGGCAATACATCACAATTACATATGCATGAAGCTGTCTGGACCACAAGGGGTGATTACCGTTAGAGGGAGTCAACTCGCAGCGAGGAAGTTCGAATTGCAGATGACCCCCCACAGGAAGGGAATACACACGGTGGAGCAAAACCCGCGAGATAGTTTCTCCAAAAATCAAAAGCCAGTCCCAGAGGGGAAAACAAGGAAAGTAGTGTTGGACCCAGAGAAACCAGAAAGGTGCATAATGATGGAAGAAAATATTTCACCAGAGGTAGAAGAGGAGATTTTGGCGGTCATAAGGGCAAATATAGACGTTTTCGCCTAGTCCCCAGAGGAATTGGCGGGTGTGAACAGGAGCTTGATAGAGCACAATCTAGCAGTGAAGGAGAATCATAGGCCAAGGAAGCAGAAGTTAAGAAGAATGTCGGCGGACAAACAGGTAGCAGCAAAGGTAGCGGTGGAGAAGTTGTTAAAGGCAAAGGTCATAAGGGAAGTCATGCATCCCGAGTGGCTAGCTGACCCGGTGTTGGTCAAGAAAGCCAATGGCAAGTGGAGAATGTGTGTGGATTTCACCGATTTGAACAAGGCATGCCCGAAAGATGATTCCCCCCTGCCAAGAATAGATCAATTAGTGGATGCTACAGCAGGATGCGCACTCATGAGTTTCCTAGACGCATATTCTGGATATCATCAAGTTTTCCTGATACAAGAGGATGAGGAGAAAACTTCATTCATTACACCTTTTGGCACATATTGCTTCATTCGAATGCCATTCGAGCTGAAGAATGCCGAGGCAACATTCACCCGACTCATCTCTAAAGTGCTGACGAGTCAGTTGGAAAGAAATGTAGAAGCGTATGTGGACGATATTGTTATAAAGAGCATGCAAGATAAAACTCATGGAATGGATCTGCAGGAAACATTCAACAACCTCTGAAAGTTCTTGGTCAAGCTAAACCTAGAGAAATGTACTTTCGGTGTTCAAGCGGGAAAACTCCTTGGTTTTCTCATATCCAAGAGGGGAACTGAGGCAAACCCAGACAAGATTGATACCATACAGCAGATGGAGCCACCAAGGAATCCAAGGGAAGTCCAAAGGTTGACAGGCAGAATGGCATCATTGAGTAGATTTCTATTGAAATCAGCAGAGAAAGGTCTCCCATTCTTCAAGACGTTGAGAGGTGCAGCAGATTTCCAGTGGACAGCTGAATGCCAAGATGCATTTGAGAAGTTGAAGACATACCTCCAAGATATGCCAACTCTGACAAGCCCACAGTCGGGTCAGGTTTTATTGCTTTACGTGGCAGCAACTCCGGCTACAGTGAGTGCAGTTTTGGTACAAGAAGGGGAAAAGTAAGTACCAGTGTAATTTGTGTCGAAAGCTCTATAAGGGGCGAAAACGAGATACTCAAAATAGAGAAATTGATATATGCCATAGTAATGGCATCAAGGAAGTTGAGGCATTATTTTCTCTCGCATGAAATCAAGGTACCGTCATCATACCCAATAGGAGAAGTGTTGGCAAACAAAGAGGTGGTAGGCCGGATCGCGGAATGGGCAATGGAGTTGGTGCCATTCGACCTGAAGTGCATGCCAAGAACAACGGTGACATCGCAGGTATTGGAGGATTTCGTAGCAGAATGGACATCAACAGAAGCGGAGAAAAATGTGGAAGAGTAGAAGTCATGGACTGTATATTCGGACGGGTCATGGAGTGTCGCAGGCGCTGGCGCGGCGACAATCATCAAGACCCCAATGAAGTAGACATTAAGATACTCGGCCCAGTTGCTATTCCCAACAACAAACAATATAGCTGAGTACGAGGGAATACTATTGGCCATGAGAAAAGCCCGAGCAGTAGGGGCTCAGAGGTTGATTATCATAACAAATTCCAAGCTTGTGGCAGGACATTTCGCCAAAACCTTCGAGACAAAATATGAAACAATGCAATAGTATTTGAATGAGGTGCGGGCAAACGAGAGACATTTCCTTGGGATAACAGTAAAAACCATCTCGAGGAGTGAAAACACAGAAGTAGATGAGTTGGCAAAGGCAGCCGCAACAAGACAACCACTAGAGAACTCATTTTTTGAAGTCCTAGAGACCTCGATTGCAACAAGAGGGGAAAACGTTTTCAACATCTCACCAGGGGAAATGGATTGGAGAAATTCATTGATAAAATACTTGGTAAGTGACCAGCTGCCCGACAATGAAGTGGAGGCAAGGAGAGTGCAACTAATGTCGAGGAAGTATAAGATGGTTGATGGGCAGCTATACAAGAGTGGAGTCACAACGCCGTTGCTGAGATGCGTCAACAGGGAGGTAGGAATGAAGATGGTCGTGGACATCCACAAGGCTTTGTGCGGAGCACATCAAGCGCATAGGTCTGTTGTTTCCAAGGTGATTCGATAAGGAATATACTGGCCGACGATCATAAAGGACATGGAGAAATATATAAAGACATGTAAGGCATGTCAAAAGTATGGTCCGATCCCAAGAGCACAGCCAAAGGAGTTTCAACCCATCCCGCAAGTTTGGCCTTTCTACAAGTGAGGAATTGACAAAGTTGGTCCATTGCCTAGAGCAAAAGGAGATCTGTGCTTCGTGATCATGGCAATTGAATATTTCTCAAGATGGATCGAAGCAGAGCCAGTAGCAAGAATCACAACGACAGCGGTGCAGAAGTTTGTATGGAAGAACATAATATGCCGTTTCGGCATCCCAAAAGATATTATTTTAGATAATAGGAAACAATTCGAGTCAAGCAAGTTCATGAAGATGTGTCAGGGGCTGAATCTCAAGATAAACTTCGCTTCAATAGGGCACCCCTAAACAAATGGAGCAGTAGAGAAGGCAAATGGAAGGATGGTAGAGGCAATAAGGAAAAGACTCAAAAGTTTGCCGAAAGAGAAATGGCCAGAAGATCTGCTCTCGGTGTTATGGGCATTAAGAACAACTATCGTTCGAGCAACAGGAATGACGCCTTTTCGGCTGGTGTATGGAGATGAGGCGATGACACCAAGTGACTTAGGAGCTTTTTCTCCGTGGGTTATTTTCACCCAAAACGAGGAGGAAAGAGAGTTTTCCTTGGACACCTTGGAGGAAGTCAGAGTAGAGGCGCTGCATAAGATGGCCGAATATGTGGAGAAAACTAGAGGCCATTACAACAGCAAGGTGAGACCAAGGCAGCTGAAACCAAGGGATTTAGTCCTCAAGAAGGTGTTGAATGAAGTATCAGTGGGAAAACTAGATTCCAAATGGGAAGAACCATTCATCATCAAGGCACAAACGAGTACTGGTTCTTACAAGTTGGCCGAGTTGGATGCAAAGGAGTTAGGCCACACCTAGAATGCCTTGTCTTTGAAGAAATTCTATGTGTAAAAAAAACATTGTAATATATGTTTGCGCACCAGATATATGAAACAAAAATAGGAAGTAGGGTTATTATCCGATAAGGAGGTTTGAACCTGTATAAAAAATGTGTGCATGAGTTTGATTATATGTTGTGATTGTCAAGCGAACGAAAACGCTAACACTATGGAGCCGGAGTATAAACTACAAATTCGCTATGAGCAAAAACTAAACACTCTGGAGCCGGAGTATAAACTACAAACTCGCCATGAGCGAAAACTAGAATTCACCATGAGCGAAAACTAAACACTCTGGAGCCGGAGTATAAACTACAAATTTGCCATGAGCAAAAAAGAGAACTCGCAACAAGTGAAAACACTCGACCCAGAGTATAATCTACAATATCGCCATGAACAAAAGCAAGAATTTGCCATAAGCAAAACGAAAACATCTTAATTTCGAGATCATATTTCGCTGCTCCCTTTCGAGGTAGGAGGACGGCGAGCTCCGGCCAGCAACGCGGCCTACACGTCTAAGTCGATTTCGGAATAGATTTTGACGTGACAAAAACATCTCGACAGCGAGATCATATTTCGCCGCTCCTTTTCGAGGTAAGGGGATGGCGAGCTCCGGCCAGCTACGCGGCCTACGCGTCTAAGTCGTTTTCGGATTCGATTTCGACGTGATGAAAACATCTTGACACCAAGATCATATTTCGCTGCTCCTTTTCGAGGTAAGGGGACGGCGAGCTCCAGCCAGCTACGTGGCCTACGCGTCTAAGTCATTTTTGGGTTCGATTTTGACGCGACAAAAACATCTCGACACCGAGATCATATTTCGCCGCTCCTTTTCGAGGTAAGGGGACGGCGAGCTCTAGCTAGCTACGCGGCATACACGTCTAAGTCGATTTCAGAATAGATTTCGACGTGACGAAAACATCTTGACACCGAGATCATATTTCGCCTCACCTTTTCAAGGTAAGGGGACGGCGAGCTCTGGCCAACTACGCGGCTTACACGTCTAAGTCGTTTTCGGTTTCGATTGCAACGCGATGAAAACATCTCGACGCCGAAATCATATTTCGTCGCTCCTTTTCGAAGTAAGGGGACAGTGAGCTCCAACCAGCTACGTGGCCTACGCGTCTAAGTCGTTTTCGGTTTCGATTGCGACGCGATGAAAACATCTCGACGCCGAGATCATATTTTGCCACTCCTTTTCGAGGTAAGGAGACGGCGAGCTCTGGCCAGCTATGCGGTCTACGCGTCTAAGTTGTTTTCGGGTTCGATTTCGACGCGACGAAAACATCTCGCCCCAATATTACATTTCGCCGCTCCTTTTCGAGGTAAGGAGACTGCAATTACAAACGTGACAAGATACTTCGAAACATTGTTGAGTATAAAACAAGCTTTATTCATACAAGTCTACAACAAGTACAATGGGCTTTCAACCTTAATAGTAGCCCCCAGGGAAGAAATGTTTTCCCCAGATGTGACAAGATGACAATTATTATGACTTCTAACTTGCCGGCGGGAAGGCCTAAAGTCCTTCCAGAATGTCGAACTATCGAAAAAGTGCATAAACCTACGCTAGCAAAAATCTAGAACAAAATCTCGTAAGCTAGAGCCAGCGTGTTCCCTATACCAGGACAAGAACCTATAAGAAAAAATACATGAATCGTCGTAATGTACATCGCCAATATCTTTATCGGGCAAATGGGCGTCATAATAGAGCTTCTCAAACGGTTGGTGGGAAATATGCTTCAACGAGAAGTTGAGCTTATTTTTCGATCGACCAGCAGTCGATTTCTGCCTGAAGTTAACCTGCACCCCCATTAGCAAAATAAATAAAAAAACGAGTTACAGCAAAGGTTTACACCAGTTAATAACAACCATCATAGTTTTCACCAGTTAATTACAACCATCAGATTTTGAGCGTTTGGACGAGTTTGGAATTAGCAAAAGTTTTCGTGCTATCAAAGATGGAGAATGTTCACACCTAGGGAGCAGATGGTTCACCCCCAGGATTGCCGGCTTCGTCTCGAGAGTCCTTTTCGCCCTCGCCTTGTGCAGGATCATCAGTCTTCGCAAGCGTCTCTCGGAGGGAGGAAATAGTATCTTCGTATCCTTGTCTTGACCAGTAGAGAGCTTGGTGAACTCGGGCATAAGGGCGAATTGTTTCTCAGCAGCTTCGAAAAAGATTTCGGTCCGGTAGAAGCCGAGCGAGGCCATCTTTAAGGTTCTGTATATGTTTGCAGCTGCTTGAGTATAAGGCAGCAAATAACGCTTCAACAGATATCCAAGAACACTTTGAAGCGAAACGCATAACACCTTGGGAAATGCCAGTGGCGGCATCGGCAACCCACTCGGTCAGGTCAGCCAAGCTGCTGTCGGAGGCATGAGGATTGGGCTCGGTACCCAAGTTTTCAAGAGTATCCCTAATGATGCAACAGCCTGAGTACAAATTAGCATGGGCTTCTTTGAGAACAGCTTGTTGTTTTTCGAGCTCTTTGCTGCGCTTCGCGTACTTTTCCTTCAGATTCTCTAATTCGGCCTCCAATGTAGTTTTTCCCTTCAAAAGAGCACTGTTGGAGGCGATAGAATGTTGGAGCTCACTAACAGCATCTGTAGCTTTATGTCGAGCCTCATTAACTTCGGCCTTTAGCCTTTTTCAAGATTCGTGCAAGCTCTTGTTTTGGGCTTCAAGATCATCGATGGTTCAAGAAAGCTTAACACGATCTCCCTCCAGTTTGGTGATCCGATCTCCACTATTCTTGGAATGGTTGCAAAACGGTTGCAGATGTCGTTCAAAATCTTGGTGGCTACGGCTTTCTGCAGGTGAGCGAGACTGAGTGTCTGTGAACCAGAACAAACCATAAGTAATTCGAAAAGGCATATATCGAAAAGTTAAAAGGAGGAAAGGTATTCCGATCACCTTGGTGGCAGCAACTTCCAAGGAAGATATCGAAGAATACAAATCAGTCTGCTCAATGAAGTCCTTAGTCAATTCGGGGGTAAGTAGAAGCGGACACCGCACCAGGCAACTGACCAACAGGAGACCAAAATCTCAGATCTTCCATTTAAAGGTGCATATCCGAGGTAGTGGACTCAACAAAATCATTAAAAGTAGGAATCCCCATTCGAGAAGGCCCTTCTTCCGCACATCGGCGGCGAAATCGCTTAAGAACTTCTGCAATCAATGTTTCCTCGGGTGTAGAAATCTGAGGACCAGCCTGATTGTTGCCGTCTTTGGGCTCTAGAGGAATCGTCTCCAGAGTGACTTGAGGAGAAATGTTTTTTGGAGCACGTTGAGGAGAAATGTTTTCCCTCGGTGGAGAATCAATGATCACATGCATTGGAGATTTTGGTCCAGCCGCTGTCTGATTTGGCGCATCGGGAGCGACAGCCTGGAGAGGAGACAAGATGAAAGGAATGTTGACAATGTCCTCCCGGTAATCCCTGGGAGGAGCAATTCGAACACGTTTTGTCGGACGAGACAGAGCCGAATCCAAGTCAACTTTCTTCCCCTTGGTAGCCCGGAGAGCGTCTTCACGTGCAGTGGGGAAGGGAGAGATATGTTCTTCGGCTCCATCGGACCTGCTCTCACTGTCATGATCGTCATCAGAGCCCTTAGGCTCGTAGTCAGCTGACGAGGAGACGACTTGTCGTTTCCGGCTGGCGCTAGAGTGCCGATCTCGAACGAGGGAAACAACTCGAGCAGGAGCCAACAAACCGACGGCGGACATTACGCAGTTCCGTCGAACATTGTGTTGAAATTTTGCAAATGCCTTGTGCTCCGCCGAGCTATAAGGCCCAATAAGTTTCTCGGCATCCTTCTCGGCCATGTCAAGATAAAAATTTGAAAAGAGGAGAAATAAGAACAGAAATAAACACAATGCAAACCAGAGAAGATGGCAAAAAGTACACGATCCGTCGCTATCGGTTAGAATGAATGGAGGGAGAACGGATCCAGAGGTGCTTGGGGTGTCGCCGAGAAGAATTCGCCAATCACTTGACAAGGGCCAGACGTTGAGCAGAAGGAATTCCTCAATAAGATCCCTGACACTGAAATTACGGTGAATTTCTGTAACGCCCCGGTTTTCGGGCCGTTAAAAACT
This sequence comes from Oryza meyeriana var. granulata, assembly GCA_003991445.1. Taxonomy (NCBI): domain Eukaryota; kingdom Viridiplantae; phylum Streptophyta; class Magnoliopsida; order Poales; family Poaceae; genus Oryza; species Oryza meyeriana. The sequence continues at coordinate 277,380 of RYFJ01000174.1, forward strand.
ATTTTGGTAAAAACCCTAGTTTCAAAAACTTTTTGACCGTTTGTGTGTGCTTAAGGACTAAGTGCCGTAGATCTCAGTCTCAAGCCTCCCTTGAAACCCTAAAACCTCAGTCCCAAAATTCTCTCCTGAATCCCGAGACTCGAATTTTGCAATTCGATTGTCTCTCTCAAACTTCCTCCGAAAAATCCCAAATGAAAATCCCATCCGAATCCCTTCGGAAGCCTTTGATTAAAATACTCCTATTTCAAACCTCCCAAAAATTCTCTGTACTCGGGTTCGAATTTTGCAATTCGAAGCCCTCCAATGAAACCCTTCGGAAATCACCTTTGAAGCCCTCTACTTAAATCCCCTGATTTTGTTCCTCTCGAAAAACCCAAAATTCTATCGAGAACTTCCTTCCCGAAACGGCCAAATTTATATTCCTGAAACCCTCAAATCCCAAGAATTAAATTCAAGTTCTAATATTCCCTCGAGGTCCTCCCATTTCTAATCCCTTGCGAAATTCCCAAAAATATCCCTGAGTATCAAGTCCCAATTTAAATCAAAGTCTCGATTCAAAGTCACCTGTTGAATCTCCTCTTTTCTTTCCCAAATACCATCCAGAAATCAATCTATAAATAATTGCGCTCAAATCCAAGCCATAGAAACAACTCTCAAAAGTCCTCACAAATTTCCCTGAGTCATAATCTAGAATTAAAAATTTTTTTCGAGTCCGAACCCTCTTTGAAACCCTCCCTCCGAATCCTTCTTAAAAATATATACATATCTATATATATGTATATGTATCAGAGTCTCTCTTCAAAGCCTCTTGATTAATTCCTGAAAATATTTATGAACCAAGCATCCAATCCCAAAATAAAATATCCTTTCAAATTCCCTACAAATCCCTCAAATCAATCTCTGGAAAAATATCAAGGTCCATTGTGTCTTTGGGCCGTCCCTCTTCTCGGCCTGAACCAACTCGGCCTTTCCTCCCTTTTCCCTCCTTTCCCCGCTCGGCCACGCAGCCCAAACCGGCCCACTCGGCCTCTGGCGCAGCCAGCCGAAGCCACCCCGCCGGCCGCCGGGACCCACCAGCCAGGCACCGCCGCCCGCGCCCCCTCGCGCTCGCGCCCTGCTCCCGCGCCCGCGCCCCCTCGCGCTCGCGCCCTGCTCCCGCGCCCGTGCCCCTCCAGCCCGTGCCCATGCCCCTCCAGGCTCAATCCGTGCCTCCAGTCCGTGCCTCCAGCCGAGCCCCCAAACGCCGACATGTGGACCCCGCACGTCGGACCCGTCCCCTACCTCCGCTCTGTCTCTTTTCTCTCTCCCTCTCTCGATTCTTCTCAGTTTCTCCCGATCTCTCTCTCTGCTCTCTCCCTCTGACCCGCGCCGAACCACCTCGAGCCCCGCAGTCATCTTCCTTTCGTCATCGTCCTCCTCTCGGTCTCCTCTCTTCTCTCTCTCTCTCTCGCGGCCGCCCGAGGAAAGCTCGGTGACGCCAGCTACAGAGCTCAGCGGCGCCGCGTCCCGTCCCGTCACCTCGCCGCGGCCCTCCTCTTTCTTTTTCCCCACCACAGTCAAGCCCCGCCGGCCTCATGACACTGCCGCGCCACTCTCACCTCGGCCAGCGTAGCCGCCCCGCCGTCCCGAGCCCCGCGCCACTGCTCCAACCTTATCCCGAGAAGAAAAATATCGCCTCCACACCTCTGTCCATCGTCACCTAGCGCCACGCCGCGCCTATAAAATCCCAGCCCCGCCGCTCCATTACCTCGAAAAACCCGAGCTTCCCTCTCCGCCACCATTAGCGCCGCTCGGACCCGCCCAAATACCACCACTCCCGAGTCCAATCGTCCAAGCCGACACCACCATTGGATCCCCCGGAGTTCCATGACCTCCCCAAGCCCCTCACCGGTGCCAGAGAACCACTGAGGCGGAAACGCCCAATTTCGACCGCCGCCTCCCCGCTACGCTGCTCGGGATCTCGCCGCTGTGCCAAGTAGAAGCCGACTTCCCTCTTCTCCGTCCTCCTCTCGTCTCACCGCCTCTAAACCGAGCCCAAAACACCCTGCCCGGGCACTCACCGGCGTTCCGCCGCCGCCGCCCCTATCCTTCTCTCTCTCCACCGTTCCTGTTGCTCGTCGCCGGCCGCCGTCGGCCGCCATCTGAGAAATCCGAGCCGACCATCATCCTCGCCGTGCTCCCCTCATCCCATTCCCATATTCCCCTTTCGCCGGCGAGCTCTCGGCCGCCATATCCCCCTCGGCCGCCGTGCGCCGTCGATGCCCAGCCGCTTCCTGTTACCCATCCGGCACTCCTCCTCTCTCTCTCTCTCTCTGTGTCCTGACATGTGGGCTAGCTCCTATTTCTCTCTCCACTGCCACTATCCATGGACCCCATCTGTCAGCTACTGTTCCAAAAATAATCCTCTTTCCACAAATCCAATAAATCATTTCTTTTTTTCCTAGAAAAATCCCTTAAACTTCCAAAATGCATATCTTCCAAACCATAACTCCGATCAAGCCCATTCAAGTCTCTAAATTTTTCTAAAAATGAGATCTACCTCATGGCACTATTAGTTATTAATAATAGTATATTATTTATAGGATTTTGTGTGTTCTTCTGTCGTTTTGCGCGTAGTCGACACGTCGGAAATTTGTCGGAGTCGGATTTTCGCGAAGATTTGAAGACGAAGTCTGAGGCAAGTCACTCCTTGACCATATTGCTCCTAAATTTAAAATGTTTTGTTTGCAAAATTGCATTGCTAGTGTGCACGTTAAATTGATCGGCCTCGGTTTGCGTGTCGAACCGACGGACCTGCCCGATAGTTGCATGAACCCTGTAGGACCTTGGTATTCTATTCCTTGTCGCTCCATCTCATGGTACCTCGGTGACCGTGCTCTCTGAGCATGGATACCGATGGTTCCACTCACAACACAATTGTTTGTCGAACTGGGAAAAGTTGGGTTTCCAAATGGTTTTGAAAACCCGACATGCGATGTCGGCGAGTTTTATGAAACAAAAATCTATTTGCGAAAGATTCGCGGTGCAAAGTGATCGCCTGTGTGGTGGCACTTTGTATTCGCATATAAGGACCGATTCCTTGGGGAATTTCATCCGAGCATCTCACAGTGCGACCACACGGGTGATATGGGACACCCCTGGCCAAGTAATTAGTAGACCTAGGGTTGGCTTGGTCGCCTTTGGACGTGGAGTCGCCGGGGTAGCAATATGAGATGCACCCGCGGGATCCTGAGTATGAGGAGTCGGGGACTCGCTCGGTACTTGGTCTGGGACCCGTCCAGTTGGCTTCAGGCAATCCTGGAGACACTTTGGAAAGGCCTTGTCGCGAACCTCCCCGCTTGGCCAGTGTGGGAGTAAGTTTGCGTCGTGTGGGTAAAGCGTGCACCCTTTGCAAAGGTATACCAAACTGTTCGAACAGCCGCGCCCACGGTTACGGGTAATGTGAGGTGATTCCTCTAGCGTAGATTTGTTTGCCAAGGCTTTACAAAAGTGATTTGTGGTATGGGAATCGTTACCAGAATCGGCCTTTGTGGTCGATGGATGACCTGAGTGGTCTGAAACGGGCCTGTGTGACCCGGGATGTCATGTGGCATCATATAATAGGCTTCCTGAGTGGAAGCAGTTTGAGTTGAGATTAAGGATGGCTTGGGAAGCCATCGAGACGAGTAATGAGATAAGTTATGAATGGCTCGAGGAGCCCTTGAGATGAGATGAGCTAAAATGATGTCCTGGATAGGACAGAAGTGAAAAATGAGATTACGTCCTGGGTGGACGAAATTGAAAAGAAGGTAATAGATGAGTATACAGTGGAAGCTGCTTGAGGGCAGATCCACTGAACAGCTGTCGTGAACCGACAGGCGGTAGAAGAACCACTGAGATCAAATAAAATCTGAATCGTCCGCTCGAGTTGTTGAAAAGCAATTCGCGGACAGGATCGAGGCGAGAGCCTCCTTCCAGTCACCTTGAGACAACCCACACTTAGGTTTTCAAAAGTGTTTTCAAATTAAAATGGTTTGCGAAATAAACCCCAGCCTATCTTTGATAGCCTGCATACTCACATTTTCCGTGACTTGCTGAGTACGTAAGTACTCAATCCATTCCTTTTCTCTCCTCCTTCAGGAAGTGTGAAGCTGAAGCGAAGATTAGGGTTTCCTTCCTAGTCCCAAGCCGTTGCTTGTGGATTGGGTTTCTGCTGCGCTGTCGTTCCGCTGCTGTGGTTCTGTTTGCTGGTTGCTGCTCAGGGCTTGCCCAAGGCCGCAACTTGTAAAGGTATAATATATCTATTTATCTATTTAGTTATTTGCTGTGGTACATCTCGGTTGACCGTGGGTACCAGCTTGGATTCCTGGGACTGGTATCGGCATCGCGGTTCCGTGGGAGTTGGTTCATGCCAATCTCCTGCGGGGCGCTTCCTCTCTGGTATCACCGTACGGGGGTACCAGGAGGGAGGCGCTACAATTTCCTTCGTCTTGGGGCGGCATGATACGAAGTCCTTCGAAAGAGAGATGCCAGGCTCGGGATCGTACTTGGCCACTTTGCCGGTGTAACCGAGAAGATTATATGTCTCGGAGCCTGGCTTAGCCTTGATCTTGTGGTAGAACCATCTCAACTACCAGTTAGCACCCCATTTCAAGCGGATCGCAGGAATCTGCCAATAGGCCCCCCGATTGAATCAGGTAAGGAAGTTCATCTTGCCGAAATGCGTGTAGTGGCGGATGTTGTTAACATAAGCGAAGTCCTCCCCATGGAGAGCGCATCCACAACTGCGGGCAATCCATTCGAAAACCCCCATTCTAATAGCATCATTGGGAGCTAGTTGGGGCAGTTCGACTCTGTAGAGCTTCAGCACCTCAAAGACGAGCGAACTATAGGGAAATCAAAGACCGGCTTCGAAATAAGCTTGAAACACCATGGTATAACCTTCGTGCTCGGTGGACGGATTGTCTTCACCTTGAGGCAATAGAACATCGTCTCGATTGGAAATCATGCCTTTTGAAATCATATCTCGAAGCAAGTTCTCGGTCATAGTGGAAATGCCAAGATTTCGGTAGCTGCTATCACCCTTGGAATCAACATTTTTGGATTTAGAGCGCCTGCTCGGCTTTTTTGAAGATTTCACCATGGCGAGATTGAGTGGAAAACAAAGAAGCGTGATGAGCGGACGAAATTTCGGTGCATGAAAAGGCGAAATTGAATGGTGAACAGGAGAAGATAGAAGAGCCTTGGCCCCCCAACCCCACCTTTATATAGGGGGCGCGGGGGGTCAGGGATCGCGTACTTGCACATGAATCGAGGCAGCGTAGCAGTCGAGACATAAAATTGATTAAAATATGCAATTAGCAGTATTACGCGTTAACAAAGAATCATAATAAAAATCAAAAATATACATAATAACAAATTAGGTAAACAATTAAATAATAATAATAATAATATGTCATATTAAAAAAATATAATAATGATAAAAATAATAATAATAAATATATATATATATATATATATATATATATATATATATATATATATATGTATGCAACTATAGAAATAATAATATATAAGCGTGCATAAAGATGAAGCAAGAACAAGTGTAGAGTAATGGGAGAGTACAGTGGAATAGTGAAGGTGAAAACCAGGTTTCGACTGAATAGGGGACAGTGAGATCCTGCACTTTCTAAGACATGGGTTCGACCGAAAAGAGTTTTCATCCTTATCCGTGAGAGGCTTGTTGGAGCAGGACCAGGCGCTTGCTTGCCAGGCACATGGGCGATAAGTCATTCGGACCACTAGGAAGGGAGAATATTTCACCAAGATGGAGGTCGAGAATATTTCCCCTTTAGGGATGGCGAAATATCAAGGTCGAAAGCGAGGCTTAGGACGCAAGCCAAGAAAGGAATATTCTCCTATATGGCGTGAGGACCAGTCTGGACCACTCCGGACAGCTGTCATGAGGGACCACAAATCTAATGTGTAATGTCTAAATTGCTCCTAGGATTAGCGATCCCCTAGGGGCATTTCTGTAATCTCATGTATGGCCCCTGGGGCTATAAAAGGCGGGCAAGCCTTATTGTAAAGGGCAGAGAATATTTAAGTAAGCAGTGCTTTGAGTGCATTTAGTTCTCGGATTGTATTTTGTAATATTTTTCTCGCTTATTTCTATTTCTTGTTCATGACCGAAGGTCACAACAGTTACCATGGTGATGGGAGGTTGTTTACGTTGTTGCTGTTGCAGGCAAGCCTAGACGAGACGGGGCTGGCGCTAAGCATCATCTCCAGCAACATGTTGGCGTCGACGAACCTGGCATCGCTGTGCAGAACCAAGGCTCACTCTCCTGCTTGTGAACTTTATTCTGAAGCTGATACTCATGCTTGTTCTGAAGTTGATACTCCTACTTCTTGTGAATTTTGTTCTGGAGTACCTTGCCTCTTTGAATACCTGCAGATAAGATGACATCCTGATGAAGCAGATAGACCTCCTGCTTGTGAATTTTGTTCACTGTAGGTTCTTGTTCTGATCATAGAGCACACATAGTTTTCATAGATGATAGAGTATACTCCAATACACTGGAATAGCTTGCAGTATAACTAGCTTAAACATACCTGAAGCTGAGTACAACTTTCTTTGGCTAAATCATACTGCAAGATGTGAATTTTGGTACTCCTGTTTCAGAGATTTGGTCTTCTAAACATGAGGTCAGTTTCTTACAGGAAATCCATTGATGATTCTCAAGTTGTGAATTGTAGTTGTACTCCATGAGTTGATTCTCGTTTGAAGATTTAAGAAATTCAGAAATTTAGACCTGTTTCCAGTCAAATACAGGTACTACTCCATGTCCAAGATAGCTTCCTGATAACCACACTGGATTCTGATGTCCCGGCGAGCTACATCCAGCACGCGGTGATCCGAGGCGGCAACTTTGGGCGATGAGGCTCCGGGCACTCTATAGTTAGGAAATGTTTCCATCTTTTAGCAGAAATTTGCCATGTGAGAATGAAAAATTTGAATTCTATCAAGAAATTCTAGAAGTGCTTGTAAAATCATGTGAGCATGACAAATTTGTATGGTGTCAGTATGATAAATTGGATTTTTTTTCTGTAATGCCAATTGAAACAATGGCATTATGAATGTTTTATTTGTTCTAATGGAATTCAAATATCAGTTTGATTGATCAGAGGTTTTATTTGTTTTGAATGGCAATCTGAATTATCATCATGTCATTTTGAATATACTAAAGCTAAACGGAATATGCAAGTAACTAAACTGAAAATACAGTTTACTTTTGGACTCCTTTCAGACATCAATAAAGGTTTCTCGATAGTTATGTCATGTAGGGAATTCAGTATCACAGGCGCCGGAATCAGCAACCTCGCGGCACAGGAGCAGGATCGGCGCAGGATTAGTTTAGATAAAGTATGTTACTTTGTATCTCTTTGTTTGTTAGTTTTTCAGTTGAGATTCTTGTGCACCGGCGCATGCATGATATAAGCTGCGACCGGGATGAGTTTAGGGGACCTTTGTTGGAGATTAGTTATCCTAGAGTCGAGCCCTGTCTCATTCGTGCGCCGTCGACCACGGCTCCGCCGAGCAGACGAGGTCCAGGACCACGTCCTGTAATTAGTTTCAAGTATAATCTTCGTCGTCTTTCAGCGTTCAATATCCGGGCACGTGACAAGTTAGTTCTCCAATTAAACCCAATTACTCAGTACTCCAATTCAGAAAGAGTACATTTAAAAACATCAGAGTAATTCTGCACATTCAGAAAGAGTATAAGAGTACTCCAATTCAGAAAATTCTTTTTTGTGCTAGTTCTTTCATTGTGTAGGTAAAATTGATTCCAATTACAGTACCGCAATGCAATCCAATTACTCCAATTCAACACAGGCTACAAACTTTGCTGCTTGCGTTCGAAACGAGTGATAACCTTGTAGGTGGAGCAAGAGTGGAAGTGGCTGGCGTGCTTCTTGAGTTTCTCAACGCAACCTTTCCTGATTCCTGAGCTTCTTGAGTGGATGCGTCGCTGGATGCGGCCACGAGGAGGACTTCGGGGTCTGGTTCCTCACCTTCGACCGGGGAGAGCTGCAACCGTTGGGGTTCGTTGCCATCGCCAGGGAGGTACACGGCAGCCATCGTGGCACCAGCGATTGCGTATGGGATGTTGAGCTCAACGAACTCGCGAGTCGCGCGGCGTCGGGGCGCAGGGCTCGCCGCCGTCGAAGTATACATACGTTGCACATTTTGTTGAGTGAAACTTGCATAATCCCCATGTCTATATTGCATTGTAGGTTTAGATGCTTGAATCTGTCATGGGCTTTTCCCTGCAACTCAGATTTAAAAATTCAGTATTAAAGTTAGAAACATGAGGTTTCCAGGCTGGCTATGATTTTATTTCATTGATGTTGATAGACTCGCTTAGAGCATCTTCAGCAGAGATCCTAAACACAGCCTCAAATAGTTTTTAGGTGTTGAGACAAAAAAAAATAGATCTAGCAGGGAGGTCCTCAAATCTTTTCATGAAGGAGGTCCTCAAATCTTTCCCTCAAGTCCCAGTCCTATCAATGTTTTTCTTGGCACCTATGATAATTTCTTACCCACGTTCGCATATATATTTATGTTTTAATTATTATAGTGTCAAACTAGACATATATATATAGCCTATGGTAAAATACAATAAAAAAGAAATAGAGACTGTTGCTTGAGTTTAGCGTATTTTTGGGTTTCAAACGAAATGGGGGCAGCCAACCCCTATTTAATCTTTGGAGGCTTAAAATAGGGGTTATTGTTGGAGATGCTCTTAGCCCCTAAATTATTCTTCCTGTTCATGTTTATAAAGTTTTTGAAAATATCGTACATAAGCATTATACATAACGACCAGTTATCATTTTTCTTGGATGCTTATTGTATTCCTTTTGGACATGAGCTTACCCGATGCCATTGATTTGATTGGATAAGCAATCTGTAACTAGAATTTACTTCATCACTATAAATCCCTTGCATTTTTTCCCATCCCTTGTATAGTAAGAAAATTTTCACGGTTGATTAGATTGCAATTTCATTCAGCATGGTTAGACAATATATCTGTTCATATATTTGTTGCTTCAGCCATATTGAGTAATGAACTATTTTAGTATTACCTGTTCCCTGTATGCAGTTCACTGAAGTAGCTCTGAGAAGTGAAGAACGAGTTTGATGTGGAGACAAGCATGATCAAGGTGAGTGAGCATGTCAGCTTATTAATTTGGTGGATATTACTACACTTCAGTTTATTTAGTGACTTCACTTTTCTATCTTATCGAGGCATGAAAATAGAGACATAAGAAAGCCATTCGATCCTTCTCAATTTTTTGCTTCACATATTTTTTCTTTCTGAAATTCTATTCTATGGAACATATAAAACGCCTAAAGATATTTTTCCCTATGGTAGCAAATCAAGCGTTCTTAAAAATGCATACAAAGCTCTTTAGAGGCGCTCATGTGATTTATCAGAAATACGCTACGGCCTACCATTCCCTAGACAGGATAATATACGCATCTAACTGTTTTTCTCACCCCAAAAACAGATCGGCAGCGCTCTCCCGCATCGGTGATGCCATTCCACCACCTCTCCCATCACTCCTCTTCCCTAGCCTCCTCTTCTCCGCTTCCCCAGCCTCTTCCTCCGTCGCTCCCTCCTACCTTTCCCCTCCTGAGCTCCTCCTCTACTCCTTCCCCCTAGCATCCTCAGTGTTGGCGACGAAGGCGGTGGACGGCGTCTATCCCGTGGCCTCCTCCTCAGTCTCATGCTCACAGCATGCCAGCACCCACCAGATCTGGGCCCATGGCGGTAGGGAGCAACCAAGGAGAAGGGAGGCTGTTAGGGAGGACGCCAACCGACGCGGGATCGTCCTCCCAGGACACTATCAATGGTGATGGAGGGGGAGGCCAACAAAGCTGCTGGAGGCGGTCTCGGAGGTCGACTAACGACATGGGTGGCGACGGGAAGGAGGTTGACGCTTCCTTTGCTTCTCTCGACCACATCGTCATGCCGCCTAGGCCCCTCTGCTCCGGGCTCCTGATGGCGTATTGGTACCTAGGGTGTCACAGCTAATTCACAAGTATCAGCTGGTACCTTGAGGTATCATCTAGTACCAGATCTGGTACCGTGGGTATCAGGTATGGTACCCTGAGGTATTAGTTGGTACCAGATTTGGTACGTGTGGGTATCAAGTCTGGTACCTAGGTACCTCTCGGTACCTATGGGTACCAGATCTGCTACCTTGACGGTGGTGGTAGAGCAGTGAGAGCCCCATCCATCCACTAACCCTAAGCATGCGGCAGGGGATGCCGTCGGCCGTGGGCGCAGAGAGGAAGGCAAAGGACGGAGGGACAATGAGCACCTGGTGGTGGTGGTGGGATGGCACTGGTACCTGTGCTCTCCTCTTCTCCCTTCCCTTCCTCTCCACGGCTCCACCCTCCCTCCCTGCTACTGCTGCGGCCAATGTCGTCGCCTACGTCGCTGCACTACGTCATCGATTGGTGGCTCATGTGGAGGAAGAGGTGGCACGGGACGATGTCAGCCTCATAAAGTATCCCATCCTTGAGGGATCCCATCTTGTAGTCGTTGAGGCGTTTTAAAACACGAGGTATAGCCAGCTGTCCCGTAGTGTGGCCTTTGGCCCATAAACAGATACTAGAAAAGTTGGGGCAGGCTAGCTTGCGCGTGCGCGTGGCAGCCGTAGGCCCGTACCCCATTAAACACTAACCACCATCATTAGTGTTTTATAATTTTAATTATAAAATAATACATAAATAAGCAAAGTTAAAAGTTTTATATTTTAGTTAAAAGTCTCGAAAATATAATTAAAAGTTTCAAATTTTGGGTTGAAAATTTTAAAATTTGAGTAGATTTTTTAAAATTCTCAGTTAATAGTTTTTAAATCTGAGTTGAAGGTTTCGAAAATTCAAAGTTTCAAAATTAGAGATAAAAGTTTCAAATTATTAGTATAAAGCTTACTCGATTTTTTTAATATTTTATTTTTTCAATATTGTTATTATTATTTATTTTTTAATTATACACCGTACACAGCACATTGCTAGCACGCATATGTAGCAGCTATTCCGAAGACATCTATGGAGAGAGAGAAACATAGGAACATAGGCATTGTGCGGGTGGAAGCAGGAGGGAGGAAAAAGACTTACACATGGCTGAATCATGAAAGCACCAGATTTAGAAGCGTAGACATTATGTTTCAGTCGCTGTACAATGAGATACCAAGTATCATTTGACTGTAGAATGTATAATATATTTTCTACATACACTCCTATTAAAAAGGTAAAATCTAATCGGTGTGCGTGCACCGATCAGTCTTATCACATACTTAGTCTGTTAGTCATGTCCAAAGAATAGTACTCCAGGTGTATGTACAAATCCATTTTTTAATCTTTGATTATTTATATGTTTTAAAGCATGTATTATTTTTAAGATCTATTTTTACCATTATACTCCACTCAAAATATATGACAAAACAAGTTCAATATTAAATATATTCAAATATTTAGAAGTAATTTACTTAAATAGTAGAAGTAACTAAGCTCTACAATGAAAGTAACTCTTTATAGCATTATAAGTAATTATATAGACGTGTTAAAATAAGGATCTATATGAAGTAAATTCATAGGTAAAATGTAGAGAAAATTCACAAGTAAATACATGATTTTTTTATTTGAGGTAATCCCTATATTATTGTTTTCGAAAAAAGTAATTTATGTCATATACGAAATAACTCTAAGAAAATAAAAGTAAATATTAGAAATAACGAACACTGCTAGAAAAGTTAACAATAACAATAAATTTAAATAGTTTGATAGATATAGTAAATGAAGGTAGAAAATATAACCCTTGGAAGTAAAGGGATGGATACTGATTTGATAATTTTACGGTGCAGTTTGTTTTATTTTGTTTCTTATGTCTTTTTGCATGATTTGGTATAGATTTAGGGGAGGGGATAATTTTTCATGATTCTGGATATAACTTATATATGTTCTAAGATGTAACTTACACATGAATTAGATATAACCACATATAACTGTTACTCGAAAGAACTACTTATATTTGGACGTAAAATGTGACTAGCTTGATATTGCACGCACGAAAACGCATAACCACGCGTGAAGCGGTACATGCTATTTTTGGCATTTGTCGGAACTGTGGTAGCTGATTAAGACTAATTAGTATATATATACTGTGTAGTCACGTCCCTATTAAAAGTAGAACTGAAACCAAAGATGTTGGATACTTGAAATTTGATGCTCTCAACTCCATCAGTATAAACAGAGCTCATCAATAAAACCAGAAACCCTAAACTCTCGCGAATCTCCAGCCGCCACAACGTCCTCGCCGCCGCCGGAGTGGCCCGCGAGAAACCGGCCAGTCCATGAGGATTGAGGAGGGCGGCGGCGGGGTCTCCCGTCTTCTGGCGATCCAGGGACTTCTTCAGTTCGTCGGTGAGGCCATGCAACCACGCCGACGATCCACGCACGGCTCGGCGTTGAAGACGTCCTTGCCGGTGTTGCCACACGACATCAAGACGCATGGCACCGATGCATGGCAGGAGGCCGTGGGCTCCGTAGATCGGATCGGACGACTCCGGCGGATTGGATGCCGTGGTGTGTCCTCGTCCGTGGCGTGGTGACGGGGTGCCGCAGTTTCCGTCGTGCAGCCGCTGCTCGTCAGTTTCAACGGTAGCTTGGATCAGATCCGGCAACATGGTCTTCGACGGATACGGCGACGGCCGGTGATGAGAGGTTACCACGACGCGGCTGGCTACGTCCGCGGGAGATGGACCGGCAGCTGCTGGTGGCGGTTGATGTGCGGCGGTGTACTCCTATACCTCAAGGTCTTACCACCGTCGATTAGCAACTACTTCTTGTAGCGGTATCTTCATTATTAGTCTGGACTATTCAAACTTACTTTTAGACTTAAGTCATGTTGACTTCGGTTCTCAATTTTGTTTACGCTAACAGTTCATCTATCCTTTAGATGGATCCTACGGATTGTGGATGTATGCCTATTGGTTTGTTCACGTCATAATCATTGGGACAGCATATCTAAAGATGGTTGCAGCTGTGGTGTTTATAGCCGTTTGCAATTGGGCACTGGGAAGGGTGAAGGATCCGGCTCAGAATAAGGGAGCAGTAGTGCTAGGACTTCGATTAGGTGGTGCTCTTTCAGTACCGGTTCCTCGACTTCGGGGTTAAATAACCTAAGCTGGTTGTATCTGGTAATAATATTTCGCTTCCTTGTTGATGGCATTGTTTGGAGTTGAAGTTTTTCTCTCTAGGTGAAAACATATGGTTTGGTCTTTACTGATTGGATTATGGCAATGGTGGCACGTATACGCGTCGTTTCCTTTTTCGAGACATTGTTCTAGGAGAGTCTTTTCCATAGTCCATGTGTTGCTTTGGAGAAATTTTAGAATGAAAATTAATTGTGGTTGTAGTTTGCTGCAGCATAATATTTGTTGTTATGTTGTTTTTCTTTTTTTTCTTTTTTAATAATCATTGGTTTTGTACATCCTAGTTATGCAGAGACTGAAAGTAATCTTAGAGTAATTATATTATCTTGATGTAATTGTCTAAGATCAATAAAGTTTCCTTTATCTAAAATACTCCATCAGTCTCTTTTTGGGCAATCAACTACTCAATGAACATATTGAAAATAGAATAATATACTAGAACCAAGCAAGAAAATATAATTGTTCCTAAACTGAACATAGCCTATAAAAAACCTCTATCTATCCACACTTGCATGACCTTGCATATTAATTTCATATTTGTGAATTTTACAATAGCAACGACGTTTACTGCTCTTATGGAACATCACTTCTCAAAGACATTGGTCGAGAAGACTCTTCACTGATGAGATGCCTTGATAAATCTGGTTGGTTTCTTTGGTCACTACTGCTCTTCTTCTCCTCATTTTTACCCCACAACACAAAGTAGAGGCCAATCACTATAAGGACAGCTCCTATGATCCTGATAATTGTAAATGAAAAAAATAATCTTAGCTTGTTGGAATATTCAGTATGAGAATGCAACTTTAGACTGATCATGGATGAGCCTGAATGATCATCAATTTTTCTTTTAGATGTGCATAATCATTATTCATTCTGTATGGAATGTTTCTCTTGTAGCTCATATTTTTTTTCTCTTACCCTCCTGTGTATAGTTGATCGCCAAGAATAACGGCAGCCATTATGGCCACCATGACAGTTTGTACTGGCTGGAAGATAGCAGTGAACAGAGCACCACCCCTGTCAATGCACCAGATCTGAAGAGATAAAGCAACCCCTGAAGCCACCAGACCCTGAAGACAAGATAAATGGAAATGGTTACGAAAAGTTTGCCGCTTGCTTGGTATACATACATGTAATTTTACAAATTGTTACCAATTTGTTTTTGTGCAACTAATCATAAAGTACCACTGCAGCGTCCGTCGATTTTAAAAAGGCTATACGCATAAAATTTTTCTTACAAAACTCTTACAGAAGTTTATGTTTCACAGGAAGGCTGAATCTAGATTTTCTGTAATTCCCATCAACTTAAATTAAATGGTTGAGAATTTTGTTTGCAAGAGTTATGTTAGATTTTTTTAGTATGTGTAGTACTGCTCCGTAGATTTATATTCTATTTCAATCCTTAGTATTACTTATGATGAGATACATAAATGTAATGGAAGTATGGGTAAAAGAAAATTACAGCGTAGAGGATCGTGAAGAGTTCTTCTCCAGAGTGAAGCCTCCACTTCCCAATGTCATTCTCCCAGAACGCTGCTATGGCCAAGAATTGAACCAGCCCGAATGTCAGAGTCAACGCAAGCATTGACAACCTGGCTGGGTATTTCTTCAAGACTGGGGTCTACACAAAAAGAGCATATTTCAACTAGAGATGATGTGTATGCATGTATATGTAGACGCAATAAACTATCAGGAAACATAACTCATAAGCGGCTACATATGTTGAGTTGAAGTAAAAGTAGACACCTGAAGTACCATCCATCCTGACCAGGCAATGCAATTGCCAAGGAGGAAGAGGCAACCCACAGTCCAATTCAAAACTACGTTTTGAGACACAATGCTGGGTCCCAAAATATGGGATGACTTGAAGTTCATCAGTGGTGTCCCTTTGTAGAGAGTGATGACAGTTGCTCCCCCTATGCTTACAATTGTGCCAATCACTTTTGCCATCCCATACCTCTTGTTTATGTTTACTTGCTCAAGCCTATTTAATTAACGGCAGAAGAGAAGGTAGAAACAACAGATTAGCATATACACGAACTTATGGTATTGGTACCCAATTAAGCTTTCTTCACTCTTTTCATAAACACAGATATACATTAGAAGTACAATATTACTGCCGTTACTGTTATTGTTCTTGTTACTAGCTAATACAATTTTTTAAAAATAAATATTGTCAATTAGCTTCCAAGACTAGTAAAAGTTAATGATAATGGTATTATTGCTGGATTACCTCAGAGAAGCAGCCAGGGCAAACGTTATTGCTGGTACTGTATTTTGGATGGCAGAAGCATATGTTGGCGACAGGTAGTGCAAACCCAGAAGATAGAAACCCTGGTTGCATGTTATCCTGATAAGGCAGCATATGGTCATTATTTCTCAAGCAATCTATTTGTATTTAAATGCAATGCGCATCTAACTTACCCGCAGAATGCCAGAAAGAAGAGCTGGACCAGCAAAGAGAGGGTGAGGGGTGGTCTATTTTTCCTACATATGTAAGATAAAAAAATATGGTTAGCTTATAACAGGAAAAACATAAACATCACAAGATAAATAGAATCTAAAAGAAATTTCGTTCTCACAGAGTCGCATACACACCCGGAGATGTTTCTTTTCCCAACTAAATCTCACTATAGTTTAGCTGAGAATTTGAAATTCATGCGTAAATGGCAATGAATTGAATCGAACAAGTATATGTGAGCTCACTTTTCAAGGAAGTATGCAAAAGGTATGAGCAATGCCAAGGCGATGCAGTTCCGGTAGACGGTGAAGACGATCTTGCTGATGCCCATGTTAAGGGCTGCCCTAGACACAACATGGAACCCTGCCAGGCAGCACTGCAGCGCCAGCACCCCCATCAGCAGCTTCGCCTTCTCTGAGGTGCTCTCCATTCCCATGGCCTCCTCTTCCTCCTCCTGAGCTTTGACTCCTATTTCACCTCTATATGTAATGAAATCCCTGTGTTTTTCTTGTTTGTTGTTGTTCCCCTGGTTGTATCTTATATAGGAGTTATATGCTTGTTTTCCTTTACATTATATTTTAATTAGACTAATTACAAGTACTATGCTTGTGTCAAATAAAATAACAAAAGAACTGAATTTTTTAAAAGAAAACGATGATGCCAATTCATGGTGGAGAAAACTGCACCAACATCATAAATTAATCACAGAGATATAATTTGGCTTCCTGAGCTACTAGCATCCACTAATCCAAGTTGATCCAAGCATTATGCAAAATTTCATGTTGCAGGGGACAATACAGGCCATGTTACCAATATACAATCAGCCACATAATAATATGATATAGGAGCACATGCTAGTTTCACTCCCAACTTGGAAAGATATGTAGAACACCAACCACATGAATGCAGCAACTAGCATGTAGAGCACTAGGCCTGAGTTAACGTGCTCATGAGGCCATATGTGTCATCAACCCATGCAAGTGGGCGATGCAATTGTCAAAGCAGCTGTATACAACTTGTGTTTGTGCTTCCCATATTTTGGTAAAAATAAAAATGTTGCGAGCCTACTTGCGCGGCACATGAAACAAGATGTTTTACTACTTCCCTGCGCTTCTCCATCTTCATACTTGGATCACATTTTGATCCGGTAAGGATTTGTAGCGCTTACGTTGGTAACAGTCAGAAGTGTATTCTTGATAATATTGTAAGGATGAGAATAATAATAGTTCCAGAAATTCTAAGAAATGTTATTGACAAACACCAAATTTCATGTTTTACCATCGACAAGTGCAAGTTCTAGAAAATACTATTACACAAACGATTTTGTTCTAAAAAATGCCATCACCATTAGTTTATTGTTAGCAGCCATCCGTTAACTATTGAGGAATGACCATTTTACCCCTCGGTCAACACGGTCAAAATCCCCATATCCCTATGAAAGCCCACGGTGAAGCAGAGAGGATGACGGCGAAGACTCAGAATCCAGTGGCCTGGCGACGGTCCTTGAGTCGGAGGATGCAAGGACGAAGTCGGCAGCCAAGGTCGACAGAGGAGGTGGCGGTAGCGGTGACATCAAATCCGCGTCTGCGAGGAGGCGGGCCTGTGGGTCCAGGGCTATCAACCACAGCAGCATGCAACAGCATCATAGGTGCCGCTGGACGACGCCACCTTCTCCTTGTTGGCATTGACCTCCACCACCGCCTCCTATCCCTTCCACCCAACGCCGGTTACCGCTGTGGTCCGCCACGCCATCTCGCTTGCTGTGCGTGAGAGAGAGAAACAGAAAGAATGAGAGAGGAAGAAGAAAGGATAGAACGAGAGGCTGACAATGAGACCCCACAAGTTGAAAATTAGATTAATTCCAAACGCACAGTACGTAACCACCTTCCTAAGCTGCCTCTAACCATCCACTGGCATCTGAGCCCTTCATTAGTTCAAGCTAATTAAATCAAAAATTAAATAAGAGCCACTCCTGAGGCCATTGCATAGTCCATGAGGCTGGTGAGGGTACTTTGGACATTTCAAAAATATGGGATTGGGCTAACGGGGTTGAATCGATGGAACCATGACGGCAATGGCATTTTTAGACAAATTGACTTTAACAATAGTATTTCCTAGAATTAACATTTGTCCATAGCACAACGTGAAATAAAATGTTTGTGGATTATTTTCTCTAGTTTGATCTGCTTTAATTTTGCTAACATTTTAGTGTTAGAGTATATGGACGGAAACTAATCCTATTGTAGCGCCTCCCTCCTGGTACCCCCGTACGGTGATACCCGAGAGGAAGCGCCCCGCAGGAGATTGGCATGAACCAACTCCCACGGAACCGCGATGCCGATACCAGTCCCAGGAATCCAAGCTGGTACCCGCGGTCAACCGAGATGTACCACAACAAATAACTAAATAGATAAATAGATATATTATACCTTTACAAGTTGCGGCCTTGGGCAAGCCCTGAGCAGCAACCAGCAAACAGAACCACAGCAGCGGAACGACAGCGCAGCAGAAACCCAATCCACAAGCAACGGCTTGGGACTAGGAAGGAAACCCTAATCTTCGCTTCAGCTTCACACTTCCTGAAGGAGGAGAGAAAAGGAATGGATTGAGTACTTACGTACTCAGCAAGTCACGGAAAATGTGAGTATGCAGGCTATCAAAGATAGGCTGGGGTTTATTTCGCAAACCATTTTAATTTGAAAACACTTTTGAAAACCTAAGTGTGGGTTGTCTCAAGGTGACTGGAAGGAGGCTCTCGCCTCGATCCTGTCCGCGAATTGCTTTTCAACAACTCGAGCGGACGATTCAGATTTTATTTGATCTCAGTGGTTCTTCTACCGCCTGTCGGTTCACGACAGCTGTTCAGTGGATCTGCCCTCAAGCAGCTTCCACTGTATACTCATCTATTACCTTCTTTTCAATTTCGTCCACCCAGGATGTAATCTCATTTTTCACTTCTGTCCTATCCAGGACATCATTTTAGCTCATCTCATCTCAAGGGCTCCTCGAGCCATTCATAACTTATCTCATAACTCGTCTCGATGGCTTCCCAAGCCATCCTTAATCTCAACTCAAACTGCTTCCACTCAGGAAGCCTATTATATGATGCCACATGACATCCCGGGTCACACAGGCCCGTTTCAGACCACTCAGGTCATCCATCGACCACAAAGGCCGAATCTGGTAACGATTCCCATACCACAAATCACTTTTGTAAAGCCTTGGCAAACAAATCTACGCTAGAGGAATCACCTCACATTACCCGTAACCGTGGGCGCGGCTGTTCGAACAGTTTGGTATACCTTTGCAAAGGGTGCACGCTTTACCCACACGACGCAAACTTACTCCCACACTGGCCAAGCGGGGAGGTTCGCGACAAGGCCTTTCCAAAGTGTCTCCAGGATTGCCTGAAGCCAACTGGACGGGTCCCAGACCAAGTACCGAGCGAGTCCCCGACTCCTCATACTCAGGATCCCGCGGGTGCATCTCATATTGCTACCCCGGCGACTCCACGTCCAAAGGCGACCAAGCCAACCCTAGGTCTACTAATTACTTGGCCAGGGGTGTCCCATATCACCCGTGTGGTCGCACTGTGAGATGCTCGGATGAAATTCCCCAAGGAATCGGTCCTTATATGCGAATACAAAGTGCCACCACACAGGCGATCACTTTGCACCGCGGATCTTTCGCAAATAGTTTTTGTTTCATAAACTCGCCGACATCGCATGTCGGGTTTTCAAAACCATTTGGAAACCCAACTTTTCCCAGTTCGACAAACAATTGTGTTGTGAGTGGAACCATCGGTATCCATGCTCAGAGAGCACGGTCACCGAGGTACCATGAGATGGAGCGACAAGGAATAGAATACCAAGGTCCTACAGGGTTCATGCAACTATCGGGCAGGTCCGTCGGTTCGACACGCAAACCGAGGCCGATCAATTTAACGTGCACACTAGCAATGCAATTTTGCAAACAAAACATTTTAAATTTAGGAGCAATATGGTCAAGGAGTGACTTGCCTCAGACTTCGTCTTCAAATCTTCGCGAAAATCCGACTCCGACAAATTTCCGACGTGTCGACTACGCGCAAAACGACAGAAGAACACACAAAATCCTATAAATAATATACTATTATTAATAACTAATAGTGCCATGAGGTAGATCTCATTTTTAGAAAAATTTAGAGACTTGAATGGGCTCGATCGGAGTTATGGTTTGGAAGATATGCATTTTGGAAGTTTAAGGGATTTTTCTAGGAAAAAAAGAAATGATTTATTGGATTTGTGGAAAGAGGATTATTTTTGGAACAGTAGCTGACAGGTGGGGTCCATGGATAGTGGCAGTGGAGAGAGAAATAGGAGCTAGCCCACATGTCAGGACACAGAGAGAGAGAGAGAGGAGGAGTGCCGGATGGGTAACAGGAAGCGGCTGGGCATCGACGGCGCACGGCGGCCGAGGGGGATATGGCGGCCGAGAGCTCGCCGGCGAAAGGGGAATATGGGAATGGGATGAGGGGAGCACGGCGAGGATGATGGTCGGCTCGGATTTCTCAGATGGCGGCCGACGGCGGCCGGCGACGAGCAACAGGAACGGTGGAGAGAGAGAAGGATAGGGGCGGCGGCGGCGGAACGCCGGTGAGTGCCCGGGCAGGGTGTTTTGGGCTCGGTTTAGAGGCGGTGAGACGAGAGGAGGACGGAGAAGAGGGAAGTCGGCTTCTACCTGGCACAGCGGCGAGATCCCGAGCAGCGTAGCGGGGAGGCGGCGGCCGAAATTGGGCGTTTCCGCCTCAGTGGTTCTCTGGCACCGGTGAGGGGCTTGGGGAGGTCATGGAACTCCGGGGGATCCAATGGTGGTGTCGGCTTGGACGATTGGACTCGGGAGTGGTGGTATTTGGGCGGGTCCGAGCGGCGCTATGGTGGCGGAGAGGGAAGCTCGGGTTTTTCGAGGTAATGGAGCGGCGGGGCTGGGATTTTATAGGCGCGGCGTGGCGCTAGGTGACGATGGACAGAGGTGTGGAGGCGAGATTTTTCTTCTCGGGATAAGGTTGGAGCAGTGGCGCGGGGCTCGGGACGGCGGGGCGGCTACGCTGGCCGAGGTGAGAGTGGCGCGGCAGTGTCATGAGGCCGGCGGGGCTTGACTGTGGTGGGGAAAAAGAAAGAGGAGGGCCGCGGCGAGGTGACGGGACGGGACGCGGCGCCGCTGAGCTCTGTAGCTGGCGTCACCGAGCTTTCCTCGGGCGGCCGCGAGAGAGAGAGAGAGAGAAGAGAGGAGACCGAGAGGAGGACGATGACGAAAGGAAGATGACTGCGGGGCTCGAGGTGGTTCGGCGCGGGTCAGAGGGAGAGAGCAGAGAGAGAGATCGGGAGAAACTGAGAAGAATCGAGAGAGGGAGAGAGAAAAGAGACAGAGCGGAGGTAGGGGACGGGTCCGACGTGCGGGGTCCACATGTCGGCGTTTGGGGGCTCGGCTGGAGGCACGAACTGGAGGCACGGATTGAGCCTGGAGGGGCATGGGCACGGGCTGGAGGGGCACGGGCGCGGGAGCAGGGCGCGAGCGCGAGGGGGCACGGGCGCGGGAGCAGGGCGCGGGCGCGGGCGGCGGTGCCTGGCTGGTGGGTCCCGGCGGCCGGCGGGGTGGCTTCGGCTGGCTGCGCCAGAGGCCGAGTGGGCCGGTTTGGGCTGCGTGGCCGAGCGGGGAAAGGAGGGAAAAGGGAGGAAAGGCCGAGTTGGTTCAGGCCGAGAAGAGGGACGGCCCAAAGACACAATGGACCTTGATATTTTTCCAGAGATTGATTTGAGGGATTTGTAGGGAATTTGAAAGGATATTTTATTTTGGGATTGGATGCTTGGTTCATAAATATTTTCAGGAATTAATCAAGAGGCTTTGAAGAGAGACTCTGATACATATACATATATATAGATATGTATATATTTTTAAGAAGGATTCGGAGGGAGGGTTTCAAAGAGGGTTCGGACTCGAAAAAAAATTTTAATTCTAGATTATGACTCAGGGAAATTTGTGAGGACTTTTGAGAGTTGTTTCTATGGCTTGGATTTGAGCGCAATTATTTATAGATTGATTTCTGGATGGTATTTGGGAAAGAAAAGAGGAGATTCAACAGGTGACTTTGAATCGAGACTTTGATTTAAATTGGGACTTGATACTCAGGGATATTTTTGGGAATTTCGCAAGGGATTAGGAATGGGAGGACCTCGAGGGAATATTAGAACTTGAATTTAATTCTTGGGATTTGAGGGTTTCAGGAATATAAATTTGGCCGTTTCGGGAAGGAAGTTCTCGATAGAATTTTGGGTTTTTCGAGAGGAACAAAATCAGGGGATTTAAGTAGAGGGCTTCAAAGGTGATTTCCGAAGGGTTTCATTGGAGGGCTTCGAATTGCAAAATTCGAACCCGAGTACAGAGAATTTTTGGGAGGTTTGAAATAGGAGTATTTTAATCAAAGGCTTCCGAAGGGATTCGGAGGGGATTTTCATTTGGGATTTTTCGGAGGAAGTTTGAGAGAGACAATCGAATTGCAAAATTCGAGTCTCGGGATTCAAGAGAGAATTTTGGGACTGAGGTTTTAGGGTTTCAAGGGAGGCTTGAGACTGAGATCTACGACACTTAGTCCTTAAGCACACACAAACAGTCAAAAAGTTTTTGAAACTAGGGTTTTTACCAAAATAGTTTTTAACGGCCCGAAAACCGGGGCGTTACACCTATCTACCATAACAACCGGATGCTAGTCCTATCCTTATACTCTTTAACATTCAGGACAAATAATTGGACCTGTCCTCAGCTCCAATATGAAATTCTATCAGCCCTCATATATCGTCTTGTAAAACTTGTACATACATGCATCTTAATTTGTATTGGAAGAGTTTGTTACAGGAATGTACCTCTCATGGCAAAAGGTACTGAATCGTCCTGTGACCATGTGCATCAATCAGCTCGCTCTCTCTCTCTCTCTCTCTCTCTCTCTCTCTCTCTCTCTCTCTCTCTCTCTCTCCCTATTTTTTTTGGAAGAAAAATTATCAAAATACCCAACAGAATGAGCTAAGACCACATGGTATTTGATTCCTAACCATCAACATGAGGAGAACCTAGCATGTCTTAGAGCACCACCCAATCTCTGTGATTGATTCCAACTGCCACTCAGATGACCTGGATGGGGATGCGCACAGGGAACAACATCCAGCAAAAGATTCATTTGTCCAATACAATGAATGCTCTCCTTTATTTTTACGAGAGTATTAATAATGAGCCACAAATTTTAGATAATTAAACCCTCCAAATAGTTTAGATAATGTTCATGAAAACTTGAGAATTCCATCTACTGCTTTGAATGATTGACGTGGTCAATCTGCTCATGCATTAATCCGCATGCCAATCTTGTGGATTGGATCTTTGGGAAGGTTGTACTGTGATTATTATGAGTTGAGATCTTGTGTACAGGTGCATGGTTGATACAAGGATTGATAACGCTGCTACTTTCGAGTTATTTTTATTCATTGTCCTGGTAAGATTTGGCTGCCTAGTGCATGTCACTTTGTGAATGATCTATAACTGAAATTATGATGCGTACCAAGGGACGGGTCTGATTAAATGAACAAATTTGTTGCAATGACAAATTCTCTTATCATTCTTGACTGACTTATTAATAAGAAAACTGCTCACTAACAAAATGAAAGATGATCTAGAATCTACCCAAGAAGATAGAGAGTCTCACATGCGAGAAAAAGGTCACAAATGAAGTTGAACCAATTAACATGGTAAAGGCATAATGATAATAAGGTCGGGATATCCAACGGTATAGACCTGATATCTATATGTTAGATCTGATATCCACTGCATCATACCTGTACCATTTCAATGATATACTATTTCTTAGTATTTCTAATAACTATAATATAATTTATAATTAACTAGCATATAACTCTCATAAAATCTACTTTAGCATAGTGGTAGGCATGCCCTTGCCTTGCATGAAGCATTGGTCCTAGGGTCGAATCCTCTTAACTGCACGTGTGCTTTAATTTTTTTTCCTCTTACCCTCTTGCACAAATCTCAGAGCAAATTCATTTTTCACTTATCCTCTTGCATAAATCTCGGAGCAAATCCGCCGGCCTGAAAGTCACAAATTTTCTACCTGATTTTCTGTCAACAAAAATTTAGCAATTCTGAAAATGAAAACACCAAAAAAATACGAGCATCATCCATCAGTGTTTTATATATACAACCATAAAACTAGATATAGGAGTGAGAGAGAGAGAGAGGGGAAGTAGATTAAAACCTAGTCTCTACGTCCAAACTGAATATACACAACCATAATTTTATTTATATATATATATATATATATTTGTTTGTAACTAGAATTGATATAGGTGTTGTATAAGCTTGTCACAAATTAAACCATTACGTTGCTCGATCAGCCACTGATCATCTTGATCAACCACTACTGCTCATCAGTCGTCATCTTAGGGGCTACAGCCTACAGGAGGGTGCCCGAGAGATGTAGGAGCTGTGCTGGGTAGCTCCTGGAGACTAGTGGAGTGGAGTGGTAGCGCTCTGAAGTAACCTAGCTAAAACGACCATGTTACAGAGTACACGGCGAAATCAGCATATCAAGTGCAATTTAGCGGAATAGTTTAATCGCCGGCAGCAAAATTTATTTAGAAATCATGGGCACCATCAAAATGCAAAGTCTTCTCCTAGCTGCTGCTTCAAAACCGTCTCTGGACTGCTGATCGTTTGCAGCGCCAAGAATAGCAAAACAACTATTTCTGTCAACTTTGTGTTTAGAATCCTTGAAACAGCAAATCACCTCTTCTTGGAGTGCCATTTTACACGGGATGTCTGGAATGGTGTGCTGGCTACGGCAACAACTTCCAAATGGCATAGGAATAGTCAATTCCCTTGTCGATTGGTCGATCCAAATTACTTGGGAGATTTGGAAATAGAGAAAACAACCAGCGGGTACTTCGCCAAAAAGATCTTCCAGTGCAGCGGGTCGTCGATTGCGTAACTGATGAGCTCAAGCTCTGGTCTATGGGTAGCGCAAAGCATGTCATGTAGGATGTCGATGGATACCCGTTCCCTGATTCCCCATGGGAATTTCTCCTATTAGGGGATAGGATGGTTGCAATTAGTTCTCCGCGGGAAATCAAATGAAGAAAAATTTGACTCCATCGGGTCCGGCGGGGATGGAGATGATCCTCCGTCCCCCGTCTCCACTCCCCACGGAGACCCGATTAAATAAATTATGGCTTCATATCTTGCTCATAATGTCCAACCAGCCCAAGGTTCAATAATGAGAGTATATAACCCAATTGCTAAGTGCTAGCCCTAACCCAACCTCACATCCCTTCCACACACTCTCCTCCGTCCCTCAGTCCCCAGAACCTAGCGTCGCTGCCACAGTTCAAGGCTTCGAGCTTCCAACCCAGTGTCGACTGGTCGACCCCGCGTTCAAGGTTAGCAGGCGCCAAGCAGTAGTAGGCTTCCTCCGCTCCTCGCAGCCTCTCCTGGTCAGGTGCCAGCTAGCTAGCCCGGTTACCATGGCAACCATCTTGGATGTGCCGGCGAGTGCGCTGCACCTAAGTCCCGACTATGCCACGCCGCACAGCCATGTGCCAGTGGCCTACCGTCCCCTTGCCTTTGTCGACCCTCTCTTATCCTCGCGACGGTTTTTACTTGCATCTTTAAGCAGGGACAGAGGCTCCACGGGGATAAATTCCCCATGCAGAGGACGGGGATGGGAACAATATTCCCCGTAGCAATTGTTGAGGACAGAGATAGGGAAATTTTTGATCCACAAAGATGGGTATGCGGATGTATTCCCCGACAGAAAATTCCCCGTTGTCATCTCTAGTGTCACAAGATATCAACCTACTCATTTAGGAAGGCTGATGACAAACCTTTTTGCTGCTGCGCAGGTCTGTACACTTTTTTTCTCTCTTTTCAAAGCCTTTTAGCTTGTACATTTCTTCATCTCCTATTAATATAAGCTAGTCAATCGACTGTTCTTCGAAAAACATTCAAAATTTTGGCAAGCCTTAATCTTCCCATATCGAATGGTAATTTTTGAATTGGTAATGAACCAAACAGGCCCACCTTCCATGCTGCAGCGTCTTAATCTTGCAGCTGCCAAAATTTTGGTAAGGCAAGCCTAAGCCTTCCAATAGTGTCTCGACAATTTGGGGCTTTCGTAACAAAGAACAGGTAAGAGTACGATCAGGTGAACATTGACAAATCACGTTTGAGCGGGTTTATCAAGCTTTTCTTTACTCGAAGCTCCACGAGCTTGCTTTGCTATGCTGCAAACAGTCATCTTGAGAGTAAAATGCAAACTACAAACGTGTGATCAATAAGTATTTTTTTTAAAAAAAAAGAAGAAACCTGCAGCAAACTGCTGTAGTGTAAACAGCGGATATAATAGCAAAACAGTACAGCAAGGCAAGCAACGAAAATGGCCGTCTGAAGTGCAAAGTGACGGCTACACTTGACAGTTTCATCCAGGTAGAGCAAAATACATCATATAATTATCTGCCAGAGACATCAACGCCACACGCTCAGAACATCGAGACAGAAAAGCACGCTAACAAATTAAATTCTAAAACCCAGGTAGACCTACGTAACATGCCACAGAATAGGGCAGACAAACATGGTCATCCACCACATAAACCTTACCTCACAGTGACTATATCATCAATCTTCAGTATCATTCTAACACACTCGCAAGCCAGTGTGATGGCGCTTGTGCTCACCAGCAAGGGTTGCACAACGTTCTCCTCCAGGATGTTTGTAATCTGACCCTTCCTCACATTGATGCCAGCATTCTTCTCACCCTTGGCATGACGATTCCGAAGCTCAGTCACAATAGAGATAGGATTGAGCCCTGCATTCTCTGCCAATGTGTAAGGAATGACCTCAAGTGCCTCAGCAAACTCCTTGATGCAGTAACTCTCCATCCCTTGGAGCTCCTTTGCCCAAGCAGCCAGCTGCATTGACATCTCTATTTCTGGTGCACCACCACCAGCAATCAAAAACCTCTTGTTCACCAAGCATCTGAAGCATGAATATGAAAATGCGAATTGAGATGACAACATTGAGGAGATCAACTCTTACAAGCCCAAGTTACTTTCAATCACAATGCTACGAAATGGCACAAATACTTAAGCACAAGTAATAATAGCCATTTTAAACAAAAAGAGTGTAATTATGGCCATATGGCACATAAATGGGGTGGTGTTAGAATTTATAGCTGATGATAAACTTAGCCCACAAAGCACCAAAAACAAGATCAAACCACTGAGTTCGGCCAAATAAGCCCTAAAAGAACCTCTCATCTAGAAAAGGCCTGCTTGTACATCCTGTATATAACTCTGCTAACAATCACAGTTACCCAATCTATCACTTCAATAACTTGTTTCCTATCATGAATCAACCAAAAAAATAGGGTAGTTCTGAATGCCCATTGTATGCCATAAACATCAACAAGCCATTGACAAGTTAGCTGAGAAACATCAATAGTATGCACATTTAATATTTGTCAGAGTACAACACCCAGTCACCAAAACCTGCCACATCGTGTAGGAGTAAGCTTGTATTTTTTCCATCAGTGTTTGGGACCTACTTCACTCGCCAAGTTAGGAACCAAAAAAGACCACCTTAACCAGTTCTGCTCACGCGTAATTTAATATCGAGTCCAGACAGAGAGAAGACAAGTACTAAGTGGGCAACCCACAGAATGACCATGTCAGTATCTGCCACAGATCTACCAAGTAGCTCTCCAAGCAAACCTGGAAGTGATCTCATAGAACTCTCCACTCACTTTTCAAGTAAGAAAATAGAAATGGGAACCATACTATTTTAGTATTTTATATACAACAGGTTTTATTGTAAGTAGATAATAAAGCAACGAAACAGCAATTATCAACCAAACTGATGCATTCGATTTAGGCACACACACACATCCCTGTAATCTCCATTTCAGAATTTTTTTCTCTAGCAGTTAGCTGCTAGTACCAAAAACAGAAATCATACAAACTTGTTTCACCATATTCATGTCTAAAAATAATCATTTCAAACATTCATTAATAGCTAAATGTCAAACTAAATAGTAACATGCTCCCCCTAGCTATGTTTGTTCAAACATCTGGAGAATGCGGATGCAACTTAAGATTGCAAACCATGATGATGATTAAAAAACAACTACAGCTATCTATAAGGTAGTACCCATTAGGAGCTTATTATGTTCTGCTAATATTAGCAAAATCATTAAGTCATCCACCACAATAGAGTTAATATAAAGAGGATACCAGGTGGAGTATAGACAAGTGCTCATAAGACCAATAAAATTCTAATCAGCTTGTAGGTGGTAGGGAGATTGGGGGCTTTCCTCAATGCATTGATTCTTTCTGACACTGGTTGAAATCATTTTTCTGAGAGTACTGACACTATATTATGCTCTTTCAATTTTGTTACAAGTCAGAAAATCTACTAGGCTGCTCCATTGCAATCGCAAACAGATGGAATATAGTCCATAATAAGAAATATAAATATAAATATTCATAAAGTACCACAATAATTAAAGAACGCACTAGAATCAAAGAAAAAGATATTATAAAACAAATGCATTTATTTACTAAACAAACTATCCTTAGATTAAGCAAGGTTCATAGAGTGGATCATTGATGACATCATAACAAAGACAGTTAGGTTAGATCACCAGACAATATTTTAAAAAGACATGTTTACATGCAAAACAGATAGCAAGATGGAATTACTAAAAATTATAATAGAGCACATCAGCAGCAGCTATAAAAATATGGCAGTCACGGAGATATTAACTTAAAACTATATATAGAGGTTTCTTGCCCAGAATATAGAGGGTATTTGGTTAGATGTCAGAATTTGGTCTCCTGCAAAACTTAGGGCGCGGCACACTTTCCCTACATCTATGCTCTAAATGATGAAAAGTAAGCAAATTCTTGCCACAGCTGTGGCAAATGATTCTTTTTGCCGCACATTTGGCACAACATTTCATTAATACAGAAGAGAGGAGATGAGCAGTCCTAAGAGTGCATTGTAGGCACTCAGCACTCAACTCGGCAATTGACCTAACACCCTGGCCTTTTAAGACTCATCAAACAACGCAATTAACACACTTACAACTATCTAACTCCTAGCGCCTAGTCCTCTAGCACACTTGACAGCCTGCACTAATCCTTTCTCCATACGTGCCTCCTGAAGCATATATCGGAGATAAAGGAAATTACCTTTTTTTACAGCCAATTTGTTGGAACTGTATACATACGTAACATGGCAGGAGTAAATCATCTCCAGTGATGTGGTTTATCTACCTTGTTTCTATATCTAACAGTGACTTACTGAACATATTAAAATACAATTACCATTTAATAGATGATTACAGCGACATAATTTGACCTATAAATTGATTACGAGGGAC
The DNA here is from genome assembly GCA_003991445.1 of Oryza meyeriana var. granulata. NCBI lineage: Eukaryota > Viridiplantae > Streptophyta > Magnoliopsida > Poales > Poaceae > Oryza > Oryza meyeriana. Next base: position 306,578 of record RYFJ01000174.1, read on the forward strand.
AAAAACCTATAATGCAAACCACACAGACATGGGAAATATTTCCCAATTAACTCTTAAACTCATCAAAATTTAAGTTTGTCAGGCAAATGCACAAACAAAATAACAGTGAATACAGCAACTGATATCTACAATTTATTGTTTCTACGCTATGTAAGATGCATTCTATATATATTCCTTGCCAAGCCCATATTCTCTAACTCATAACAAATGCATATAAGCTTGTGGCTAGTCTTAGAAACTAATGAAAGCGCATGCATCGCGTACTACTTTCTGAAATAACTAATACTAAAGAGAAAAGCTGTTGCTTTCAAAATGTGCATATGCAGATGGTAAAAACAAATGATAGATCTGCTTGGGGAATGTTATGAAACAAAGTAATACGGATGATCTTAATGGACTAGAACAAAAAGAAAAAAGAATATGCTTTGCTTATATACCAACACAGTTTTAAATACTGGTCATACACTACCCTACATGTGCTCATCTGCCAAAAAGACATTGCCCAAATCACCGTAACCAAAACAGACTATGGAGAACTTGACTACAACCAAGAAAATTGTAAGGACACAACATTTCAATCATTATTTCAGAAGAATATTACCTGATGACACAAAGGGCATCGTGAAGACTGCGCTCAGCTTCATCAATAACTAACTGGTTGGACCCCCGGACAAGCACGGTAGCTGTCCTCCCCATATCCTTAATGCCCGTGATCTTGACAATCTTACTCTCCCCAACAGAGACTTCCTCAACAAGATCTGCATATCCAAGCTTGTCCTCACGGAAATGTTCGATGTTGGCAATTGGCAGGCAATTCAGGGTCTTGGTGATAAACTCAATCTCGTCCCTCTCCACATCCTTCACCACCAGGATCTTAGCCTTTGCAAGATAATGAAGTGACAAGTCAGTAACTGCATCACGCAAGATGCTTTTCTGAATGAGCAGGGCATTGCATCCAGAAGCCTTGATCTTCTTCACCATCCCAAGAATGTAATTGCGCTCCTCACGGAGGATGCGATCCATCTGTGCATAATCTGACACGATGACACTCTGCTCGATATCTGTCTTGGGGGGTGAAACCTGGAACTGTATGACAGCAATCTTAGCATTCTCGACCCGAGTTGGTCCTCCTGCAGCATGGCTAGCCTTCTTGTCGAAGATGAGACCGCGGATGAGCTCAGTGTCGTCAACGGTGCCACCAAGCTTCTTTACGACGCGGATGTCCCGGAGGTCGAGGAGGTCCGGGTGAGCGGGATCAACGACGGAGAGGGCGGCATCGACAGCGAGGGGGGAGAGAAGGCTGGAGTACTGGGAAACGACCTTGGAGTTTAGTGCCGTGGACGCTGACTTGACTAGGGAGTCGCGGTCGGAGAGCTCGATGGGGATGGCCATGGCGTGGAGACCCTCAACGGCGCGTGTGGCGAGCCGGTGGAGGGCGTCGGCGGCCGCGGTAGGGTGGGCGCCAGCAGAGAGGAGGGACTGCGCGCGGCGCAGAAGAGATCCGGCGAGGACAACGACGGTGGTGGTGCCGTCGCCGGCGGCGGCGTCCTGGGAGCGGGAGAGCTCGGCGAGCATGCGGGCGGCGGGCTGGAGGAGGGACATGCGGGAGAGGATGGTGGCGCCGTCGTTGGTGATGATGACCTCCTGGTCGCCGGACGAGATCATCTTGTCCATGCCGCGGGGGCCGAGGGAGGTGCGCACGGCGTCGGCGACGGCGCGCGCGGCGGCGATGTTGAGGCCGCGGACGTCATCGCGGCGCTTGGTGTCGGTGTAGGTCTCAGTCTTGCGGGACTGCGCGGGGGAGGCGGCGACTGCGGTGGCCATGGCAGCGGATCGGGATGGGGCGAGGCGAGGCGAGGCGAGGCGGCGCGGCGGAGGTCTGGGAGGAGCTACCGCACCAGGTTAGGTTAATTTTCAGGATGCGCGTTGGCGTTCTGGAAGGGCCTAGGGAAGTGGCGGCGGTTAGGGTTATCATCAGTTATGCGCGCTGAGTGGGCCTGAGCTCACATTTTCTTCTTCGGAATGGGCCTCTGCGATCCATTTGCGCGTAATATGAATTGAATGCCCTTGCAGAAGCGGTGGGTCGGACCACCGGACCCACGGCCTGTCTCAGTAGAACAGCTATTTCCCAGGCGATGCGAGCTATTTCACGGCTAGTGAGGCTGTACAAGTCAGGTTATTATCAAGATTGATTTACAAATACTATACTTTTAATCATATACTGAATATATAGATTATTTTTCGAAATTATAGCGATTCAGAAAAAAAGAGGCCTCCATGTTAACTTGCTTATATTAATTTCGAATTTTAAAATTAAACTAATAAAGTACAAAACTAAGAGCCAAAGATAGGTACAGCTTCATTTTATTAACTCCGAATGTTTAAACTATTAAAATTGTGGAAAAGCTAATGGTATTTTCAATGGCATAATTTTATTTAATATGACTTCTCAGTATGATCTTGGTTATGATAATGTGATTTAACTAATTTGTGGTCAGACTTTGACAGGAAAGCTTTCCCTTAGTGCTCAATTATTTTAGGTATAGATCTATTATATTAACTCGAATTTTGGAATTTTTAATTTCAATAAAAGAATGGATCTAAATTTCCTAAATAACAAACACAAACATCATATGGCTTTGGCATCACTGCTGTGGAGATGAGCGGATAGCTGCATAATCGATCTATAATTCTGACGACATATACCATGCATAATCGATCTATACTTCTGATGACATATACCCCGGCTACGACTCAGCTTGCACCTTGCAACTTTGCGATATACACGTATTAGAATACACGCCAGCTTTTATAATTAACACAATTCTAATCTCTTTGGTCGTCCATGCACGTGCTTACATTAAAAAAAAAAGGTTTAGTCCAATTTATCCGTCAACTACCAAGAACTATGTAACCGAATATTTAACACCCCTAACTCTTTAAACTGAATAAATTATCTCCTTCCCCAAATTCAAAGTGGTTTTAGTCATATATGGCATACACGTGTCCATAATATAAGGTGTGATATCTCAGTCAGCTTAGTGGCCCCATCCATCATCTTCCTTTTCCTCTTCCTTCCCCTCTCTCCCCCTCTACAACTCCAATTTCCCATGTTTGATCGCCGGTCCTTCACAGAACTGTCATGCTCTCCTCCTCTTCCCTCTTCTTTTGTCACATCCCAATCTAGCACCGCCGTACAATGGCACCAAATAGGGCATACCGCAAGAAAATAGCGCGAACTGTCTTCCTGCGAAACCGCAATACCGATACCAGTCTCAGGACGCAGCGCTGATATTCACAGAAATCAGACATGCATCATTGTAGAACCTTAAATAATTAAATAGACATATACCTTAACTTATGTTACAACTTTGGAGCAAGCCGAAGACAACAACGAGCAGCACAGAGGTAGTAGCAGCAGCGGAACAACGGATTAAGTCCCAACACACAGGCAGCGGCTGGGAACCCGGACGAAACCCTAATCTTTACTTCACTGCAGCTCCAGCTTCAACTCCCGACAGAGAACTATATATAGAGAGCAAGGATGAGTACTTACATACTCAGCAAGTCAGGGGAACATAGGTGGTTGTTGCAAGCTTCAAAGAGTGGCTGGTTATTTTGTAAATACGTTTATTTGAATTCTTTTAGAATCTGAGTGTGTGCTTCTCAACAATTAGGACGAGGTGAGTCTCGCCCGATCGGAGTGAAAGAGGCATCAATCTTTATTTCTCCAGTTTTCGCAATCTCAAGAATTCACATCAATCTGCTTCTTGAGTCAAAACATTTCTCCGGACTTCCTGAGTCCTGTTGTCCACAACAGCCAAGCCATTTCATCGGACCTTCAGCGTCCTTGATGGCACTTCCTTCCTATAGTTCCCAAAACCATACACACATTTGCAAACAGGGTAAAACAAAACTACACTAAGGAATCACCTTACATCCGCCCATGACCGTGGGCACAGCTGTTCAAACAGTTTAGACCTCTACAGAGAGGTACACTTTACCCACACGACGCGACTCACTCTAGTCACTAGCTCACATACATTGGATACGATTCGGTGACGTAGAGGTTTTCGCGACAAGATATTTTCCAAACCCTCTCAGGTTACCCCATGCCAATTGGAGAGGTCCTCGAGACCAATAATAGGGTAGGTCCGAGACCATGCTGTGCCAGGAACCTAGGAGACACCCCCGACGCCCTCCCGCACGATCCACAGTCCAATGGCATGCAAGGCGTCCCTAGGAGGCTAGTTACTTAGCCAAAGGCTTCCCAATTCACCCATGTGGTTGTACTGTCATATGCTCGGATGAAATTTCGAAGAAATCGGTCCTTAAAGCGACGGCACAGGCATCACACACACTGGATCGGCCTTGTGTTGTGAATCTCCATTTTGAAACTCATTTTTCTTTCACAAGGCACCGACCCAGGTGTTGGGTTTTCCAAACGTTTCATAAAACCATATTTTACCCAAGAAGTTGCTCAAATTTTAAGTCCATAGGAGCGACCGTCAGTACTCGTACAATAGTGCATGAATACTAAGGCACAACAGCGGTGGTTACAAGGAAACAGGATATTTCAATCATCAAGGAAGTATTTAATGCAGCAAAGTTGGGTATGTCCACCGGCCTGACTCGTAGACAGGACTGAACATATCAGTGCATGCTTATCGACGCAAGTTTCACAATTAAAATAATTTAATTTCAATTATAGGCTAGATTGATCAAAAGTGACTTGCCTTGCTCTAGGTCTTCACGAGTCTTCAAGAAATCGCCATGAAATCCGCTTTGAAACGAATTTTCGACGACCGGTTACTATACACAAACACACAAAGTCCAAGAAACAAACCCTATTTAGTGCTATTAATAGTGCCATTAGTTAGATCTCAATTTTAGAAAATTACTAGAGTTGGAACAGAGTCAATCGGAGTCACGGATTGGAAGATATGAATTTTCAAAGTTTATTTGAATTTTGGAATAACTGGAAAAGGAGTTTTGGAATGAATTATTCTCTGAGGGACACTGACAGTGGGGGCCCACTGCTAGTTATGGCCCACATATCAGTGAATAGAGAGAGCTGGAGTGAGGACACTGACTGATGGGGCCTAATTGTTAGTCTCTAATAGGGTTGCACGGGTAGGCTGTTGTGGGCCGAAGAGGGGGGGGGGGGATGAAGTGGCCCACATGGCAGTGGCTCAAGGAAAAAGGGGTGCTCACTGACTTTTGGGGTCCATCGGCAGCAGTGGAACATAGTGGATTCCATGGGTGTAGTGCACAGTGGATCAAAGAGGGACAGGCCCACATGGCAGTGGTTCATGGTGCATAGGCCGGGTGTGCGGGGTTAAAGAGAGGAGGGATGGTGCATGGGCATTTTGCGGTGGACCGAGGAGACATCGGGCCCACCCATCAGGGGCATGGTCCACGGTCGGGGTTCACCATAGGGTGGGGCCCACATGTCGGCGAGGATGGCCATAGGGACCACGCTACGCTCGCATGTTGTCTTCCCGAACGGCCACGGGATGAGGGGATCGCGGGATCGGATGGCGCCGAGGCGGCAGGTTCAGAACGGCGAACGACGGCGAGGGGCGGCGAGCGGCGACGCCAGTAGCAGGAGGGGACCGAGGCAAATCATCGGAGTGGCTCGGATCTAGGCGAGGGTGGGCAACGGTGGCCAGCGACGAGAGCCCGAAGTCACGAGGGGAGAGAAGGAGGAAAAGAGGCCGGCGGCCATGGCGGCGTAATGGGTTCCGGCTGTCTAAGGCGGCTCAAGTGGGGAGGAGAGGGGCTCCATCGACCGAACAAAGCGCATGAATGGCTCGGCCTAAGTGCCGTCCGGAGCAACACTCAGAGGCATACGCGATTGCATGGGGGAGAGCTCACCGACGGGGTGTAGTTGGGCATTGACGGCGGGAGTAGGCCGAGGCGAGGCGAGGCGAGGCAACAGTGGTCGGGTTCCGGGGAAATGCGGCGTCCACGGTGCACAGGAATCAGGCGGGGGAGAGCGAACAGAGCCAGGGAGGGGCGGTCCGCGGTGCACGACTTCTTGGTGGAGCACGCCTGGTCAAGGGGATCTTCGAGCGGCGTCGATGGAGCAGCTCGGCAGGAGAAGTTCAGCGGTGCTTCGAGGGAGCAGAAACGAAGAGGAGAATAGAGGGGTTCTCGGGGGTTTTATAGGAGCAGAGCTCGGGGTGGATAGGTTAGGGAGGAGTTCCAATCATGGAGCTCAATTATTGAGGGGAGAGAGGCGGGAGAGGCCGAGGTGGCGCGGGGTTTTTCCCGTGGTGAAATTGACTTCGACGGCAGAGATGGGTTGAGCGGCGAGAGTCGGTCTATCCAACGGCGGTGTTTGAAGTGCAAGAGCGGGAGGATTTCGGGGCCGTGTGCAGGAGGTGGTCCGAGCACGGGGAGAGGACGGGAGAAAGGGGAAAAAGGTGGAAGCAAGAGCGGAGTTCACGTGGAGAGAGACAGCGGGGGCTGCGGTGACGTCGTGGTGTCGGTCAATTGACCGAACACCTCTCGGGTGAGAATGGGGTCGGGGCACGAAGGTTGAAGACGCATAGTGCAGGGAGATCGGACTGGGGGGCGTGGCTCAGGGGCACGTGGCGCGATCGGCGGGACTGCGGCGTTCACGCGTAGGCGAGGACGAGCAGCGTGATCGGGCGATAGGCGCGCGGGGTTAGAGACAGATGTCCGTGATCTGACAGCGCTTGGGCTCACGCGTGTGAGGGTGAGATCGGCGGCGCTGGGCGCGCAGGAGCCACGTGGCAGGCATCTGCGGGGCGCGGGCGGGGTACGCACAGTACTGGGCCGAAAGAGGAGGGAGGCGGCCCAGTGACATAGTGGTCCTTGGTATTTTTTGTGGGGTTTATTTGGAGGGATATTTGGGGTATTTCAAAAAGGATTTTTGAATTCAAAGTTTTTGTTTGGACTCGGAGAAATTCAAGGAATTTTAGAGGGAGTCCCAGGGAGATTTTTTTGTAGCGGATTTCAAGGGCTTTCCAAAGGACAAGAGATAGGGTGTATGTATATACATATATATACGCTTGTATATATATTCTCTTATATATATACATAGCTGTATATTCGCACGCGCGCGTGTGTGTATATATATATATATGTATGATTTGGTAGAAGGGATTTGGATAGTGGTTCGATGCCCAAGCGACATTATTAACTCGAGATTTTTAGGGATTCAAGGGAGATTATAGGAGGATTCCAAAGGGGTTATTTTAGAGTTCCAATTCGGATCTTCGGAACGGATATTGAAGCAAGATCTTGGAACATCAATTCAAATGTTGAAGCGGAGATTTCTCAAGGGAGAAATCAAGGGAATTGTCGTCAGGGTTTTGGAGGGAACTTGATTGCGGCGGTTCGAACTTAAGGAGATTATTTTAAGGATAGGGATTTTTGAGAGGAGGGATTACGAGATCAAGGGTAGGAATACGAATCGAGATCCAGGCACGACATACAACACAACATTCAAGAATCAAAATTTTCACGGGTAGATTTTAGCAAAATATAGTTTAACGTCCCACTAAAAGTAGAACGTTACATCTTTCCACCTATACTCAAGCCAGTCACCCTAGCCCCCAGGTGACCTCCGTCCAATGAACCTTGAACCACAAGCACCCGGATCTAAGACCTCTACCCACTATCGGCCAATCCTACCTTCTTGAGCTCGAACTTTGCTCGCAGTCTTGCCATCTTGAGCTCCGTCTCCACCTGCAGCTTTGCATCACCGGCAACGTGGGCGGAAGAGGCCGGTGTTGCCTGGTGCAGATCTGGATGCGTTGCAGCAGCCTCCATCCTTGCGACCAGATTAGGCAACAAAGTACTCGAATGCTTTACACCTGAGTCTACCTTATAATACATCAATTATATTTTACTCATAACCATAATCATCACATAAGACACATGTAACGGCCTCTATTATATTCATCCAACTGGCTAGATCGCTCACCCTTCCCACTGGCCCCGCACTCCCCGATCCCCATACCCACACACGACCTGCAGGTCTGCAACTCCTAATCCCCTCCCTCTCGACCCGCTAGCAGGCGCTGCCGCCGTTGTTCATCTCCGCCTCACCTCCCCCACCCCCAGATCCCAGTCCTGTCGCTCCCCACCTCCTCCGCCGTGGCCTGAGGAGGAATAGAGAGAGAGAGAGAGAGAGAGAGAGAGAGAGAGAGAGAGAGAGGAGGCGGTGGCTTGGGCCCCGGGGAGCGAAGGTCATCTTCGACCCGACGGCGTCCGGTGCCCGGAAGCCTCGTCTCGCCCGGGGCGCCCTCGTCGACTGGCGAGTGGCACAACTTCATGGTCTGCCCTTTGAGTTTCTCTCTACCGCCTCTGTTTGGCACTGTCTAGGTTTATTGGTTCATGGAGCTCCAGTTTCTTCTTTTTTGACAATATAATCTTGCATTTCTGTTTGAGGTACCCTAATGCTGCCTCCAGTTTTTAATAAATAATGCCGTTGATTTTTATCGTGATATTTGACCATTCGTTTTATTAAAAAAATAGTGTAAATATACAATAATATTAGTTATGCATAAAGTTCCTTTAATGATAAACTAGGTCACAACAAAATAAATTATATTTACTTAAATTTTTTGAATAAGACTAATGGTCTAACGTTAATGGCGTTATTTATTAAAAACCGAGAGGAGTATATTGATAGCACGTTACTAACTTTTTCACTATTAGGGATCGAGTCTTTCATATATGTATCGGAAACCAGCTATGGAAAAATCTGCTGACACGACCGATGGTGAACCTGACATTGATACTGGGAAGTTGTTGAAAGACATTGAGCTTTTTGGCAATTATCTCATACTGCTTGATGAAACCTTATATCTTTTCTATATTGCCTGTCTGCAAGTATCTACATTTATTTCTGCTGATTCCGACGAATCAAATTAGTGGCAAACCTTCTTGCCTGTGAGGAGTGTGGAGAATTGGTCATATCTACTTACTCCCTCCGCACCAAAAGATAACAACTTCCAGCATTCAAAATTTGTCCCAAAATATAACAACTTCTACACCTACATTCTCTTTTCAACCAATCACAAGCTTTCACCACAATAGTTTTTCACCTACTTTCTTTTCTTAATCAATTACAACCTTCGTCCATTTAATTACAACAACTTTCTTAATACCCGTGCCCAACTCTAAAACTCTTTATATTTTAGGACGGAGTGAGTATGTCAAAAACAAACATTTGTTCTTTAATTGAGCTATTTGATGATACCATGGTAGATTGTTGTTAGTTAAGATGTTTTTGTGGCAAACCAAAATCTGAAACAATTGGAAATTTTTACCTTATGTAACTATGCAAGAGGTTAGTCCATGTGAACACTTGCCATCTAACTACTTACGATGCTATGGAGTTTGGTTAAGAAAACATAATTTTTGCAGTTTTAACATGACACGTTTCTCTTTTTGTGGCTATTGTTTATAAAGAAGAATGTGGTATTGTTATGTCCCATGTTTTGCCTTTGAAGATCTGTAATTTGTTCCTGGAATGCTTTTGGAGTCCATTTGTTTGTGGAGAGGCTTTAGAAAGCACCTTATTAATTTCTCAAGGAAAGAGGAATGTTTGATTTTTTTTTCTGTTGCATCAGTTAAATTTTGTTTGGACTTCGTTGTCTTGTTGCTCAGCATTTCATCTGTTCTACTTTTTTCAAGATTTTTCTTCCATCTATCCTTTAAGACTTAGATTTTGATCTCAACAAATTATTGATATACATAAACTCATTTGATGCTAACCATTTTAGGTGCCTCTACATGGAAGGAGCGGAAGGAAATAGCGAACCGTAAAGTAGTTCAATTGGGTGGAAAGGTAATTATTTCTTTACACCTTTATGACCTTTAACGTTTCAGTATCTTGTAGTTTTGATTGTCTGTAATAGGCCATTAAGAAGCATCATACGCCATTAAGTGTATCAAAGCCAGCTATGAAGAACCAAATGAAAAGAGAAGATAAGAAAGTGGAAGAGGTATGTTAATCTTCAGCTTGTATAAATCTTTTTCCAGGCCTGGAATGACTGCCACCCAATAATATTGTAAAAGAATTTGCTGTCTAGGATGTTAACAGTGATAAACATGATAATTCTATACAGGAAAGACTACTTTGAATATTTAGGTAACGGGATTTCAAGAACAGTAAAGCTCAAAAGACTAGGCCTCAGGAATGAGTACTTAGGGCAACCCAAGGGCACTTCAGGAATGGTATACTTGACGTCAAGCATCTTTTAGCACCATCCAAACCATCGGACAGGGATACGCCTGAGCAAAAGATAAGAATGGGTAAGAAAAAGGGCAAGAGAAAGCAGAAGGGAGGCAGAACGAAGAGACATTAGATAGAACACTTTGTTATCTGCTTTTTTGTATTAGGGAATTTTTACCGTCCAGCAGCTTACGTAGGTACCAAATCTGGACCATCCAAAGGGACAGATTGGATGGCTGACATCTTCTGGTAAAAGTATTCCCTAAAGCTAGCTAGGCCAAACCATGAAACAAATGTGTATAAAACTTACGCTATCCTTTGGCTGCAACCTGCAAAACACATTTGTATGGCACAAATGTAAATGCATCAGTTAAAGGACTGGAAGAAATTATGCTAGTTACCTTTAGAAGCAAAGGACAAACCAAACTTTGAAATTGAATATGAGGCCATCACTTATAGGCACTTCTCATTTTACAATTCAAAGCGGTAAAATGAAGAACTGGAAATTCAAAGATCTGCTCACTCGACCTACAAACAAAACAAATAGCATTTGTTATTTAATCCGTGTACGTGCATAGATGGGTAAAATATGTCCAGTTGGATAGTAGAAAAATAATAACATGAAACATCATGAAAGTATGATGCTAACCCTATGTCGTTTAGAAATTCACAACCAGAATTCTGAACATTATGTGTATTAAATCCCTATCCAGGAAAGCTAGGGTACACATACCAAGTTATTATACAAAGTACGTATTACAAACATAGTAAAATTGTCTTATATTAATGCAACGGAAATGAAAAAGATAAAAACAGCTAAACCACGTAGAGGTTCCATCCCACAGGTAGCTTGATGGTAGCACAATTTACTCCTCTTGGTGATCATTGTCAGAGTAGAACTCCATCTCTGAGAGAAAAAAAGGGAGTAAGATTGAGTACCACCCACAGTACTCAATAAGTCACACCCGCAAATTTGCACAATACATGAGAGACAAACAAAGGCTTCGGGGCTCATTTGCATAAAGCAGCTGTAAATTGCAGTAGTTGAGAAACAGGTAAAATGGTTGTTAAATTAAACAGTATTAAGCATCACTGGTCAACGCTACACCACGTTGATCAGGCCCAAACCATCCATCCTATCTCTACATAATATTTTAGGTCAAATTATTATAGTGGGCCTAATCACGGTGAATCTTGGCCAAATGCCCATAACCGCGGGCATGGCTATTCGAATAGTTTTTAACTCTGATTAGAGGTGTACAACTGTACCCACAAGACACAGTCCCACACACGTTCTGGTATGTCGGCGTGCCACCGCAGCACCCCACGAGAGGCTGTGACAGGACCGTTCACACAACTCTTCCCCAACCATTTACATCACGTTGAGGTTACATCTGCCGATAGGGCACACCGTGTCAGCCAGGCTACCTCCCTTGCGCCATGATGGATCCGGAAGCCGATCAATCCGACACCCGAGCTGACCCAACTCCATCATGTCCATCCTCACCAACGGTTCCTAGGAGAGGAAGAAGTTACGCTACAAGCCCAGCCGTTACCCACATTGACTTGTGGTATGTACAAAAACTGCTCAAGGGGTTCCCACGAACCGGTCCTTAATTGCCATGGGTGCAACCAGCAAAACCACGCACCCAGTCTACCATTAGGGTCATATTTTAGTTATATGATTATCAATTATCAAAGTTCCATCATCTCGACATAAGGTCAAACACGAAATATAATAGTGAGTATTTATTCCCCCAAGGTGAGCTAGTTTATTCTAAGCATGGCTAAGCAAACCTAAGAACATATTTTAGTCATGTTGTTACCCAGGTTACAAAGGAAAAGGGGTTTATCAAGCTATGGTGATCTAACTATACATAGGTTACTTCCCATTCCACATGAAATGATAAAATATGCAACTTTATTTAAGCAAAACAAATTTTTTGCATATATTAGGAACAATATGATCAAGAATATTAATGTAACATGCCTTGCTTCGGCTCTACAACTTCAGCAACAACCTCGTAGTACACTAGAGCCTCGGACACGTCGGTTTCTAGCGACACACAAGGCATAGACAAATAAAACAGTACATGAGACCACTGAAACAGAGGCTAAAACCATTTTTAATGGATTCTTGGCTTTTTTTCTAGATTTAATGAAATTTGAATAAATTAATATGAGCTCGTATGAATTAGTTATGAATTTACAAAGATTCTCTGTGTTTTTACTATATAAAAGAAAAGCCTTATCAATTTATTACGCATTAAACAAGGGTTATGGCGTCAGCATGACCGGGGAAGGCCGGTGCCGACATGTGGGGCCCATAGGTCAGCGACACAGGCGTTGGGCGTACAGTGGACTGGGTCCACACGCGGCCCGGTGTGGCTAGACCATGTGGCGATCGACGTGGCCACCATGGCGGACGAAGGTGCCGATGTGGCGCCACCATGGCATGATGCGGGCGCCTGCAATAGGCGCTGCGCAGATGGCCCCGATCTGCCGAGGCAGATCGAATGGCCGAGGGCAAAGGGGCTTCGCCCCGCCGGCGCGCCCACGCAGCGGCGAAGCGCACAGCCCGATGGTCACCGCTGGCGACCATCCGGTGCATGGGGAGCGGTGGCGGGCCGTGGGGTAGATAGGGGAACCGAGGGGAGGCCTCACCGAGGCTCAGCGACGATGGAGCGCAGCGAACGGCAGCGGAAAGAGAGGTGTGGCAGTGGCAAGGCCTCGGGATGACGACGTCAAGGACGTTCCAACGGCGGTCGACGGCAACGGAGGGGCGGACGTCGACGGGGAGATCCTAGGAAAGTACTGAAGGGGTTAGGGGAAAATGGTTGAGGACCGTGGCGAGACACCACGGCCGAACGGTTTCGGCGATGGCGAAACCCACCTCGTACAGCGTCAGAGAGCTCCGGCGGCGGAGAGGGGCGGTGAGTACGCTGACGGGGCTCGCCGAGGCGTGGTGAACGCGACGAAGGTGGAGGTGGTGCTTGGCGACGGCCGGAATGGCTGTGACGAGAGGCTAGAGACAACGGGGCTCAACGGCGCTATGGGATTACGGCGTAGAGGGGCTTAGAGGGCTTGGCAAGCGGAGGCGAGTAAGGGAAAAGGTGAGGTGGAGCACGGGGAGGATTTTTATAGCTCGGGGGGGGGGGGGGGTGGAAATCGTGGCCGAGGAGGTGGAATTTCATAAAGAGAGAAGAGAGAGAGGGTGGCGACGTGGGGACGGTCCATGCATGATCTTTGTGGGAGGGGAAATGGGTGCGGGACGTGGGGGCGACCGGGTCTGCGAGTGTTCGAACCGAGGGCAGATGCGCGAGGAGGCCGAATGGGTGAGGAATCGACGGCCGCGAGCGCGAGTGCGTGCCTCCGGCAGATGTGGCTGGAGGTTGGGGACGAAGCTGACATGTTGGCCCTGGTCCCCCATGTCAGCAAGAGGGAGAGGGAAACGGCCGGGCAGGCGAGTTGGGCTGGCGTGGGCCGTCACGCACGTTGGACAGGGAGGCCGAAGCTGTGTGGGCTAGTGAGCGGGAGGAGAGGAGTGGGCCACGGCGGCCCACCAGAGAAAAGAAAGGAAAAGAAAAAGGAAAAAAAGGAAAAATATTTCGCAGGGGAAATCTCAAGAGGATTTTAATTCCGATAATTCAATTTGATTTATTAAAAATAGTTATGGTGCTCTAAAAATTTCAATAAAAATCTTGTTAATGTATTTTGGCAAGGAGAATACAAGAAAAATATTCCTAGCCATGATGAATTATTATGTAATGTTTTCATCATTAATTCTTCTTTCCTGTCTTATAAAATAATTTCTTTGGGTCATTTAATTAATAAATTTTGTGTGGTTCTATTAAGGGGAAACTCAGGGTATGACATCCTAGGCGCTCGAACCCAACAAACCAATACAATCAATTCTCTAAAATGTTTGTGGTCATCGGTGTGCTCTATCATAGCCTTTAATTGAATCAAAAGCACATGACATGGAGAAGAGACAGGAAGGAAACTAATAGATGAGAGCAGCAAAACACACATCTTGCATCGGATACATGACTTCCTTCCTGGCACCAGATCAGATTAAAGAAAGGCAATAGTATAAGGAAACCATTCACAAACTTAATTAATTTTCCATGTTCAGAAAACTATGACACCATCATTGAACGGGTGCTTTGGAAAAATGGTTAGGCTTTTCCAAGAATGCCATTACTTAGCCGCACCAAGGAAATATGCTTGATGCTGATGTACTGCTCTGAACAAACTTTATTACTGAAATAACAAAATTTTCAGGGTACCTGGAAATCAATGTTACAACAATAGCAAGGGATTTTTTCCAACACCAGAGGAATCAAACCCGATAAAACCAAAACCATTGAGGATCTGGCTTGTATAAGAAGAGATCATTGATTTCCTCAATTTTTTGCTTCTCATATACACATACCGAAACTCCAAATGAACCTTCACTGACAAATTGAAGGAAAATACATAGCACCATTCTTCCTGAAAGCAACCCCAAACAAGCATTATAAAACTGAACCAAGGAAAAATAAACTAAAGTGAGGTATTTGGGAGGCAATGATCTCAAAGGCGATTGGAAACTCAAGGTGATTGGAAACACAGTGCAAGCATTTCTTCGACTGCCAAAATTGAGAAACGGAATAACCTTTTTTGGAACCAGATCTCTATACCTTAAGAAAACCTTAGGAAACATGTTGATACGTCCACCCGATCTTAGATTTGTTCATTGTATCCCCATTGGCATGATGACAGCGCTGATCAGCACACTACTTTTGATTTTCATCGATACAATAGTTAGACACATAGGACCACCGCCACGTCCCACGTGGCCAATGTACAAATTGGGTACTTACAAATGTCAACTGTAAATGAACCCAACAACAGTTATTACCATTTGGTATCCTATGTGTCTGACGACCAAAAGATTTGTCTGTTTTTCCTTCAGAAGTCCATTATTTCTGCAACAAAACAACTATACACAAATAGGAGCACAAAATTTGCACAGAAAAAATTGCTCGAACTAACTTCTCTAATCACACAGACTTTAGTGCAACATCATAAATAATTTTTTGGTCTGACATAAAAATGAAGAAGTTAAATTCACCCCAAAGCAGCTCTGATAGAACTATCAGCAACAGCTAGCCATATCAGTTCGTCTGAGCCTAACTTGTAGTAAAAGTGTTATTACAAAGCAACTACAAAAACGCACAGGCTGCGATGCACGCCAACCGAAATAGACACTTAGGTTTGCCCCCGATACACAAACAAAAATTACCAAGCACTCACCATCTGCTACCATGTAATTGAATCTTAATAACGTACTGAGCAATCCGATGGCACATACATCACTGTGAGGAGAGAAAAATATCTTACATTACATATAGGTGCTAGAAAAACCGTAAATTTTACAACTAGGAACATGAATAAATATTGTACGCAAAGGTGTTAATTCTTTACCCAAACAAACAATATGTTTTGAAACAGTGGCTTGCCATTTCACCAAAATTTTTCCTTTGCTCTATATTTTTCTCACACCAACGCAGTGGCCTAATAGTGGATTGTCCCTGATGAAATCACTGTACATAGGAACTACAGCAATGTTCAGAACTTGATGGATTCTAGTGGCCGTATGCAGTTAAAACACTGGGACTGGAAAAAGGAGAGAAGACAACTTCGATGAATCGACTGAAAAGGATATTATCACTGCTATTTTATTCTTAGTTCCTCTTCTAAGGTTGTAATCTAGATGCCATAGATGAATTGATTTTCTAAGGATCCTTTTTTGAAATAGGCCCTACATGCTTAAGTCAGTTTACTTTCTGTCATGGGTGCACTTTTGTTTTGGCTTTTGTACGTGGATGGATTTTTCATGTGGAGGTAGCAATTATGAATACCCTTTTCATACTCCTGTTTACCATATGGGTTATGTGAGTAACCATTAATTTATATCTTATCAAATATGATGTGTCAAACTGCTCATTACTGAAGACAAGCGACTTGAGAAGATAAATTTCAATCCACTGGCCACCCTTAGTGGCTCTTGTTTTGGTCCCACAGCGTCACTTCTTGAGAGAAGAAGCGAAGCTGGTGTCGTTGCCCCTTAGTGGCACTTGTTTTGGTCCTGCATAGTTGGTGTCGTTGCCCCTTGGTGGCTCTTATTTTGTTCCTAAATAGCGCCGCTACTTGGAGCCCAAAGGAAGGGTGCGTGTAAGAAGCATCATAACTACTATGCTTGGGACACACCATTGAAGGTTTATCACTATTCTACTAATGGTGTATCAGAGATGCATATTGTTCCCCTGCAAAAAAAAAGAGATGCATATTGTTGAGATGATTATAATGCTAATATACTTCAGAAGTGAAATTGTATTCAACTTCACTCTGGGAACATTGTAATGGAATTAATAGATACTCCCTCTGTTTCAGACTATAAGATATTTTGACTTTTTTTAAAGTCAAACTTATTTAAGTTTGACCAAATTTATAGAAAAATGTAGCAACATTTTTAACACAAAACAAATATACTATAAAAATATATTTAGTTATGGTTTTAAGGAAACTAATTTGGTGTTAGAAATGTTTGTTTGCTTTTCTATAGACTTGGTTAAACTTGAATAAATTTGACTTAGAAAAAAGTCAAAACGACTTATAATCTGAAACGAAGGGAGTAGTACAATGCAATGTTTTTTCATTCATTTAGTTGACAAGAGTTCCTGATCATGTAAAGATGGCAGTCATCAATAGAAAAGATGTATTATCACATTTATTTATGGCCAAGAGTGAGAGGTGCCTCATATTCACTCTAATTGTTCATGAATTATTGTAATGGTGCAGTGAACGCTTCCAGTACTATTACTCTAAATTTGCATAGTTGATTTGCAGCCAACAAATATAAGGTCATGCAGGGATGATTTAAGTATGGTCTCAGATTGTGGTTTCAGATTTATACAGCAGAGTTTAGGTTTTGGCAGCCTTGCACTTTTTCTTGGTTGAGATGTGAGTTTAGGTTTTGGCAACCTTGTCAATTATAGGAACTTAATTTGCACGTGCCATCACCAACAAACTACCTGCTAGCTCATGTGAGTCATTTAATTTATCTAGCTATTTGATCTTTTCTTGCTCTACTGCCGTGAGATTTATGCTAACCATGAGCTATTGTATTACTCTCCTTGGTAATGCTACAATTGAGATGCTGGTGATATTCATTAGCTGTTCAGAGATGCCAACAATCTCTCAGAAGAAGTGAGTGAAGTGACAGATTCAATATTTAGCTTCAAGGTTGCTTCGAAGATTTTTTTTTCTGAATTATTGCAAACTCTGTGCTCATATTTGTGTGGAGTTGTTTTGTTGCCCTTTAGGTGGTAAGTACAGAACTTTTGGAATTTTTGTTAAAGGAGATGATTGGAATATCAATTTCTTTCATGCAATTCATTACTATGTAGTAGTTTACGGTTTAGCTCTTTGCTGCAGGTAAGCAAGCATTCTGAATAGAGCCTATAACCGGTGAGCCACTTATTTCCATTATCTACAAGATAGTTTGATCATTTATATGAATATATTTATGCCTTGTACAATCTGCTCACACCGAGAAATAAGTTATGGTATGTGCATGCTACCGATTTGATTGATGGACTACAGAAATAAGGTCATGCAGGGATAACTAACACGCGGACATTACTGCTTCTGAAGGATCAGTGGGGCCAATGTAGATCCGCTCGACGGAATGTGACGAGCATCTCAACAGCAGGCCCTCAGTGAGGTCGTGCATAGGTTTATGCCTTTCTGCCGATCCATGAGCAATCCTTCCTATCTACCAAATACCAATCAACCTAGCTCTGCCCCTCCCTATGCTTCAGTTTTCCACTTTGATTTGGGTGTGTAGATGTCCACCATTATCCCAGGTGATCTATCTAAGCATTCAAGGGGAGAGGGGTTTGGCGACCATACAGGTAGCCGAGCAAATAAATCAGGTTAATTAGTGGATTTTTAAATTTTTGGTTGGATGATTCCAAATTACCTTTTTTATTTGGTTTTGTGATTTCATTATCTGGTGATTGCCTTGGTTGCTTATTCCTCTTATCCATCCTGATAGAAGAACAGAAGACATGACTTGTCATTACCGTATTTTGCAACTCCAGTTTGTTACGTCATACATAGATGACAGGTTTCTTCTCAGTACCGGTTCTTGAATATATGCCTTTTTTTTGGAAAGACTTGAATATATGTTGGTATTTCATTGGTCTTTCTTCTCATATGCAGCATAGACATATTTATGCCTATGAATAAGTTGTTGAGTTTTCTTCAGCATGTGTCTTGTGAAAGAAACTTGAAGCACTTTGAAAGAAAAGGGAAGTGCAGATTTGAAGTGGTAGAGTGAGCAAAAGATATGTCTATAGTTTGCTTCCTAATCGTGATTATGTACATATTCACGAATTTAGGAAACCTATGTGCTATAACTTAAGGGTTTCTCATCGCATTATATTTGGTGACGTGGTACATATTTGGTTGTATTTGTCACACATATGCCTTTTTTAGCACGGGAGCAATGTGGGATTGTTATAAAATTTGTAGGTCACGGCATGTAAGGGATGATATCCTAAAGTCAATTTCTTAATGCAGATCTTATTGAATTTCAAACATTTGGCTACGCTTGCCACTTCTTTTCTTGTTGCAACACATAGGGTCTGAATTATGAATCAAAACGTGATTACATTGGAGTAGAGTACTTTGGAAGAACAGTGAGCCTGAAGATCCTCAGAGTTGGTGTCCATATTGACCAGCTTTCTTCCATTTTAAAGTTGCCTGCTACCGGTAGAGAAGGTTCAAGAAATTGAACAAAGGTATAAAGGCAAGATGCTGATGTTATGTGTAAGGAATCCGTCTTAAACTTCTTGGGTTGGAGCTACTTCTAGATAGGAATCCAGAACTAAGAGGGAAGGTTGTCCTTGTACAGATTTGATCCAACAAGAAGTACAAGGAAAGACATGGAGAAAGCAAAAAAAAAGAAATTGTTTATGTAATCATCAACGTTAAGTATGGCTTTGTATATTACTACTAGCCTATGATGCATCTGATTGTTGTATTGTAAATTTTGTGAAGGATGGTATGAGTTTGGTATCGTATGAGTGCACTGTTTGCTAGTAGGGAAATGAGGAGATAGATAATGCCAGAGGCAGTGACACAAACATCATACAAGCACACTAATTGTGTCTGAGTTTGTTGGTTGCTCCCCATCTTTAGTGGTGCTTTCAGGGTAAATCCTTGAGTGTTGATGATGTGGCTGATGCTTTACACCATGCGACAAAGTTGACTGAATCAAAGAAAAGGTTACGGCATGAAAAGCAATACCGTTATGTTAGATTTCATAATGTTGCTTACCTGGCACAGCTTTGCTCATGATCTGGAAAGGGCATGCAAAGATCACTCCATATGTAACTCTCCTTATAGTTCCATTTTTTTTGTGAATCTTAAATCAATCAATTGTTTGATTTGCATTATCGAATATCACGGTAGCGTTAGGGCGGGCATGTCACTAGTAATAAAAGAATTTGCATGTGAATCTGAATAACAAAAGAAGAATTACAAATTGTTTATGGTTGCTAGCCCAAAATCAGAGTATATGCACACAGCTCAATGGGAGTAGAGGCCACATGAAACAACATGTGGGGTCACCCCGAGACTTGTACCGTGCTTCACAATTCACCATGTCAACGCTAACTATTGGAGAGGTGGGATCTCAAATAAAACCAAATAAACGCTATAACCATCGCTCCTCAAAGCTGACTTGACATTACGAACAACGAACACATTACAAACTCAAAGTGCCGGACCCGAAACAGATGAGATACTTAACAAAATAGCCTCTGCCAGTCCTCCCTGAGGTATGCCCGTCAACCACTCGATGGTGGCGACCAAGAGACTACATAACACAGAGGACTCAATCCACACAACTACTAAGTAAATATCTCAGATGTTTCAAGCCCATATTCATACAAAGCTAGCCCCGGAGTTGATGCTAGCTTTGCACTTTCATCTCAGCAATTCACATCACAAATTAAGGTAGTAGTCTAACTAGATAAATAAACTTAGAGCTATATCCATAATTTACATAGGCCGACCGGCCAAATAGTAGCGGTTCACGGAAGCTTGTTCTACCCAAAATATCCCATATGTGTTTGACTAGGGTATGCCCTAGTGAGAACCATCTTGAAAATTAGCAACATCCCCATCAAGCAAAACATCGTCCTCTAACTCCTCACCTGCATCAAGGTCTAAAAGTAACATACAAATACAAGTGCAGAGTCAGTACATCATTATAATGTACTGGCAATACCAAGCCTATCATACATGAAGGTCAATATCAAAGGAAATGCTGATAGAGCTATTCATTTGCATAAAAGCAAGATTTATCTTTATAAACATTTCACAATGTATAGTTCATAAACATGTAATTAAAATTCATATTATAGAGCTAAAATCCATCAAAAGTCTTAAAAGTGGTACTTGCCACCCTCCATGATAGCAAGCACAAGGAGTTCACAATTTATTCATCTCTCATACTTCTGTTATATACACACACTGTTTAACACATGTTTATAAATCTATACTCAACATAAGTCAGTAGGCCACTCATGATTGTGAGCACGGCTAATCGATTAGTTCTAACTCTGCAGAGTGCGTACACTTTACCCACACGATATGTAATAGTGATCATGTCTAACATGCCACGCGATACCGTAGTACCCGTTTCACTACTCACAACATAGCCTTTATATTGCTCACCATTTAGCCTTGCACCAGCGATGGCAAGCGAAAATCCACCCTAGGAGCAACTCTAGAGCTGCTAGGTGGCAGGTCCATGTCTTAACCTAGCACTGTGGCGGCAAACCCCCTTGTTTTCCCTATGAGGCTCTATACCGTTGTATTGGACAGACTTAGACGCCTACACCGTTCCGGGTTAATAGTTAGTTCCTATGAGTCACTATAACTTCATAACTCATACTACTCTGACCTACCAAATGCAAGGCTAAATAATGAGCAACTTAGTGAGCTATGGCTATCCCATACTAGCACATGTAGTCATACTTATTTTCCATAGTAAAAAATATTGAGTTCAGTCCTTAATCGACTCAGGTGAGCTCTCCCCCTATCGGTACGCAACTAACTCATATGCGTACCACTTGCCGCCCAAGTCTTAAAACCATTTTTCCTCACTTTAATCCACATTTTACCACCATTTCCATTTCTGTCTAGAAGTATTAAAACACTCAGTTTAGCATTTATAAAGTGACAAAAATGAATAAAAGCATAAAGCTAGGCATGGCTAAGCATATAGTGATATATACAATACCGATAAGTCTAGTTGAGTGCAAAATGGCACTCCAAACCCATCCTATGGCTACAATAGTGAGGAATTCAAGTTTAGGTGTTTCCTAATGCATCTATTTGGCATTATCTACCATCTACCCATTTTTCAACCAAAACTTATAAATACGCATGCAAGTTTAGCAATACAAACAATTTTACTCCAAATCATAGGAGCAATATGTTCAAAGGGAGAAGGGAGGTGGCTTGTCTTGCTCAGTTGCAACTCCCAGATCGGTGTCAAGCTCAGCCCCTTCGTCAAACACGACTTCCTCCTCTACAAATATACGAGAAAACTCAAAATGCTCTACTATGCATGCATGTTCTACAATGGGTTGGTACTGTTATAGGAGGATTTTTAGTAAAAGAATTTCTATTTTACTAGCTTGTATTTGGGAGATACAATTTTTAGAAGTTTTATACTAGAAATATGGTATTTATATATTATACAAGTTTTAAAGGTATTCCAGGGGATTATTTTGTGGATTTTAACCTTCTGTAAAAAATAGTTCATAATTTTGTGAGTCTACTGCAATTTTTCCCATCCCATTTGGAGTTAAAATGAATTTTCTATGAATTTCTAAAGTTTAATCCATTTCTTGGTTCAATAGAATGGCTTTTAACCAATTTCTCCACTTTTCTCGGAGTTAAATTAATGGAGGCCCACAGGTTAGTGACACAACATTTGTGCTGAGGTCCCTTGGGTTTCTAAAAATCAACCCACGGTCCTAAAACACGTGGGGGAGCAAATTTTATTAAGAATCCCCATTGTTTTAAGTTATTACATTTAAGTCCATGGCCCACTCGTCAGTGACTGATATTTTTGCTAAAAAGATCTTAGGAGTTTAAATCTTCACTGATAGTCGTCCTCACGCGCTAACACTGGTGGGGCCTACTCGTCGGTGATGGTAAACAGAGCTCGCGACGGCGCGCGCGGCCAGTAAACTTTGCGGCGGCGGCAGCAACAGCGAACGGCGGCGAATCTCACGATGCGGCCAACATAAGAAATGTTCTACGGATCCTAGAGAATCTAGCGAGGGTGGTCTCATCGTTTGTGGTGGCTTGAATCGATGTCGACGACGGCGGAGGCGGTATGGTTCGGCATGCATATGCATGTCTCGTTCTTGGCCAAAGTAATGCATGCATGTGGTGTCTAAGGCCCGAGGGATGCTCTCCGAAGGTGTTGCGTGGCTCGACAAAACTGGTACAGTGGTGAACTTTCCGGGAGCGGCTCAGCAGTGGCAGAGGACTCCGGGTAGACGGCGACGGCCAGATCTTGGCAACAATCCAGAGGAGGGCCATAGGCCTTAACTTGGTGATGTCATAAGGTAGCTATATATGTGAGGAATCGAAGTAGCTCAGGGTGGTTAGGGGAAACAAGAAAGGGGTGCGGCGGCTGGCGTTGAAGAAGAAGACGTGGATCTAGTGCCTCGGGGCTTGTCAGCTTCTTGTGCTCGGGCCTTGGGGTCGTCTTGAGGTTGCGGTGCTGCTAGCCAAAGATCGACTCAGGTCTTGCCTTGGTCGAGGAGAATGCGGTCACGCCATGGCGGTAGTCTCCGAAGCCGGGAGCGCAACGCAGTGATTTCAACCTTGATGACATGGGAAGAAGAAGGGGAAATGGGTTAAGAGTTGGAAGGTCTTCACGTTCCCATAGCTCGGTAGTGGTGAAGCTCACTAGGGAGAGATGGAAATGGTGGAGAGTGCATTGGCGCCAAGGAAGAAGACGATGTTCCTAGCGTCCTGGTGGAGGTTTACCTCGGGCTTTCTGTGGAACAGAGAGAGGATAGAGAGGAGAGGGGAATGGCGAAGTGGCTCGGGCTACCGTCGTCTTGACCGAGGAAATGGAGGAGAGGGCGCTGGCTCGGCTCGGCGTGTGGCAGGGTGCGTGTCTCGCGTTCCTGTGTTGGGTTGGATCTCTGTGGCCGACAGATGGGACCCAAAGTGGCTGGGACCCAATTGGCACCGAAAGATAAGAGAGGAACCCTTCTAGAAGCTAAGTGTAAATGAGGTGGTTGTTAGTTACTTTGAGCTAGCCATTTAGCCTACTTACAGTGAATGTTAAACCATGAAAAAAATATTGTGGTCAGTAGGTGGTATTGTCTAACACTCTGCCAAATCTCAGGGTCATGTGACTTATAGATTTTATTTGGTGAAATTGCAAAGTGCAGTACAAAATCAGTTTCTCTGCACATTAGCCTAAACCAGTGATCTTTGGCTTATCATTTCATGTATAAATTGTGTGAGTTAGTTCCTACAAAAATTACTGTAAATAGTTTATCCCTTGATCTGTGTTCTGGCCAGAATTCACAGGAAGGCGAGTTGTGAATTAATTCTAACAAAAATGACAAATGGTCTGTGTGCAGTGAAGATTATCTATAGTTTTGTTGATTTAAAATATTTTTTTGAGGTACTAACTGAAATGATAAAATTCTACAAAAATTTCAGTAGGTAGTTGATGTTGTTTAGTTTTTATGGAAATTATTTCATGATTTTTGTCTCTCTAAAAAGTTTTTCTTAAATTTTTCTATAGCCGTGTATATACCTATAACTCCTATTATATAATACAAGGAAAGATAAAAAAATATAGGTGAAAATTCATTATATAAAGTATACGCTACAGAACATGAGGGCTTTTCATTAATTTCCACGTTAGCTCATAATTTATCCATGGTACATTTTTGGGTATGTTACACAACAGCAGCTGATCGGGCCTAAAAAAAGCAGCAGGCCAAAATTTTAAAATCCATAATCATGCAAAATTGTCTTATTTCATGATGTTGAATTCAAACAAATGATACATAAGAAGATGTTAAATATGGTCAGCAAAGGAGAACTATATATAATACAAGTTGCATTTCAGCAACTGTTTTTGTCAGCACTTTTTGTATTCCATAGCATGCAAATAGAACAGGTAACTAAACATGCACAAAGTTACTGTACTGTACTTAGATTACTGCAAACGTGGGATAAGGGAATATAGAAATTGGGACTGAAAGTTGTAGCTATTTCAGGGATAATTTGTCAACTAACTAACCTTAATCTAAGTTCGCACTCAAACAGCATCCACCTAGTGGCACTGCATTTCAAAAAAATATAGTAATGAATAAGAATAATTCGATATTTCTTAGTCTACTTCCATTTGCATGTAAGCATGTAAAGTTGTTACATAAATATGCATCGAGCAACCAGAACAACAATGAATCATGTCCAATAAATACTCAAAATAAAGTATTTGACAAAAAAAATTTAGATGTCAAGTTCTATTGATGCGCTCACCAAATCAAATGCATTCAAGTACTGGCCAGAGCTATCTCTGAATATCATCAATGCTCTTCTCAAAAAGAGTAAGGACAAGATTTCAATACTGCCAAATGCTGCCATACTGCATTCTAAACTAACAAAGAGATTTCAATATCCAAGCTACTAAAAAATGCTATATGAAAAATTGCTATATGCTCAACTGCACGTAAATCAGTTTATTGATTCCAACATGAAACCAATGACTTATCCACAAATTAAAACATACATCACAGAACTAAAATATTTCCAATCCATATCAAAATTTGACATTACGCAATAAAAAAAGGTGAAATTAGTTTTACCTACAGTAGCTGGGGAGGGGATATGAAGATTGGAATATGGATAGCAAAGCAGCTGGCGGCGGATTCAAGGCAACGACGGGTAGGGAGATTGCCAACGGCGACCTAGTAGGGCACCTTCACTGTACAGACTGAGCGGTGTCAGCAGCGTAGGGGCACACGACGACCATTGCCCACTAGAAGATGCCGATGATGATTGACGACCAAGATCCATGGGTGCGAAGGCAGGAGCACGGTGCAGGCGGTGAACCTGGGCGCAGACAGAGCCGAAGCCCTGAGTTGTGCGCAAATTGCCTGAGTGTAGGCGAGTGGGCGATCTGCATGGGGGAGGAACGGCACTATGGTAGTGATAGAACAGGGGTGGCGCTTGAGAGTAGAGGAAGGTAGGGTTTCTAGATGAGGGGAGGGGGGGCAATATAGGGGAGCGGAGAGAGGGATCGGGGTAGGGAGTGGGGCATGGGGAGAGGGGATTGGGGCAAGGGTACGGGAGTAGGGAAATCTCGGTCATTGGATGGATCCCACACAGATGATTTAGGCCATTGGATATGTCACATGATGAATGTGTAAAACAAGTTGGTGCATTATAGGGTAGATAAGGTAGAATTACCTAGGATCCACATGGTAAAATGGCTTGCCAATATTCTAATTTAAATACATCAAGAAACGTTAACATGAAAGTTTCCTACTATCACTCCTGTCAGCCCATAGGCAAGAAGAAAGATGAAAATAATCGTGCATTCCAAAATAGGAAATGGTTCTATTCAATTTCAAGCATTTCATTATCAGGTATCCAGCGTATAGAACATCAAGCTCACCTAAAAAAGCTTGACAGAATCTTCTGCTCCATGCTATGCCTGAAAGATGTTTTCCAACTTCTAGCATGTATCATCGGGCTTTGGCTTCGATGACTACAGTTCTAAGTATTTTCCTCCCCCAACTGGGAGTTCTCCCATAGTTTGCCTCTATATTGAAGGTGCCAATGGAGAACCATGATTCTCAAATTGAAACAAGTAATGTGTAGATCAAGACACCCAAGGAAAATAGGGGAACAAAACAAGACATTGGTTTTACCTTCAATAAAGGGGAGGGCCGGAGGAGGACCCGAGGATGGGGAGGCAGACTGGATCTAGCAGGCTGCTATGGACACATGATATCATCGTCGGTGCCATGGAAGCTGCAGGATTGCTTGCCTCGCGTGAGGATCATCTCCGCCAAGGGATCGCCTCGCCCCCAGGAGGATCGCCGTCGCCTGTTGTCACGCCCCAAACTGGCCCTCCGAAAAGGACAAGTCTGAGTCATAGAACAATCCTGCATAACAGTACTAGTCTCAGGAATATAATGCTGGTACAACAGGCGATGGAACCATCACACCACATGATAGTAGGTACCAGTCAAAGTCTTACAAGTAGGTTGGAACTGCAGGCATACCCCGAGTTCACAACGATATATTACCAAATGAACGGAAGTGAAAACTAGCGCAAAGCCACAAGCGCGACTCGGGAACTAAGCCAAAACCCTAAAACTCCTTGAATCCTGCCTACTCCAGGAAGAACATCTTGTCGGTGGGATCCATCTCTTCTTCTTCTAGCACTAGGGGGGGGGGGGTAGATTATAGAGAGTAAGGGTGAATACTAGCGTACTCAACAAGTCATGAGAACTTAGGTGTTTAATGCAAGCTTCAAAGGAAGGCTGGTTATTTTGTCATCCTGTTTTATTTGTAGACTTGTGAATAAGCTAAGTGTGTGCTTCTCAAAAAACAGAGCGAGGTGGAGTTTCACTCGGTCGGAGTGAATTGTATCATCATTGATCAACACAACTCCCAAAGTTGGCTTCTCGAGATCTGGCTCTACGAGCCAATCCACAATCACTGGACCCATGGCCATGCTGTCCACGACAGCTTCACCATAATTTCAAAATCTCATTCTCAATCCACAACATCCTTTCACAAGTAGTAGTGAAACAAAACTACGCTAAGGAATCACATTACATCCCCCCATGACCGTGGGCATGACTGCTTGAACAATTATTAACCTCTGTAGAGGGGATATACTTTACCCACACGACGCGGCTTACTCTACCACCCAACTGGTGCAGAACGGCCATGACTGGTGACTAGTGGTTTTCGTGACAAGGCATTTCTGGAGTCGACACTAGGTTACCTCATGCCAACTTGAGGGGTCCACGACCAACGACAGGGTAGGTCTGAGACCATGCTATGCCAGAAACCCAGGATGCATCCCCATCGCCCTCCTAACGATCCACAGGCCATTGGCATGCAAGGTGTCCCTAGGCGGCTACTTACTCAGCCAAGGGCTTCCCATTTCACCCATGTGATTGTACTATTGTATGTTTGGATGAAATTCCAAAGGAATCAATCCTTAGCTGCGAATATGGGAGACTTGCTCAACTGGCACGATTCCCGCACCATGATTTTTGCAAACTCATTTTGTTTTCAAGGCATCGACCCAGGTATCGGGTTTTCAAAAAGTTTTGCAAATCCAAGTTTTACCCATCGTGATCATTTTAAATTTGATAGGGGGATCATCGGTACCATACCTGTTGGCACAGGTATCGAGATCAATCAAGGGAGGTGACAAGGATATTTAGGGTATCACAAGTGTCAATGGAGTTAATGCAGCAAGTTAGGTAGACGACCAGTCGGTTGTCTTGCAAACCGCGGCCGAAATTTTCCAGTGTAACCTAAGCAATGCAATTTTGCAATTAAAGTATTAGTTCCAAAATTATGAGCGCAACATTTTCAAAGGTGACTTGCCTTGCTCAAGGCCTGAAGCTTCTCCTTCAAAATCAGCATCCTGGGGCTCCTCTGACTCCAAAGCTACACGTGAAAGGAGGCAACTCAACCCAATCACCAAAATAAAATCCCTATTAGTGACATCTAAGTGTGCCATTGGATATATTTCATTTTTAGAGAAATTTTGGAGGTGGAACGGAGTGAATCGGGCGAACGGTTGAGGAGATATGAATTTTTGGAAGATTTTTGGAATTTCAGGTTCACTGGAAATGAATTTCGGAATTGATTTTCTCCATTTTCCACCTTCAGGCCATTGACGGCAGGGCCCATCTACCTGCCAAAGGGGCGAGAGGTTTGGTGCACTTGAGTGGGCCGAGCCCACGGGGTCCTTGGGCCGAGACGGGGTGACGACGTTCCAAGCGGCATTGGTGCGAGCAAAGGCCAGGGCGAGCGAGTCGAGCGGCTGCATGGCCCAATAGAGTGTTACACAGGAGCGGCCAAAACGGTCACTGACCGGTGGGCCTTGGTCATCGTACGAGGCCCACTTATCAGCCACACAGCTCACCGGGGACTGGGTTCACAGACGATGACGAGGCTAGGGAGAGCGCGCACGCGTGGCAACATTTGCCGACATGATGGCTTGGTGGAGATAAGGTGGGATTTGCGTGGTGGCCACAGGGGTGGCGGGATGTGGAAGAAGAATGGGAACTTGATCCGACGGACGACAACAGCGCGGCTCACCAGAGCGGTTTGCTGGAAGACTGCCATCGACAAGGCCACTGGCGGAGAGAGGAGATCACGAGGAATCAAGCCAACGGCTCGGATTCGCTGGAAGATGGCCAGAGACGGCGGATTGCGGCGGATCACGATGGTGGCGCTGATTTGGGGAATTCGCTGGTGAGGCTCCATAGCTTGATTTTGCGTGCATGGGGGCTCTCTAGGGGTTCTAGGTTCGTTTCCCGGGCTAGATCGACGATGGCTAGCACTTCAAGGTGGGCGACAATGAACCAAGCTTTGGCGGAACGACATCCATGGCATGGCGGCTACGGTGCAAATCTAGGCCTGAAGGGGTGGCGGCAAGCTAGCTAATTGCCTAAAGGAGGGATAGAGTGGAGGAAGGAGACGGTGGCTACCGTTGCGAAGGGGCACAGTGAAGAGAGGCCGGCAGACATGAACATGATCATTCGGCCTTGAATTGGACGTGGCGAGGAAGGGGAAGCCAACGGTGGTGGTCTCTGCGTTTGCACCGGGGCGCGCCAGCACAAACAGCGGAGGATGACGACGAGCTCGATGCAGTGCGCGGAGCTCCAATGGCGTTAGGAGGTTTGGAAGGGAAAAAAGAGGGGATGAAGGTGGGTTTTATAGACTTTGTCACACTCTGAAAATCACCCTAATTAAATTAATAGGGGTAAATTGAAATACAAGAAATCGCTAGAAGAGTTTGTAAAAGTGTTTGAATAAAATCCTGAATTTCCAATATTAAAAATAGTTGAGTTAAAAATTTTAATTAATGATTGGCATGCTTTGGTATTCCATGGGGTTTTGGGTGGAATATTTTAAGCATTCAAGTATTCATAATAATGGATTTTTCTTTTTTTATTGGTGGTATTTGCTTTTGGTAAATTCCCCATGTCATAATGTTAACGCCAAAATTTGGTACGATTCGCGTCGGACTTGGTTAAGGAAAAAAGTGATATCAGCCGTTGGGAGCTAATCCAGAAGAAGCCGGATTCAGGAAGGAATCGTGAAGACCACGCTATGGCAGTTAATTATCTTATCTATTAGATAGTTTTATCTTTTAGGAAACCTGATCTCTTGTCCGATCAGGTCTGTTAGTTTTCCTTTTCTAGTTAGGAAAGTCTTGTTACGTGTCCTATAAGGACTCTTGTAACTCGGGGTATATATACGTATGCCCGGGGACCTTGTAAATTATCTAATCGATCAATACAACTTCGGCGCATCGCCACCCTTTACCAACGGGTTCTTGCTTCTCGAGCGGGGCTGCATCGGTTAGGTCCGAACTCCTGCGAGAGGGTAAGTCTCGTTACCCCGACTACCAATCGGCTAGGACTTTCTCGGTTAGGTCCGATATTCTAGTCGGTCTATGGTAGTCGGCTTACCACGGTGTATCGGATCTGTCTACGGCTGCATCGGTTCGGTCCGACCTCTTAGGCTGGTCAGGTATATCACATCACGCGTGCGTAGATCTTATCAGTTTACTGGGGGCGATTTATCATCAGTTCGTGCTGCATCGGTTGGGTCCGACCTACTGAACTGCCAGTGATAAATCGTTCCTGCTAGGCCGATGGTTTTTGCGCAAGCGTCTTATCGGAATGTATAGCCGGTAAGTTATTTTCATCACAGTTGCATTAGGTCTATCGGCTCGTTGAGGTTCCTTTACTGTTATCGATCTGTGCTGCATCAGTTAGGTTTGAACTACTAGATCGATAATAATAGATTTATCCTTGTCGGGCTGATCGGTGTATATGCGACGTTCTATCGGAGTGCTTAGCCGATAGGTTATCTTTTTATAAAGCTGACTGTATTATCCATACTGTTTTGGTCATCTATATTATCATCGGTTTTCTAGCCGATGCATATGTGTTTCCTCGGCAGTCGGCTGGCTTACTATCCTGCATATCTATTTTATCATCGGCTCCTAGCCGATGCACATGTTATACTGACATCTTGTCTCTTTGATCATAGCACTATCGGTTTCCTAGCCGATACACAGGTGCCATCGGCTATCGGCTACGAGGAGTTCATATCAGCCCGTATCGGCCGATAGCCGATTGCGCGATTGCTGCCGATCCGGGCACGAGGACCAACAAGGACCCGGACGCGAGCACGAGACCCGGGCGCGAGTACAGGCAGAGGCCCGGGCACGAGCGTAGCGGCATCGGCTGGAAGGAATCCGTATCGGCTTGCTGGCCGATTGGATCAGTAATCTAATTTCTTTATCTCCTTGTCAATTGCTGGGTCAAATTGACTGGCACGCCCGCGAACCTCAATATTTTAGGACCTGCACTGGAGCTAAGCAGATCTCCCAGGCCTTCGCGTGTCACCAGACGCCGAACCAGATCGTCAGCAAGCTTTTCGGCACACCCGGCGGTTTTCGGCGTCAACACATAATAAACTCTCTGAAATTTTCTTGGATTTTTCGGAGCTCCAGAATTAATTTTAACATTGCAAAGATCATTTCAGTAATTAATTAAATGGAAAACAAACTCCAGATTCTTTTCCCAATCTCGGGTCGTTCCTTGCCCGATCCCCTTGCGTCCTTTCGTTCCGACCCGAACTCAGGTTCCCCTCCTCCAAAAATGTTTTGCGTCATAAAGATCGCTTCTTGAATCCTTGATTCCCCTAAAAGTCTAATTCCGGAAAATCCCCTTAAATTCCAAATCCGTGAAATATTCTCGAATTCTCCAATTCCCAAAAATATCCTAATATTCTTCTTCCCTCTTTCTCCCTCTCTTCTTCAGCGCCAGCACGACACCACCTGAGACCTCGGTGCCTTCCTCCTAGGCTTGGGCCACTGGCCAAAGCTGTGGCCCTCGGCCTGGCCCACGCTGCCGCCGCCCTGCACAGCTCCCCATGCAACCGCCGTCGTGAATCTGGAGCAGCGCTGCCACTGCCACCAGCCCTAGCTCCGCCTCCCCCCTCTATATATAGCTACCACACCTCCTCTCCCCTATGCCCTAGCAGCCGCCTTGCGCTGCCCTCATAGCCTCTCGCCGACGCAAGCCGAGAGCCGTCGCTGCTCCTAGCTGCTACCATTTTGAGCTACTGGGGATGTCGTCGTCGTCGTGCTCCGAATCTTCGCCAGCCGCCGGTGAGGATCCGGACCTCAGCCTCCACTGTTGCCCTCATCTTCTCCGTCTCCGGTGTTGCCTTTCCCTTGCCACTCCTTGTCAGCAAGACGCCATCCCGAGGCCATCTCGTCTTCAAAGGCCTCGGCTTCGCCTCCATCTCCCTTAATCAGCGCCACCCTCCACCACCGTTGATGTCGCCGTCATCGTCGAACCTTCCCGCCATGCCATCCCCTCGCCATGCCGCGGACCGCGCTGGAGTCGTGCCACGCCATGCCATGGCCATGGGCGCGTGCTAGCTTCACCCCTGAGCCACTAACATGTGGGCCCCGTCAGCGGTTCTTCCCAGTGTATGACAGTGGGGCCAGTGAACAGTCCTCGAACCAATCACAGCCATCCAATCTTCTGAATCAAATCCGAGCCATCCGATCCTCATAAACACTGATTGAGTCTTAGCCGTTCATCGCCCTTGATCGATCCAAAGCCATCTGATCTCCATAACTCAAAACCCTAGATCTGGCCTTGCCACGTCAGCCTAAAGCCACATGTGCTGCCACCTCAACCCTTTTCCTTCGACGTGTCGCCACGTGGCAACCCACATCATCCGTCCACCGAACCCCTCCATCCCTCAGTCCACAGACCTAGTCCATGGTGTACCGAGTCACTGACAGTGGGCCCCACCACCTTTATCCTAGCAAAAATAATTCTTTTAATTGAAATTCTGAGGGAATATTCTCGAGAATATTCCTTTTTAATTTCTTTTTAGATTTTCTCTTAATTCGAACTTTCGAAGGCTATAACTTTTCCGTCCGAACTCCATTTCGACCCATTCTTCTTTCTAAATTCATCTAAAATCACGATCTACATGTTTATGTACTTT
Source organism: Oryza meyeriana var. granulata (assembly GCA_003991445.1). Lineage (NCBI taxonomy): Eukaryota > Viridiplantae > Streptophyta > Magnoliopsida > Poales > Poaceae > Oryza > Oryza meyeriana. Next base: position 339,210 of record RYFJ01000174.1, read on the forward strand.
TTATGTACTACTTATTTGGAGTTTCTTAGTGTTTCCTCGTTTTGCATGTAATCATGTAGTTTCCGCCGTTCCGGAAGAGCGCGAAGTTCGAGGAAGAGTGTTGAAAGATTGGTTGAATACTTTTCTATTGCAAGACAAGTCACACAACAATTTCCTTGAGCATGTTGAACCCAATTATTAAAATTATTTTTTTTAAAGTTATTGCATGCAATTTTGGGATGCCATTATTACGGGTATTTATTATTATTCTTATATACCTTGATTATGGCCATGATTTGCTATTGATACCTTTACCTTGATGTTATGGGTAATTCATATTGACTAGCTAATGTCTAAACTAATGATCTAGCTAGAATATTTAGTCTTGCATAGCCATGCTTAGAAACCTTAGCGTTACTTTATGTGGGATAATTATTCGTTCACTCATGATTAATTAATGGTTAATGGCTAGATTTTCATGACGATTGGTTGTGGTTGGTTAATTAAATGTGCCAACTAACAATTGACTGATGGTGGGTTGTGAGCAGATGAAATGGTGATGTTGCTACTGGTGCTCATGACAATTAAGGACCGGTTCGTGAGCTACTGTTACGAAGCATAACCATACAACCACAAGCTTGAATAGGTAATGGCTTGACTAGAAGTCTGACGCGTTCAACAGGAGGCACCAGGGCATGTCTGTGGCAGCCATAAGTCCATGCATGGTAGTCATAAGTCCATGATTTTGGGCGTTGAGCCATCTCAATGGTTAGGCACTTGATCACCTCTACCGGAGACCGAAGGCTTGGTGGGTAGCACTTCTGTTGTGCGTATTACATGGAAGGTCTTGTCACGGTTTCCCCCTTGTGCAGTTCCATGGTGGTATTTTGGGGCATGGTGACATGTGTGGAACTGTGTCTTGTGGGTAAATTGGTACACCTCTGGCCAGAGTAAAATTGTTCGAATAGCCGTGCCCGCGGTTATGGATGGTGGAGCAATGTTTTTTATGGTTAGTCCCACACTACTCATTAATGGTAATAATTGCTAGTAACTTGATAGCTCCAGGTTTGGAGAGTTTTGGTTTAGGCTTGAACTACATTGGAGTGTTGTTTGGTGATTGGCTAAAATATTGATAATAATTGAACTATACTGTTTTTGCAATGCTTTTAAAATATAAATGTTTTAAATGCTATTTGTGCAAAAGAACCATATTATGCCTTCCTTGAATCTTGTTACATTACATTGCATTCTTGTGTGGCTTGTTGAGTACAGTGGGTGATACTCAGTCTTGCAATTACCATCATCAGAGTGAAGATTTACAAGGAAGGAAAGGTCTTCATGTTGGGCTTATACCCCATTTGAGCTACCTGTGGACTTGATGCTGAAGTTTCACTAGAATTGTTGTTCCGCTGTTGTTTTGTTCTGTGTGAGGACTAAGTGCCTCTTTTGTAAGTATTTATTGTTATTTCATTTTGGTTATGTTTATCAAATTATTGATTTGTGTACCTCGATTGATTCCTGGACGAGGATTTAATGCACAAATTAGCTTTGGAAATTTATAGTGAATTTCTGGGCGTGACAGACCTCCTAGGTCGGTTTGAGCGAGGGTTGGGAAGGGATTTCCCGTCAGGCTGGCGGGGTGCCGGCTCTGTCAAGCGAAGGACGACGAGCTAGCGAGGGCGGCGTCAGCCAGTCCTTTGCTCCACCACGCAAGAAGATGAAGGATGGAGGAGAGCTGGCTCGCTTTGGGGGAAAAAGAAAGAGGGGCATCGCCCAGGGCACAAAAGCGAAGAGAGAGGAGGAGGAAAAGTAGCCGGTCTTCGCTGCTTTTGGGACGACAAGGCAGGCAAGCTCGTGGGCGAGGCCCTCCACCATTTGGCAGCTTGCGTTGTGGTCAAGGTGACGTGCTGCAGTGATGAGAAAAGTTGAGGGCGAGCTTGGCGGGAAGCGACAGCAAGGCGGTCGCCACGGTAGGGGTAGATGACGTCGACGTCCTTCTTGTTGTCCGTGGCATGCGCACGCGAAGCGGGAAGCTGAAAATCGCGATGGCCGGATGGATTAGAACGGCTGGTGGCGAGTTGGCGAACACGAGCGAGAGAGAAAGAGAGACAAAGAAACGTGGGCGGGGGCGAGGCCAAAGCAGGCTGGTGGCCTGGCGGGCATGCGCTGGGCTGTGGCGCGGTTTCCAGGCTGGCCAGGAGCAGAAGACGGTCCAGGAGGGAGGAGGCGCTGAGGGAAAGAAAGGGGAACAACGGGTTGGGCCTGCAAGCAGGAATAGGGGTCCAGCGGCCCAACAGAGGGGAAAATAGTTTTTGATTTTCTCTGGTTTGATTTGAAGGGAATTTAGGACTTGAATTTGAATTGGAACTTTGGATTTGATTTGAATTGATCTAGGGTTAAGATCTGGGACTTGATCATTGGATATTGGATTTGCTTTGAGATCTTGGCACACTCGAGACTTCAATCACAGAGCTAAAATTTTGAGAATAGCCCTTTTTATTAAATAAATTTTATGCCTAGAACGCACGGGCGTTACACCTGTGTTAGCTCGTCGGGAGTAGGATCGGCCGCGGTAGCTGAGAGGAAGGGGTCCGATGATGGCGATCGGGCATAGCGGCTGTGGGGGAGCAGCACAGCGAGGCCAAGGACGGTGAACGGGTGTGGCAGCTGAGGCATGGGGTTCCTCGATGCGACTGGGGAGGACAGGGGAGAATGTCCAGCTGGGGTCGCCGTGCCGTCGTGGAGGCGTTGGAGGCGGGGGTGTGGTGGTGATCGCACCAACGTGGAAGGAGGCAAGGGCTGGAGGAGGCGCGGGGAGACGCGGCGTCAGCGGGAGAATCAACATCGGAGCCTGAGGGGGGAGAGTGGAGGATATTAGGGTTGGAAGTTGAAGGGGATCGGCGGAGGCTGTAGCCCCATATGGGGACACCCAGGGGGCCGGGCGGGAAGGGGCGCGGGGGTGGGTCTAGGGGAAGGGGAGGGTGAGGGAGGTGGATGCGATTTGGATAGTTAGATCTAACACATGTGGTGTGGGTCTTCCGTTTTGTCCTATGATGAAATGAGTCATGAGTCAAATGAGTTGGTATATTATAAGGTAGATTTTAGAGCTTAAAATGCAAACATGCTAAATTATCAACCCTTACATTATTTCCACAATATTTCATCCTATATCTATCCATCATTTCCCTAATATTTAACATGTATTCATCCATATATTCCGCAGAAAAGCACGGAGCATCATCTAGTGTGATTTGATGTTCCAAACCTTAATAGAGAGATATTCACAGATCAGAATGTTTCACCTAAACTCAATAGAAGCCTTAAAATGGCTTAAGCACATATTTTCTCCCTGCTAACATATCCATGCCTCCTGCTTTATAACAGAATTACAAATACCAAAGCCAGTAAAACTCCATGGAGTTTTATTTATGTCATTTTTCGCAATTGTTTTTGGCTCCTTGAAAAATTTACACGTGGCAAGCTATTTTGCAAAAAGCTTCTCGGCTATATGCAGAATCTTAAATATACCCTCTCACCACCTGACAGTCCGTTGTCTTTGTTTGGCAAAAACCCGTCTCTTTCCATGAATTACAATACGAAGAAGGCAAAATTCCGTTTATAGGGGTAGTTCTGTAAACATAAAAATTACAGGAGTGTTTTCACAAAATAGGTTTCCCTCACCCGCCAAACCCTCCCCCTCCCACTCCCACGCCATGCCCGCAGGGGGCGCCGCCGCCGAGGCCACCTGCGCCCGCCCTTCCGTGCATGAAGCCACCCGCCCTCCCCCAATGCTCTCTGCCCCGTCATCCTCGGCCACGCTTCCTGCCGCCGTCGTAGCTGCGAAACCCCCAAAACCCTCCGCCACCGCCGCCGAGCCATATCGTTACGGAAGCGCCCGCCGTAGAGGGCCAAGGGGTCGGAAACCCCACCGGAACTTTCCCCACACGCGTCGTGCCCATCGCCTTCCTCTTCCCTTCCTGCTTCCTCCCTCACCCGTCGTCGCCTCTTTTCAGCCAGCAGCGTAGCTGCCGCTTGCGAGCCTACTAAATCTCTGCATCGCCGTCCCATGGGGTCACCGCCGCCGCCCACCACCGCTGTGGGTCAATCGCTCGCCGGCGCTCATGGCCACCACCACTATGGCAGATTTTGTCAAGAAGCTATTCCTTCACTGCCAATGGGGGCATCCTACCCGTCCCTCCCCTTTGTGCTCCCCAGGTTATAGGCCGCCCCTTCCCCGGCGGCCGACGTCCCAATCTCAAGAAGCGTGGATGCAGCAAGCAGAGGTTGTGTTGGATAATCCTGGCTCGGTTGGCTCCCAATCATCATTTATTTAACTCAGCCAAATAAGGAGAGCTGAGCTCAAACTTAGCTAGTAACGGCCTAACGCATGCTGCGGAGGTCCTCTTTTTTCAGTTAGTAGTGGTAGAAGTAGTGGTGATCACCACGCCTCCAAGTCGTGGGATGGCACGGCCATGTCGTCGAGGCGTGAAGATCGCAGCGTCGTGGCTACCGAGTCGTTAGTCTTTGTAAGCTTATATATTTAGTAATCAAGAATCAGAAAAGTAGCGCTCATCGCTACACCAAAACCTCTTGCGTTCGTTGTGTGTTAGTTTGCTTCCGGCCGAGCTTCCGGCCAACAATTGGTATCAGAGCCCGTATCGCGGTCGGGTTCGCCATCGCGCGGTTCGAGTGGGAATTCATGCCGCGCGGTCGCTCTGCGTCGCCACTTCGTCGCCGTCACAGGGACGCGACGCCGCAGCCGGGGAGCGGCAGCGGCAATGGCGACTCGGGAAGAAAACCTGGTGATTTCACCGGCGTCACCAAGGAGGTTGTGGGAGTGGGCAGTACCCAACTCTCACGCGGACGAACTACCACGACTGGGCGGCGCTGATGCAAGTGATGCTCCAGGCGCGCGGGCCTTAGGCAGGCCATGAGCCTTGCGGCAACGACGTCGGGACTTCACCGAGGGGATTATCGAATGCGCTGGAAGTGTCTCCAAGGCTGTGCCGTGGAGATGATGGGAACCATCGCAACCAAGCCCATGGCTAAGGCTGCGTGGGACTGTACCGCACTATGCACGTCGGTGTCGACGAGTGCGTCGTGCGAAGGCGAACACGCTTCAACGGGACTTCGACGCGCTTCGCTTCCGAGACGGCGAGAGCATCGACGACTTCGCCGTCCGCATCAACGCCATCGCTCATTCAACTGGCGACCCTCGGTGATCGCAAACGAGGAGACATCGTCAGAAAATTTATTCAGGCACTCCCTGAAAGGTACGAGCAGATCGGTTTTAGCCATTGAAACCCTGCTTGATTGAGCCAGGTCTCGATCGAGGAACTGATCGGGGCGCTCAAGGCGGCGGAGCCGATGAGCACGCAACCCTGGCGCCGCGGCGGCGGCGCCATTGGCAAGCTGATTTCTCCGAGGATGAGCTGGTCGCTCGTGTTTGCATCGCGGGAAAAAAACTGAAGCTCTCTGGGGAGGGGCCGACAGGGGGATACAAATCCTCGGGCTCGGAGCAGAAACGTGGACGTAGCGGCGCCCACGGACGTGACGGTGGGAGCAGCAGCGGCTCCAGACCGGTAAAGGCCGCTGGAGCGGCGATCGGGGAAAGAAAACTGTCGGCAACGGACGAATGCCGATACTGTGGCAAGAAGGGACACTGGCACGCTCGAGTGTCGCAAGAAGAAACGCGACGAGCAGGCTCACGTGGCGCAGGTGGAGGAAGACACCGAGGACCACCACTACTCCTCGCAGTCGTGTCTGCGCCCCGACGATCGACGTTTCAGGTCACCCGTGACGACGATCTGGTCGTCCACCTCGGTGAAGAAGGTGATGACGGCCGCCGTGTGCTGGGTATTCGACGCCGGCGACGCCGACTACTCCACCAACACGAAAAGTGCCTCGCCAGAGGCATCTGCTCCAATTCACCTCCGAGAGGACAAGTTGTTTGTGCAGGTCGGGGAGGGAAAGGCGATGGCGACACCACGCACTGGATCCTCGATAGCGGGCAACAAACCATATGACGGGGAGTTCCGTAAACCGGGCAACAAACCATATACCTGCGATCGGCCCACCTTCTCTGACCTCGACCCGGCGTTCACAGCACCGTCCGATTGGGAGACAGTTCGGCGTGGACATCGAAGGGCGCGCACCATCCTCTTCAAGTGCAAGAGCGCCGCTAGCGGCGAGCATCAGTTGCTGGCCGGCGTCTACTACCTTCCCCGGCTGACGGCGAACATCGTCAGCCTGGGGACCCGCTAAAACCAAAAAAAAGCTCGACGAAGACAGCTACAAGGTCCTGATTGAGAATGGGTTTTCCTCAGGATCTGGGACCAGAGCGGGCGGTTGCTGCGAAGGGTGCAGCGCTCGGCAAGTCGTCTCTACGTGCTCAACCTCGACGTTGCGACTCAGCCGGTCTTGCTGCACCACACGGCGTTGAATTGTGACCGCCCGGAGCTCGAGGTGGCCTGGCAATGGCATGCCAGGTTCGGACACCTCGGGTTCCAGGCGGCTCAGGGTGCTGTCAAAGGTGACTGTGTGCGTGCACTGCCGCCGATCATCATGTCGATCAGGTCTGTGACAGCTGCTTGGCCGGAAAGGCAGCGCCGAACCCATTCCCGGCAAACCTGCAGGTATCGCGCTGGACACCTTCTCGAGCTGGTGCACGCGGACCTGTCGGGCCAAATTACTCCGGAGACGCCAAGCGGAAGACGCTCTTCCTCCTCGCCGTCGACGACAAGAGCGTTACAGTGGGCTTGTTCATACTGGCGTCAAAGGACCAAGCGGCAGTGCATCATCAGGCTCCAGGCGCGTGCGAACAGGCAGAGGGCTTGGGCGGAAGCTTGGGCACCGCTCCGCACTGATCGCAGGGAGGCGGCGAGTTACGGCGCGCGCATTTGGGCTTACTGCGCCACAGGGCATCCAGCGCGACTCACCGCGCCGTACATCCCCAGCAAAACGGCAGCTGGTGGAAAAGCGCAACCAGACGGTGCTGGGCATGGCCAGGAGCATCCAAGCAAAGGGGATGCCCGGCTGTTTTGGGGGGAGCGCGGTCACGACGGCTATCATCCTCAACCGCGTCACGACGAATCTCTCTCC
>RYFJ01001643.1:0-120913 GCA_003991445.1 Oryza meyeriana var. granulata
ACGACGGAAGACAAAACCCAGAGTCCTGGCTCACCGTTTACACCCTAGGCAGTTCGAACTGCTGGGCGGCAGCAGAGTCATGGCTAACTACCTCCCAGTCGTGCTAGCCGACTCAGCAGAGGAATGGCGACAGGCCTCCGAGGTCGGTCGATCGTTCCTGGGGACAACTCAGGGAGCGGTTCATCGCTAGTTTTCCAGGGGACCTACGACAGACCGCTTCAGAGCATGATCTTTATCAACTGCACCAGAAGGAAAAACGAGGTCTTTGCGCGAATTCATCAAAAGGTTTTCCGAGAAGCGCAAACCAATTCCAACTGTCAAAAGAACGAAGCCGTCATCCTGCCGCCTTTCGCAAGGGGGTAAAGGACGCTCCGCTTATCGCCAAATTCCACTCAGAAGCCACCATCTACGGTCCGGGCGCTCTTTGACATGGCCAACAAATACGCCGACTCAGCCGAGGCGGTCGCGGAGGCCCTCGACGAGAAGGAGCCCCGACAGAAGGACCAGAAGGCGAAAGCCGACAACGAGCTGTCTCAAAATAAGTCTGGCAGCCGCAAGCGGAAGTCGGACAACGAGGTGGCCAACATGGAGCGCAGTCGGTCACGGCCCTAGCGGAACAACGACTACCAGAAAGTCATGAGCGGGCCATGCCCTTTCACCCCAAGCAAGCACGGCCAAAGACTACTACACGCTCAAGAAGTTTGCCTCCGAGCAGGCTTCATCGTCTGGCGCCGACAAGGACAAAGACAAGCCAGACTCAGGTCCGGCTTGATGATTTTCCAAGATGCCTCAAGCCGAGCTCAACCATATCTTCGGGGGCCACTCGTGTAGCGAGTCCAAGCGCAAACAGAAGCTTTCAGCCGCGGACATCAACATGGTCTCCGCGGCAGATACCCCCCAATACCTGCGCTGGTCAGAGATGGCCATCACCTTCTTATCGCGCAGATCACCCAGATCGGGTTTTTCCCACCCGGACGCTACCACTCGTCCTGGACCCCGGTAAATGGCGCATGTGCGTCGACTACACCGACCTCATAAAGAATGAACCCCAAGGACCCATTTTTTTGGTCTTCCCAGGATAGATCAGGTGGATTGATTCCACAGCAGGCGTGCGACCTACTCAGTTTTCTCGACTGTTACTCGGAATACACCATCAAATCATCAGCCTGAGGGAGGAAGACTGCTTGAAGACATCTTTCATCACACGTTTGGAGCGTATTGCTATATCACAAATGCCATTCGGTCTGCAAGAACCGCAGGCACAAGCCTATCAAAGGGCTATTCAGTGGTGTCTGCACACTCATTGATCGGCGCAACGTGGAAGCCTATGTCGTACGATGTGGTGATCAAGACCAAGTCCAAAGAAGAACCTCATCGCTGACTTGGAAGAAACCTTCCAAAACCTTCGAAGATTCAAGGATGAAGTTGAACCCGGAAAAATGCGCCTTCGGTGTGCCATCTGGAAAAGTTACTCGGCTTCATCGTCTTGCACCGTGCATCGGGAGGCCAACCCGGAGAAAGTCAACGCCATCAGGCACATGCAGCCCTGACTAACCTCAAAGACGTCCAGAAGCTGACAGGCTGCATGGCGGCACTCAGCCGGTTTTATCTCCCGACTGGGCGAACAGGGCATGCCCCTTCTTCAAGCTACTACAAAAAAGGCGACAATTTCCAATGGACTCCGGGAAGCCCAATGAGCCTTCGAAGACTTCAAATAAGAATTCCTCACATCACCCCCCGTGTTGCGGTCACCATCTGCCCCAGGAAACCGCTAATGCTATATCTAGCGGCAACAACACAGGTAGTCAGCACTGCTGGTGGTTGAGCGATCCGAACAGGGTCAATTTGCAAAAAATACAACGGCCAGTCTACTTCGTCAGCGAGGTCCTTGCCGTCTCCAAAAGAGATATCCGCAGGCCCAGAAGCTGCTATATGGCCTAAGCTCATCACAGTTCGGAAGCTGGCTGCATTATTTCCAAGCACACAAGTCATGGTGGTCATAGCATTTCCACTTGGGGATGTCCTTCATATCGCGAAGGCCACCGGCCGAATCGCTAAATGGGCACTCGCGCTGATGGCGGTTTGACATCACCTTTCAGCCACGGACAGCAATTAAGTCTTAAGCTCTACGCGACTTCGGCCGAGTGGACAGAGTCCAACTGCCTACACCAACAGCAAGCTTGAGTACTGGACAATGTACTTCGATGTTCTCTACGGATGCGGAGGCGCCGGGGGAGTCATATTGACGTCCCCCACTGGCGAAAAACTGAAGTACGTCTACAAATCACTTCCCGGCTTCCCACAACGTCGCCCCGAGTACGAGGCACTTGTTCACGGGCTCCGCATCGCTATATCACTCCGCATATGTCGACTGGTTGTGCGCGGGGATTCTCAACTTGTGAGTAAATCCAAGTCATAAAAGACTGGACCCTGTCCTCGACGATACATGGCGGCATAACTGTCAGGAGGTCCGCAAGCTGGAAAACAAGTTCGACGGGCTAGAAATCACACATGTCCTGCGCCAATACAACGATGCAGCAGACGAGCTGGCAAACATGGGATCCAAGCGAGAAGCAGTTCCGACTAGAATCTTTGTCGAGCAACTTATGGAGCCATCAGTCAAGAAGAAACCGGCACCGGAGCAGTCGGGAGGCGAGCCTACCCCGACCACAGACGAGGTACTGCGCATATGTCAAGACTGGAGGACTCCTGTTGTCAAATTTCTCCTCGACGACCAACTCCCAGAAGATCGCAGTCAAGCCGAGCAGATAAAGCGTCAAAGCAAAAGCTTCCGACTAGTCGGAGAAGACCTGTACCGAAGGAGCGCATCCGGTGTCCTCATGCACTGCGTCACCACCGAGGAGGGCAAGCAGATTCTGCATTCGATCCACTCGGGCATATGTGGCAACCACGCTGCATCCAGGACGTTAGTCGGAAAGGCTTACCAGCAGGGATTTTTCTGGCCCACAGCAGTAACAGACGCCAAGGACATCGTTTGCAAGTGCGAGGGTGCCAGTTCTATGACGACAAACAAATCTCCCAGCCTAGGAACTCCAAACTATCCCAATTTCCTGGCCATTTGCAGTATGGGGGCTCGACATGGTCGGGCCTTTCAAGAAAGCGCCAGGAGGGTTCACACATTTATTCGTCGCAGTGGATAAGTTCACCATGTGGATTGAGGCTAAACCCGTTGCAACGATTACAGCGGCACGAGCAAAGGACTTCATCATGAGTATATTATACCGGTTCGGGGTCCCTAACTGCATCATCACCGACAACGGTACTCAGTTCCGCCGGCGTATTCAAAGACTTCTGCGACGATTTTGGCATCAAGATCTGCTACGCATTTGTGCACACCGCGGAGCAAACGGGCAGGTCGAACGAGCCAACGGTATGGTCTTACAAGGCATCAAGGCCAGGATATTCGACCGACTACAACCATATGTGGGCCGGTGGGTACAAGAACTCCCATCCGTTCTCTGGTCTCTCAGAACCACGGTTAGTCGGGCAGCAGGGCAATCCCCTTTCTTTCTGGTCTATGGTGCCGAGGCCATGCTAGCTATAGAGTTACAGTTCGGCTCTCCGCGAGTCCGGGCTTACTCGGAAGATGACTCCAACAATACCCGACTAGTCGAACTAGATCAATTGGAAGAAGCAAGAGACACCGCAACTATCCAGTCGGCAAGGTATCTTCAAGGCCTACGTTGCTGCCACAATCGCAATGTCCATGGCCGTGCCTTTTTGGTCGGGGACCTCGTTCTAAGGAAAATACAAACCACCAAAGACAGGCATAAATTATCCCCAATCTAGGAAGGGCTGTTCATTATAGCCGAGGTCACGCGGCCAGGCGCCTACCGACTGAAGACCAAAGACGGCGTTCTCATCAGCAACTCATGGAACATAGAACAGCTACGTCCTTTCTATACCTGAGTTCTATATTTTTCATGTGTACAATTCTTTTGACTCACTACGCCGCTTGAATCAACCGAGTAGTGAGTCAGGGGCTGCATGTATATATGTGTCCCGTCAATAACATACGAGCTTATCTTACTTCGGTTATGAAGCCTTACTACGACTGTTACATTTGCCTGAGTACAGCTTCTTACTTTGAACATTTTTATTAAGTTCTAACAGACTAACTCGGTGCATACTACACGGTCGAGTAAAGCTAATGACGACTGAGTAATAAGCTTGGCGGCATTACACACATATTTACACATGTTTGTTTAACAAAAGTTTATATACACCGACTACATAACATGTTGCCCTTACAGACCTAGGTCTCGAGTATTTATTTCAGCAGTCGGCTTCGCCCGGGCGATCAGCTCCAGCGCCTCCTCGGGCGTCATCTCTTCGGCAAACCCCTCCCCGACGGCTTCAATATCCGCCCTGGGGTATATGGACTTGGTCATCGCCAGGGTCTGGGCCACACCGGCGACAACATGCTCATCCGAGTACCTTTTCAAGGCACTCGGTGCATCCTCGAGACGCCCCTCTATCTGGGGGATTCTGCTGCAACTGGTCCCCACAGGGCGGGGATCTATGAGGTCAAGGAGCCCTTTCACGGACCCGACGAGGGCCTCCTGTGACTCCCTGATCAATCTTATCTCCTCTGTGTAGAACCGATACTGGGCCCGGACATTGGTTCTCATGTCTGCCCAAGTCCGCCAGCAAGTAAACTTGTCAGATTCGGATACAAATGGAATGACTAATGGATTGGCTAAGGTCGCTGTCGGGTTGAGGACTTACTTTCGTAGTCGGCCTCGCACCCGGCCACGGTCTTCTCCAATTCAGCTTTTTCCTTACCGAGCTTGGCGACGGTCTTCTTCAACTCGGCCTTTTCCCGGTCAAGCTCGGTGTTGGCCTTTGTCAGGTCGGCCTTGACCTTCTCAAGCTCGGCCCTGGCTTCTTCGGCTTCCTTCAGCTGCGATTCCCTCTCTGTTCAGGTCTTCAACTCCGCTTCGAGGGTTGCACCACAGATTAGCCAAGAGCTCAACCGTGCAGTCATGACATAACTGGGCAGTCGAAAACAACACAGCTGGATGAATGCATCAACGGTCCGGTCGGGAAGATATATTCGGGGATCTTACCTCTGATCTTTCCAGCTAGGGCCCATGTCTCCTCCCTGAGCTGATTGGCGCCGCTCTTCAGCCAGGCCTCCCTCCCCGTATGACGCGCCTCCATCTCGGCCTTCAACGCCCGGAGCTGCTCCAGTTCTGCGAGGTGGGGAGCCACCTCGACCAAGATTTCCGTCATCGCCTCATTGCGGTCGACAAGCTTCTGCTCAGGATAAAAGACGGATCAAGGACGGAGTCAGACATCAAAACAAGAAGATTGCCAAGGCTCTACCACAAGAATCATACCGTGACTCCCTGGGAACCACTGATGGCGGCGCGAAGCAAGCTTTCGCGCTTCCTCCTCGCGACAACTTCATCAAGCCTGAAGCTCTTCACTGTCCCATCAGGAGCCTCGGTTCGGGGCAGATGCGGGATCTCCGGCGGCGGCGACGGCGACGACAACGACCACAACGGCGATGGGGTCCTGGCCTCAGCACCACCGTCCCCCGCGACTTCGGGGACTGGCTCAGGGGCTCCGTTCGTGGCTTTCGCGACGAGCGGCGCTTCGGGGGCTGGGGCCTCAGCCTCAGCAGCCACCTCTCGGTCGGGTGGCGGCAGCGACCCTACAGTCGGGGCCACCTCGGTCTCCACGACCAGGCTGGCCACCGGCTCAACAGGTGTGTCCGCGGCCGCTGTCTCGGCTAGGGCAGTCTCATCAAGTGGAACGGTCGGGTCGACCTCCTTGAGATCGATATCGGCCCACTTCCTGCACGACGAAACAATGCATCACGACACTGCATCAACACACAAGGATTTCAGAAGACCCGGAGCAGCGCACCTCTTGGAGAACTTCAGCTTCTTGCCGGGCAACCCGGCCCCCGGCGGAGCACTAGCTCCGGCAGTCGGCCCGGTCGGCGTCACAATCGGCGGCGGCGCAACAACCCGAGTTGGCCCCGACTCCGGTGTGGTCGGCTTGGGCGCCCTCGCCCCTGGTGGCATCTGCTCTAGCCGGCCCCACGGTGACGCCGTGGCCAGATTCGACAACGTCGGGCTCAAACCCGCAGATCTCAACCTGGGACTTGACCGCTTGGGCGTCGTGGCAACGGTGTCCCTTATCTTCAGGCTTCCGGCCACGGCGCGCGCCGTCATGGCCCCCTCGGCCCGATATAATATCGGCTTCTTCCCCGCTCTTTTGGAGACGGGTTGGGCAGCAGAGGGACTTCTCGGCCTCTTCTTCGAAGCGACGGCCGACAACGGGCAGGAGTCCTCATCAAACTCCACGCACCACTACAAGAAATTCAACAAGATACATCATATACTGCCGGGGACTTAGACGTCCGAGTCCACGGGCATGCGCTACGAAGGGAAGATGGATGTTACCTCGGACCAGGGCCAGCTGCGCCTATAAGACGCAATGCGTCTCTTCTTGTCTTTGGTCTCAATCACCCCGCTGGAGAAGTATCCGAACAGGGTCTCCGTCACCTTCCGCTCGTCGGCCGATTCCTGGTTGACCCCGTCAGGGTCATGCTTTCCCTGGTAGTCCCAGCCAAACGCGCTCCTCAACTTCAGGGGCTGGAAGCGCCGGGTCAGGAACCGCCTGGCTACCCAGGGACCGGTTAGGCCGGCCTTCTTGAAATTATTCAGCTTCGTCAGCAGCTGGTGCACTTGACCCATCTCTTCATAGGTCGGGTCCGCCGACCAATTCGGCGAAACTACCGGCGGCGAGCCGGTGAATGGCCGCAAGGAGGGAGCAAGATCTGCGCAATAAAACCACTCCTTGTGCCAGCCCTTCAAGGAGGATTTCAAGGGAAGATCAAGATACGACTTTTCCCTATCACCCCTCAATTGAAGACCAGCCCCCCCAATTACATTGATGCTATTTTTGGAGGGCTAAGGTTTAATGTGGAACAAATGCCTAAAGAAGTTGAAATGGGGTTCCACACCCAAATAGCACTCGCACAGAGTGACAAAGATGGAGATCTGAAGAATCGAGTTGGGGTTCAAATGCACCAACTCTAGCCCGTAGAAGTCAAGGATACGGCGGAAGAAATTAGAAGACGGAAGGCACAAGCCTCGATCGAAAAAAGAGGCAAAAACTACTGTCTCGCCCGGTTGGGGATTTGGGACAAACTCACCCTTAGCGGACTGCCAGCGAATCACTTCTTGGCTGGGCAACTTCAGTTCACTTTCTAGCCGCTTCAGCTTCACCGAGCCACAATCCGACACCGGCCAAGAACTTCCCGGCGCCCCCACAAGATCCGAAGCCTTCGGCATGACTGGAGGCGATGAGATTTGGGGAAAAGCAAATCAGGGGCTTGGACCAAACAGAGAGGATCGGAATCGCCCGAGTTCGGGTGGGAATGGCAGTAGCTAACCCTAGCCGAGCGGGAGGCGAAAAGTTGGGCGCGAAGGCGGAAGACGAAGCGGTTGGCTGATTTGGGGAAGATGAGGGAATCTTTTTCTCTCTCCCTACTTTTATAGAGCCGATGCCGACTAGATGGGCTTGGGCCTACACAGTCCGCACTGGGCCAACAAGATATGAGCTCCTACAGTAGCATGCCCCATGTGGGCTGCCCGCAGGCTGAGTTGAAATTATAGCGCTGGTGCTACTAACAGGAGCCGATGAGGTAAACAGGTATGCTTCATGAGAGCCTTATTGCCAAAACATATATGTTTGGGTATCTGTTTTAATCACCAGGTCTCGAGGATATATCCTTACGAGGATCACAAGCTGGTCTTCATTAAAATTGGAGATAGAGGTATCTTTCTCGAGTACACTTGACCACGCCGTGGATTTATTTTCATAAAGTGGTACTCGGCCTACATGCGTGGCCATCAGTTGCCATGAGCAACATTTTACCTGCTGACATGATGCGGAAGAGTCTCACTTTCGAGTAGTGCACTACTCGGGAGAGACTATAAATATCTTTTCCCGCTGACATGATGCGGAGGAGTCTAACTTCCGAGTGGGACACCACTCTGAAAAGACTATAAACCCCTTTTTTTCAGCTGACATGACGCTGAAGAGTCCCATACACGAGTAGCATTCTACTCCGTAAGACTATAAACACATATTCTGACTGACATGAAGTCAAAGAGTCCTATATACGAGTAGTCTCCCACTCGGCAAGACTATAAAGTTTATTCCGGTTGACATGATACCGAAGAGTCGTAAATATCAGTAGTTAAAGACTTCCAGGTTAAAGATCTTTGACTTTATGGTTAATTGTCTTCACAATTAAGCACAAAGTCGGGGGCTACACCTAATAGGTGCGCCTATTCGGCGCACACTATTCATATATTTACATGAAGCCCTTCATAGCCTCACTGCCAGCTGACATGTAGCAGGACTCGGGAGAATACTTACTTGGACAAAGAGTACTCGGGCGCACTGCACTCAGGCAACCTTCACCGTGGAGGATGAGCCCTCGGCATCAGCTGTGACTCAACTATGAAGGTCTCAGGGGCTACTGTGGAGGCCATGGGCCCCGGGTACCTCATTACTAGTACATGGGCCACTCGGATAGAGGATGGGCCGAACCATGTAATTAGAGATAAGATAGCACCCGGCAGGCTATGCCTTGTATAATAAGAAAGCACCGTCTTAGTCGGATAGGATTCTATCTCTAAGAAGGAAATCCCTTGGGCGTATCCGGCTGGGATCCTTATCATGTACCCCTGTCCCCTAGTATATAAAGGGAGGTAGGGCGCCCCTCAGGGCAAGGACAACAACATCACCGATCATCAAACACCTCAGAGGAATAACACCTCAACTGGACGTAGGGTATTACCTCACATCGAGGGCCTAAACCAGTATAAACCTTCTGTGTTCCTCTGCAATCCACCGAATTAACCCTTGCCGAGTAGCCCCATAGTTTTATTGCCGGTGCAAAGCATCGACAAAATCCTCCTTGAAAGGTTGGCATAAGGAGTGGTTCTATTGCTCTGATCTGGAACCTTCTTTTCCTCCATTTACTGGTTCTCCTTTGGCAGTCTTGTCCAATTGGTCATTAGTGCCAACCTTTGAGGAGATGGGCTAGGTGCATCAGTTGCTGGAAAGATTGGAGAAGCTGAGGCGTGCCGGTCTGACTGAGCCCTAGGTAGCTAGGCGTTTCCTGACCCAGCGTATCTAGCCGTTGAAATTGAGAAGCCAATTTTGCTGGGATTACCAGGGGAGAGATGATCCAGACCGGGAAAGCCAAGATTTGGCTGGTAAGCACAAAGTAACCGAAGTGCTGTTCAGTTATTTCTCCAGTGGCGTAGTTGAAACTGAAGATGCAGAGCGCTCTGTCGCGGCTTATAGCCGAAAACGACCTCGTCTAGAGGTAATCTTTGCTACTCATCTGTGGTGAATGCCCGTAGATGCATATCCATGATTATTCAGCATGATGTGATGTATGTTGTTCAACCACTTGCAGTTATGTAGGGAGTTTGATGATGACTCCCGTCCGCTATCGGCCGCGAAGTCGAAGAAGAGGCCGAGAAGTCCTTCTGCTGCCCAGCCCAACTCCAAGAGAGCGGGGAAGAGACCCGTTGTAGATTAGGGCAAGAAGAAGGTTATGAGGCTGAGTGCCGCAGCCGGGAGTCTGAAGATAAAAGACACCGCTGGTGCAGCCCCTAGGCCGCCGAGTCCTAGGCTGGGACCAGCGCAATCGAGCTTAGCATCATCGAGCCCAATACGAGTACTACCGAGTACAAGGCCAAGTCCAGCGCTGCTAGGCTCAGTAACATCGAGCCCAAGAATGGCGCCGCCGAGTACCTGAGCACCCCAGCGGCCACACCGCAAGTGGGGCCGACCAGGATAGAAACACCACCACCGACCACCATGCCCTCAGGCCCGACAGCCAGCGGCCCTCCAGTGCCGACCTCTGGATCACCCGGACAGCGGCTTAAGTTCTCCAAGAGGTAGGTTGTTCTGAATCTTCCGAAAATCTTGTTCGGTGTGATAGTGTCATGATGTTTGACCCGTTGTGCAGGAAGCGAGCCGATATTGATCTCAAAGAGACCACTCCAGCTACTCTAGTCGTCAAGCTAGCCCTAGCCGAGCCGGCGCCAGCGAGCACACCTGCAGAGCCGGCGACAGTCCCAGTTGCAAAAACTAAGACTGTCCCGACTGTAGGGCTGCCGACACCGGCCGACCAAGAGGCGGTTGTCGAAGCTGTCGCTCCAGCCCCTGAGCCAGCCCCCGAGGTCCCGGAAGCTACCGAGGTGAGGGCCAGGACCCCGTCACCGTCCTTGTCGCCGTCATTGTCGTCACCGCCCTCGGAAAGGCCGGATCTCCCCAGGCTCGAAGCCCCTCCCCACAAGTTCCCGAGGACATTCCGCTGGACGGCCCCCGACGGAATTGTGAGGAGTTACAAGCATGACGAGGTTGCGGCGGAGAAGAAGCGTGAAGACTTGCTTCGTGCCGCAATCGCCGCGTCCCAGGGGATTAAGGTATGAGTTTCATCGTATTGGAATCTTGGTAGTCCTCCTTGCACGAGTGTTCTGACGCTTGACTCCGCTTCGCATTATTTCTCCCCGAGCAGAAAATGGTTGACCGCTCGGAGAGGATGAACGAGGTCCTGACCCGGTTTGCCCCCCAGCTCCAAGAATTGGACCAGCTCCGGGCTTTAAAAGCCGAAGTGGAAGGGCGCAGCCAGGAGAGGGAATCTTGGCTGAGGGAAGCCGTTAACCAGCTCAGGAACGAAAATTGGGACTAAGCCAAGAAGATTGGAAGTAAGTCTCCCGAACGTCTCCCTAACTGATCCCTTTAGTATATTTCTCCAGCTGTGTTGTTTTTCGACTGCCCAGTTGTGTCTTGACTGCCATGTTGGGTGCTTGACTATTCTAATGTGCAGCCCTCGAAGCAGAGCTGAAGACCCGAACAGAGGGAGAAGTCCAGCTGAAGGAGGCCGAGGAAGCCAAGGCCGGGCTTGAAAAAGAGAAGGCCGACCCGACAAGGGCCATGGCCGAGCTTGAGAAAGAGAAGGCTGACTTGAAGAAGGCCAACACCAAGCTCGAGAAGGAAAAGGTTGAACTGGAGAAGGCCAAAGCCAAGTGGGAGGCCGACTACGAAAGTAAGTCTCTGCACTAACAATGATCTTAACCAATCCATTAAGTACTTCGTCTGCAGTTTGCCTGACAAGTTTACTTGTTGGTGAACCCAGGCAGCTGCTAGAGCCAATGCCCAAATCCAATTCCAGGCTTTTGCAGAGGAGATAAAAGTCGTCAAGGAGTCATGGGAGATCCTTGCTGAGTCCGTGAAAGGGCTCCTTGACGTGATGGATCCTCGACATGTGGGAACTAGCTCCAACATGGTGTCTCAGGTGCAGGCGCGCCTTAACGAAGGACCGAGTATCCTGAAGAGGTACTCGGATGAGCGTACCGTTGTCGGCGTGGCGCAAACCCTGGTGATGAACAAGTCCATCTACCCCAGGGCAAACATTGAAGCCATCAGAGAGGGATTCACCGAGGAGATGACACCTGAGGAGGCGCTGGAGCTGATACCCAAGGTGAGGCCGACTGCAAAGGTGATCACCCGAGACCTAGGTATGTAAAAACAGTCCATCATGCAGTCGGTGTATATGAATTTTTGTAAAGACATGTGTAAATACATGTGCAATGCCGCCAAGCTCTGAATTATTACTTAGTTGTCATTAGCTTTACCCGACTATATAGTCTGTGCCGAGTTGGTCTATAGGAACTTAATAAAATCGTTCACCGCAAAAAGCTGTACTCGGGCAAACATAACAAAGTCGTTGCAAAACTTCATAACTTAAGTAAAACAGGCTCGTATATTATTGACAAAGCACATATAATACATGCAGCCCCCGACTCACTACTTGGTTGGAACAAGCGGCGTAGTGAGTCAGAGAAATCTATACACATGGAAAAGTATAAAACTCAGGTGTCAGGTTGTCGGTGAAGTGGGACTGGGGGTCCCACGTTCTACGGGGACGCGCGGATGCCCGGCCACGTCAGCTCCTCCGGACCCACTTTCTGCAGAAGAAACGGCTGGCTACGGTCGGCATTCCACTGAGCCCCCAGGGCACCATCGGCCCCGGGGCGCCATCAGGTCGCCCCGGACCCGGGCGCCGATCCCCCGGCCCCGGGTGCCGATGACCGGGCCCTAGGCCGATGCCGACTGACGATGCCGAGCCGACTGCCGACGGCCGATACCGATTCACTTGAGGAGCTCGGTGGACCAACTCCCCAAATATACCTGCATTAATGGTGAAGCGACAGGGCGCCTCCCGCTTGTCTCACCACGTATGACCGGCACTGTGGACTCCCCTCGCCTATAAAGGAGGATCCATGCCACATTTGGAAACACACACTCGAGGGGGGACGAACTCCAGGAGCCTGGGTCTTCTCCTTCCTGGAACCCGGGCCCTCTTCCTCCAGGGTTCGATTCTCCTTGTAACACAGTAAATACATTCAGCCCCACATAGCATACACACAGGAGTAGGGTATTACGCTCCGGCGGCCCGAACCTGTCTAAACGCCTCCCGTCTCTCTCTCTCTCTCTCTCGTGCGGTTATCGCGGTTCGGACGGTCCGGTCCCGAATTGGACGGTCCGAACCTCTGTGTCTTCCAGCTCGGGCCCTCCTCTTCCTGCCCGAGCGCTGATCCGTCTGACGCCGCTGTCACCTGAGAACTACTCCCCTGGCCGAATCTCAAAGGGGGGTCTCCTGACTTCCCGCCGTCGAGGTTTCATCCTCCGACACAGGTATAGAAAGGACATAGCTGTTCTATGTTCCATGAGTTGCTGATGAGGGCACCGTCTTTGGTCTTCAGTCGGTAGACGCTTGGCCACGTGACCTCAGCTATAATGAACGGCCCTTCCCATATTGGGGATAGTTTATGCCTATCTTTGGTGGTTTATATTTTTCTCAAGACGAGATCTCCGACCAAAAAGGCGCGGCCATGGACATTGCGATTGTGGTAGCGACGCAGGCCTTGAAGATACCTTGCCGACTGGATTATTGCGATATCCGTTGCTTCTTCCAATTGATCTAGTTCGACCAATCGGGTATTATTTGATGTGTCTTCTGAGTAAGCCCGAACTCGCGGAGAGCCGAACTCTAACTCGGTTGGTAGCATAGCCTTGGCACCGTAAACCAGAAAGAAAGGGGATTGCCCTGTTGCCCGACTAACCATGGTTCTAAGAGACCAGAGAACAGATGGGAGCTCTTGTACCCACCGGCCCACATAAGGTTGTAGTCGGTCGAATATGCTGGCTTGATACCTTGTAAGACCATACCATTGGCGTGTTCAACCTGCCCATTGCTCCATGGGTGTGTCACAGACGCATAGCAGATCTTGATGCCAAAGTCATCACAGAAATCTTGAAACACGCCGCCCGTGAACTGAGTACCGTTGTCCGTGATGATGCGGCTAGGGACCCCGAATTGGTATAATATACTCATTATGAAGTCCTTTGCTCGTGCTGCTGTGATGGTAGCAATGGGTTTTGCCTCAATCCACTTCGTGAATTTATCCACTGTGACAAACAAGTGTGTGAACCCTCTTGGCGCTTTCTTGAAAGGCCTGACCATGTCAAGCCCCCATACTGCAAAGGGCCAAGAGATTGGGATTGTTTGGAGTTCTTGGGTTGGGAGATTGGTTTGTCTTGTGTAGAACTGGTAACCCTCGCATGTGCGAATAATGTCTTTAGCGTCTGTTACTGCTGTTGGCCAGAAGAATCCCTGCCGATAAGCCTTTCCGACTAACGTCCTGGATGCGGCATGGTTGCCACATATGCCCGAGTGGATTGATTGTAGAATCTGCTTGCCCTCCTCGGTGGTGACGTAGCGCATGAGGACACCGGATGCACTTCTTCAGTACAAGTCTTCTCCGACGACTAGGAAACTCTTGCTTCGACGTTTGATCTGTTTGGCTTGACTGCGACCTTCTGGGAGTTCCTCGTCCAGGAGGAATTTGAGAACAGGAGTCCGCTAGTCTTGACATATGTTCATTACTTCGTCTGTTGCCGGGGTAGGTTCGCCTCCCGACTGCTTTAGCACTAGTTTCTTCTTTACTGATGGCTCCATAAATTGCTCGACAAAGATCCCTATCAGGACCGCTTCTCGCTTAGATCCCATGTTGGCCAATTCGTCTGCAACATCGTTGTATTGGCGCAGAACATGTGTTATTTCCAGCCCGTCAAACTTGTTCTCCAGCTTGCGGACCTCCTAACAGTATGCCACCATGGTGTCATCGAGACATGTCTAGTCCTTCATGACTTGGTTTACCACGAGTTGGGAGTCTCAGTGCACAACCAGTCGACGAATGCCGAGTGATATAGCGATGCAAAACCCATGGATGAGTGCCTCGTACTCGGTGACGTTGTGGGAAGCCAGGAAGTGGATTTGTAGGACGTACTTGAGTTTTTCGCCGGCAGGGGACATCAGTATGACGTCGGTCCCGGCGCCGCCAATCCGTAGAGAACCGTCGAAGTACATTGTCCAGTACTCTAGCTTTGTTGTTGATGTGGGCATCTGGACCTCCTTCTAGTCAGCCATGAAGTCAGCTAGAGCTTGTGATTTGATAGTTGTCCATGGCTGAAAGGTGATGTCGAACACCATCAACTCGAGCGCCCATTTAGCGATTCGGCCGGTGGCCTCACGATTATGTAGGACGTCCCCGAGTGGATATGATGTGACCACTGTGACTTGATGTGCTTGGAAATAATGCACCAGCTTTCGGACAGTGATGAGTAGGCCGTACAGCAGCTTCTGGACCTGCGGATATCTCATCTTCGAGTCGGCAAGGACCTCACTGACAAAATAGATTGGCCGTTGAATTTTTTGGATGTGACCTGACTCGGATCGCTCAACCACCAACACCGTGCTGACTACCTGAGTAGTTGCTGCTAGATAGAGCATTAGCAGTTCTTGGGGCATGGGTGACGCCAACACGGGAGGTGATATGAGAAATTGTTTGAAGTCTTCGAAGGCTCGCTGGGCTTCCGGAGTCCATTGGAAATTGTCCGCCTTCTTGAGTAACTTGAAAAAGGGCATACCCCGTTTGCCTAGTCGGGAAATAAACCGGTTGAGTGCCGCCATGCAGCCTGTCAGCTTCTGGACGTCCTTCTGGTTAGCCGGGGGTGCCATGTTCGTGATGGCATTGACTTTCTCGGGGTTTGCCTCGATGCCGCGATGTGAGACGATGAAGCCGAGTAGCTTGCCAGATGACACTCCGAAGGCGCATTTTTCCGGGTTCAACTTCATCTTGAATCATCGAAGATTTTGGAAGGTTTCTTCCAGGTCAGCGATGAGGTCTTCTTTAGACTTGGTTTTGATCACCACGTCGTCGACGTAGGCTTCCACGTTGCGCCCGATCGAAGTGTGCAGACACCGCTGAATAGCCCGTTGATAGGTTGCTCCAGCATTTTTCAAACCGAACGGCATTGTGGTGTAGCAGTACGCTCCAAACGGCGTGATAAAAGATGTCTTTAAGCAGTCTTCCTCCCTCAGGCTGATTTGATGGTATCCCGAGTAGCAGTCGAGAAAGCTGAGTAGGTCGCACCTGGCCATGGAATCGACCACCTGATCTATCCAGGGAAGACCAAATGGGTCCTTGGGGCACACCTCGTTGAGATCGGTGTAGTCGACGCACATGCGCCATTTACCGTTTTTCTTCCGGACCAGAACTGGGTTGGCTAGCCAATCCGGGTGATAGACCTCCTTGATGAACCCGGCTGTGAGGAGCTTGGTAATCTCCTCCCGAATAGCATCCTTGTGGTCCTGAGCGAAGCGCCGTAGCTGTTGCTTGACTGGCTTGGCGTCTGTCTTTACATTTAGGGCGTGCTCAATCACCTCCCTTGGTACGCCCGGCATGTTGGACGATTTCCATGCAAAGATATCCTTATTGGCTTGTAGGAAGGTGACGAGCGCGTCTTCCTATTTGGGGTCGAGTCTGGTCCCGACTAGAGCAGTCTTGGAGGGGTCGGAAGGGTCCAGGGGGATCTTCTTCGTGTCAGAGTCCGCTGAAATTCCTGACTTTGCCGCTTTTTTTGCCGGAACTTGATCTTACTCGACTTCAGTTGTGGCGGCTTGCTGGATGTTGTTGCGCCCGACTGCCGCTTCTTGTGATTGAGCCAGTTCGTAGCTCTCCTTGTCGCAGGTGAAGGCTTGCTTGACGTCGCTGCGGAGGGAGAGGACTCCTGCTGGCCTAGGCATCTTGAGCACCATATATGTATAGTGCGGTATCGCCATAAATTTGGCGAGTGTCGGTCGTCCGTGTATCGCGTGGTACGCGGTCTCGAAGTCGGCGACCTCAAAGCAGACGTTTTTTGTGCGGAAGTTATCCCGCGTGCCGAAAGTTACTAACAGTGTGATCTGCCCGAGTGGAGTTGATGACAGGCAGGGAATTATCCCATGGAAGGGCGCAGTGCTCGGCCGTAGTTCTGAACGAGGAATCATCATCTCGTCCAAAGTCTTGATGAATAAGATGTTGAGCACGCTTGACATTTCTGACGACCGGGTCCAGGACGAGTGGATAGTGTCTCGGGTGTGAAACCCGATCTGGGTGATCTGCGTGGTTGAATGTAATGGCCATCTCTGACCAGCGCAGGTACTGGGGGGTGTCCATCGTAGAGACCGTGTTGATGTCGCGCGCTGATAGCTTCTGTTTGCGCTTGGACTCGTACGCAAGTGGCCCTCCAAAAATATGATTGAGCTCGGCCTGGGGGTCTTGAAAGTCGTTAGCCAGGCTCAAGTCTGGCTTGTCCTTGTCCTTGTCAGCGCCAGACGATGAAGCCTGCTCGGAGGCAAATTTCTTGAGCATGTAGCAGTCTTTGGCCACGTGCTTGCCCTTGGGATGGAAGGGGCATGGCCCACTCATGACTTTCTGATAGTCGTTGTTCCGTTAGGGCCGCGATCGAGTGCGCTCCATGTTGGCCACCTCATTATTCGACTTCCGCTTGTGGCTGCTAGACTTGTTTTGAGACGGCTCGTTGTCAGCTTTCGCCTTCTGGTCTTTCTGTCGGGAGTCCTTCTTCTCATCGAGGGCCTCTGCGACCGCTTCAGCCAAGTCAGCATATTTGTTGGCCATGTCGAAAAGAGCCCGGACAGAGGGTGGTGGCTTCCGAGTGAATTTTGCGATGAACGGGGCGTCCTTTACTCCCTTGCGGAAGGCGACAATGATGGCCTCGTCTCGGATCATTGGGATCTTGTTACGCTTCTCGGAGAATCTCTTGATAAAATCACGTAGAGACTCGTTCTTCTTCTGGTGTAGTTGATGCAAATCGTGCTCAGAAGATGGCCTCTCGTAGGTTCCCTAAAAGTTAGCGATGAACCGCTCCCTGAGTTCTCCCCAGGAACCGATCGACCGCCTCGGGAGCCCTGTCAGCCATGTCCTTGCCGAGTCGGCTAGCGCAACTGGGAGGTAGTTAGCCATGGCTTTGCTGTCGCCCCCAGCAGCTCGAACTGCCAGGGTATATACGGTGAGCGAGGACACGAGATTTGTTTTGCTGCCATATTTTTTGATACCTGTGGGCTTAAAACCAGTTGGCTAGTCGATGTCCTGTAGCTCCCGGGTGAAAGCTAGAATGCCTTCATCTTCATGAGGGCTCGGGCTCCGACCACGGCGGTTAAACCACTCGTGATGGAGACCGAAGCGCTCATTTTTGTCCTCCAGTCGGTGGAGCTCGTCCTGTTCTCGCTCGTGGCACCGGGCGCTAATGGTGTGGCGAAGGTCGTGTTGTAGGTGTACTCGGAGATCTTGGTTTGGCCTGCGGTCATACTGGTGACGTCGCCGGTTGTCGTTACTGATGTTGCCGAGTGACGTTTGCCTATCCTGTTCTCGCTCGTGGCACCGGGCGCTGATGGTGT
Source organism: Oryza meyeriana var. granulata (assembly GCA_003991445.1). Classification (NCBI taxonomy): domain Eukaryota; kingdom Viridiplantae; phylum Streptophyta; class Magnoliopsida; order Poales; family Poaceae; genus Oryza; species Oryza meyeriana. Next base: position 17,876 of record RYFJ01001643.1, read on the forward strand.
GGCGAAGGTCGTGTTGTAGGTGTACTCGGAGATCTTGGTTTGGCCTGCGGTCATACTGGTGACGTCGCCGGTTGTCGTTACTGATGTTGCCGAGTGACGTTTGCCTAGACTCCTCGCATGGCCAGCTTGAGCCGGCCGCCCGGCGCCGTGCTGATGTAGAAGAGCCCGCCGCTGGAGATCCCGACCGGTTAGTCGGTACCACGGTGTCGCCCGACTGCTGTTGTTGTTGGCAGGCAGTGGCCGTGATCATCGCCTTGATCTTGGCGGTAGTTGGGGTGGCCTGGTGATCAAGCCCGAGCTGGAGTGTGTCCAGCAGAGTCGCAGCGGCCATGACGTTTTGTCGTGGCGTGACAAAGACGTCGTGGTCGCCGACTTTGGTTTGGAGGATCTGCTGCTGGGCGACTCGCCCAGCTTGGCGCAGCCCGTCATTGCGAGCTTCATGGTTGGCTTCCTCCTGTTGTTCCTCTTGTAGACGGCGCACTTGGAGTCATGAAGCCATGAAGATCTCACGAGAGAGGAGGAGACTTGCCAGACTGGAGTCCGAACTAGCGTTCGAACCGTTATCCGACTTGGAGTCGGACTCCAAGTAATTTATCGGAGTGAGAACGACCCCGATCTCTCTAGATCCAATCTAAAACGGCGCTTGGCCGTGTCCAAACTGAATCGCAGGAGATCGGGTTTGCTGCGGGGGATGTAAATCCGCAGTGTCGTCGAATCCGTACGGGAGGTTGACGATCTCTCCCCTTCTTGGCCCAACCCGAGCTGGCTCGAGGCCTAGCGCAAGTCGGACACCAAAAGAGAGAGTTGTCCCGATGCTCGGCGAAGTAAAGGACTGCCGCAGTAGATCACTGAAGGATATTGCAGCATCCTGTGGGCCGAGTGGCACAACGTCGGCTGGTTCCTCAACTGGCTGGATTGGATCTGCTTCAGCCAAGGTAAGGTTGCCGATCTGGTCGACGACGAAATCGAGGCTTCTAAAGGAAATTGTGTCTCTAGGGGAGAACTTGTTGCCATCAACTCTGCTTGTTGGATCCATCGAATTTGTTGATGAAGAAATCACCGGGCCCCCTACCTGGCGCGCCAACTGTCGATGTTTTACACCGGCAATAATAACATGGGGCTACTCGGCGAGAGGAAATCCGATGGATTGCAAAGGAACACGGGAGAGTTTTATACTGGTTCGGGCCCTCGATGTGAGGTAATACCCTACGTCCAGTTGAGTTGGTATTCCTTTGAGTTGTTTTCTGATCAATGATCTTCTGCCCTCGGGGGGCGCCCTGCCTCCCCTTATATACTGGGTGGTAGGGGTACAGGATAAGGATCCCAGCCGGATACGACTAAAGGATTTCTTTCTTAGAGATAGAAACCTATCCGGCTAAGACTATGTTTTCCTTATCATATAAGGCAAAGTCTGCCGGGTGCTATCTTATCTCTAACTACTTGATTCGGCCCATCCTCTCTCCGAGTGGCCCATATACAGGTGGTGAGGTACTCGGGGCCCATGGCCTCCACAGTATAAATCGTGCTCGGAAGACGGCCTCTCATAGGTCCCCTAGAAGTTAGCGATGAATTGCTCCCTGAGTTCTTCCCAGGAACCGATCGACCGCCTCGGGAGCCCTGTTAGGCATGTCCTCGCTGAGTCGGCCAAGGCGACCAGTAGGTAGTTAGCCATGGCTTTATGGTCACCTCCAGCAGCTCGGATTGCTACATTATATAAGGTAAGCTAGGATTCGGGGTTGGTTTTGCCGTCGTATTTCTCGATCCCCATAGGCTTGAAGCCTGACGGCCAGTCAACGTCCTGTAGCTCGTGGGTGAAAGCTGGAACGCCTTCGTCTTTGTGAGGGCTCCGGCTTTGATCGCGGCAGTTGAACCGCTCGTGGTGGAGGCCGAAGCACTCATGCTCGTCCTCTAGTCAGCAGCGCTTGTCCTCTTTGCGTTGACGGTGCCAGGCGTTAATGTCTTGTCGGAGGTCGCGTTGTAGATGAACTCGGAGATCCTGGTTGAACCGACAATCGTTCTGATGATGCCGCTGATTGTTGTTGTTGGTGTTGTCGAGTGATGTTTGCCGTGACTCCTCGTGTGGCTGACTTGAGCCGGCCGCCCGACGTCGCGCTGATGTGGACAAAATTGCCGCTGGAGAACCCGACTGATTGGTCGGTATAAGTGTTTCGCCCGACTGCTGGTGCTGCTGACATGCGGCAGCTGTGATCATGGCTTTAATCTTGGCAATAGTCAGGGTGGCATGGTGATCAGACTTGAGCTGGAGTGTATCCAGCAGAGTTGCAGCAGCCACGATGTTCTGTTGTGGCGTGACGAAGACGTCGTGGTCGCTGATTCTAGTTTGGAGGATTTGCTGCTGAGTGATTCGCCCAGCCTTGCGTAGCTCGTCGTTGCGAGCCTTGCGGTTGGCCTCCTCCTGTTGCCGTAGTCGGAGTGCCTCCTCCTGTTGCTCCTCTTGTACTCGGCGCACCTCCAGCGGGGGGGTTGATGCCATGAAAATCTCGCGGGGCAGAAGGAAACTTGCCAGACTAGTATCTGAACCAGTGTCCGAAGCGTTGCCCGACTTGGAGTTGGAATCCGAGTAGTTGATCGGAGTAAGGACGACTCCGACCTCCCTAGATCCAATCTGGAGTGGCTCAGAGCCACGTCCAAACTGAAGCCTAGAGGATCAGGTCAGCCGCATGGGATGTAGATCCGCGGCGTCGCTGGGTTTGCAAGGGAAATTGATGATCTCTCCCCTTCCTAGCCCGACCCGGGCCGGCTCGAGGCCAAGCGTGAGTCGGACGCCGAAGGAAAGAGTTGTCCAGAGACCCGGCAGGGTGGTAGATCGCCACAGCAAATCAACAAGGGTGGCTACAACGTCTTGTGGGCTAACTGGCGCGGAGTCGGTTGGTTCCTCGGCCGGTTGGATTGGATCTGCATCGGCCAAGGTGAGATTGCCGAACCTGTCGGCGATGAAGTCGAGGCTTCTGAACGTCATTGTGTCTCTAGGGGAGAATTTGCCGTCATCGACTCTGGTTGTTGGATCCATCGAGCTTGTAGATGTAAAACTCGCCGGAGCCCCTACCTAGCATGCCAACTGTCGATGTTTTACACTGGCAATATGAATATGGGGCTACCTAGCGGATGGAAACTCGGTGGATTGCAAAGGAACACGGGGAGATTTATACTGGTTCAGTCCCTCAATGTGAGGTAATACCCTACGTCCAGTTGTGATGTTATTCCTTTGTGGATTTGTGTTGATCTATGATCTTCTGATCCCTTCTGCCCTCATGGGGCACCCTGCCTCCCCTTATATACTGGGGGACAGGGGTACAAGGTAGGAGTCCCAGCCGGATACAGCCAAGAAATCTCCTTTTAGAGATACAATTTACTCGATTAGGATTGCATATTCCTTATTGTACAAGGCAAAGTTTGTCGGGTGCTACTATATCTCTAATTACAAGGCTAGGCCCATCCTCTATCTGAGTGGTCCATATGCTTGTGATGAGGTACCCGGGGCCCATGGCCTCCACAAAAGTCTTGAATCTCCACCCCTGCGTGCTAGGGGTGGAGGTAGTCGGCGAGGGGCTCGAAGGCCTACTCGGCAGCGATGCACCGCCTACTGTCGGGCTCTAGGACGCGGTAGTAGGTGGTGTGGAACTTGGCCCAGTCGGCGCCATACTAGGTGTGGCCGACTAGGGCGAAGGTGTTGTCGGTAGTATGGTCCTAGGGCTGGTCGGTCTAGGGGCTGTGTTGCTAGGGTCCTTAATCATCGGACCGCTTGATGCCTTACTCGGCATGCTCTTCTTCTTGGCCTGTTTCATCATGGGTTGCTTCCCAGCCCTCTTGGGGCTGGGTTGGACTGCTAAGGGGCTGGCTGGCCTCTTTCTAGACCCACTGGCCAATTGGCCAGGGAGGTTCGAGGAGAACTCAGTGAATTCCTGCAAATAATACATATCAAAGCAAATTCAATTGGACAATGTTCATGCCATTCATTGCAGATAAGCATCAAGGATAATGAGAAAGCGCAATATTACCACCGGCTGGGGCCTGTCTTTGCAGTACGGCTTGTGGGCTTTCTCGGCATCTATAGTCTCGACGACTCCTTTGATGAAGTAGCCAAGCAAGGTGTTGGTGACGACATCCTTGTTGACGAAGTCAGTGCATTCCCAAGTTGCATCCTTCTTCCCCTCATAATCATAGCCAAGGTGAATCCTAGCCTTCAGGGGTTGAATCCAACGATTCTGGAAGGTCCTGGCCACCCAAGGCCCAGTCAGCCCTATGTTCTTCGAGGCGTCTATCTTCTCCAACAGCAGCTGCACCTGGACCATCTCCGCTTGCGATGGCAGAGCAGTCCAGCTCTCTAGTAACATGGGGGGATTACCGGAGAAGAGCGGCATGGAGGGCTCAAGATTGGAGTAATAAAACCACTCTTGATGCCACCCTTTCAGCAAGGTCTTCGGGGGAACATGCAAGTAGGCCTTCTTCATCCCGTTGCGGAGTTGAAGGCCTGCTCCCCCTATCACCTGGATTTTGGATTTGGAGGGTTGTGGCTTAACATGGAAAAGGAAGCGGAAGAGGTTGAAATGGGGATTGATCCCCAGGATGCCATCTATTAATGCTTTGTATCAGTAATAATTATATGGGGCTACTCGTGAGACCTAAACTTGATGGATTGCAAAGGAACACGAAACAATTTATCCTAGTTCAGGCCCTCAAGGTGAGGTAATACCCTACTTCCAGCTGTGGTGTATTACCTTTGAAGTTTCTCTGGTGAGATTGTATGTCTTGCCCCGAGTGACACCTTACCCCTCCTTATATACTGGAGTGGTGAGGTTACATGATAGAAATCCTAGTCGGACTCTGACCAAGGGATTTCCTTCTAGGAATACAATGTATGCGACTAGGACTATATCTCTTTCCTTATCACACAAGGTAATATGCACCGAGTCTTGTTGTATTCCTAATTACAGAATTAGGCCCATCCTCTATCTGAGTGGCCACAAAGCTTCCCATGAGGTACCCGGGGCCCATGGCCTCCACAGTAGCTCCTGAGACCTTCATAGTTGAGTCACAGCTGGTGTTGAGTGCTCATCCTCCTTGGTGAAGATTTCCCGAGTGCCTTGCTCCCGAGTACCCTTTGTCCAAGTACTTCTTCTCCAAGTTTTGCTTCATATCAGCTAGCAACGAGGCTATGAAGGGCTTCATAGAAATATATGAATAGTGTGCGCCGAATAGGCGCACCTATTAGGTGTAGCCCTCGACTTTGTGCTTAATTGTGAAACAATTAAACATAAAGTCAAAGATCTTTATCCTTTAAGTCTTTCCCAAGTGATATATTTCTCAGAAATTAAACTGTTCAGCATCATATCAGTTGGAAATATTTTTTTTCTCAAGGCAATGTGGCTAAACATGCAAGCCAAGTACCACTTCATGGATTTTAACCCAATATGTGGTAAGGTGTTCTTGAGAGATATCTGCAACCCCAATTTTAATGCAGACCAGCTATTGATCCTTATAAAGATATGTCCTCAATACCTTGCTAAATAATTCAGATATCTGAACACATGTGTCCAGCAATTAGGCTAAACACGAAGCATATCTGACTATTTTAATCGATTCCTATAAAATAGCATCTGCACTGTGATTTTAACACAGACAGCTGTTGGCTTAATAGGGTATGCTATTTAGGAACTCATATCTTATAGCCCAATACTGAGCAAGCCAGCCCAAGCCTACTAACCCAACGAAGGCTTATAAAGTGGTGGGAGAGAGAAAAGATTCCCCTTTCTCCCCCAATTCACCAAATCGCTTCATCTCCCGCACAGGCGCCAAACTTCGCGCACTCCGCCCCCAGCTAGGGTTTTCTGTAGCTCGAGCTTACTCTCAAGAATCCGCTAGAGTCTTCCCTCCTGCTTCGATTCCCATCACCTTGAAGCTCCTCTGCCTAGTTCTTCACCCCGACAATGCTGAAAGCTCCATTCAATATCCCTAGCACGCTGACCGGATCGTGGCCAAGGTCTGATGCTTGCCGCAACTGGTGCCCTGTTGTCAGTGAGCTAACCCCTTCTCTAGGTCCTGATGAAGTCGTGGTTTTCGCCTCATTCTTCAATCGTGGTTTCACCCTTCCTTCTTCCGATTTCCTCCGCAGGCTTCTCGAGTTTTACCAGATTGAGCTTATCTATCTCAACCCCAACTCTATTCTTCAAATATCCATCTTCGTCACCCTCTGTGAAGCTTTTCTGGGGATCGATCCCCATTTTAACCTTTTTCGTTTTCTTTTTCACATCAAAACTCAACCCTCCAAATCCAAAATCCAAGTGATTGGGGGAGCTGGCCTTCAACTCCGCAACAAGATGAAGAAAGCCTATGTCCATATTCCCCTAAAAATTTCTCTAAAAGGGTGACATCAGGAGTGGTTTTACTGCTCCAATCTCGAGCCCTCCTTGCCCCCTTTTTCAAAAAATCCCTCTTCTGTCCTGGAGACCTATACTTCCATGCCATCGCAAGCTGAGATGGTTCAGGTGTACCAACTACTGGAGGAGATTGACGCACTGAAGAGCACAGGGCTGACCAGCCCTTGGGTGGTCAGGACATTCCATAATCATCAAATCCAGCCCCTGAAGGCCAGAAGCCATCTTGGGTATGAATACCACGGGAAGAATGATCCGACTCGGGAGTACGCCGACTTCGTCGACAAGGATGTTGTCACTGACACATTGCTCGGCTATTTTGTCAGCGGAGTCGTGGAGACCCTGGACGCCGAGCGTGCCCCCAAGCCATACTGCAAGGGTAGGCCCCGGCCGAAGGTAATATCTGGTGTAATGTTTGTCCTGACATCCATCTGCAATGTGTGATGCAAATGTTGTTCAATCGTATTTTGCTTGGTGCTGGAAATTTGCAGGAATGTGCAGAATTTGACTCTAACCCACAGGGCCAGTCGGCCATTGGGGCTAGAAAACGTCCGGCTAGCCCCTCGTCAGCCCAACCCAGCCCCAAGAGGGCTGGGAAGCGACCAGCAACTGACTAGGCTAAGAAAACAAGCGTGCCGAGTAAGGCATCTGGCAGTCCTATGATCAAAGATCCCAGAAGTGCCGCCCCTAGGCCCACCAGCCCCAGGACCACACCACCAAGCACTGCCATCCCCCAGTCGGCTACACCGAGTACAGCACCGACTGGGCCAAGATCTCCACCGCTGACTGCTACGCCCACGAGCCCGACAATCGGCGGTACTCCACCGCAGATTAGGCCAGCACGCACGGATGGAGGTTTAAGACTTCCGAAAGGTATGAAAATTTTCAGTCTTTAGAAAATTTTTGAGTAAACTTGCAATGTCTTGGCTGTTGAATAATCCTGCAAGAAGCAAGGTGACGCTGACCCCAAGGGGGCAGCACCACCGAGCCCCGTAGCGGTTCCCGTCTCGACTGAAACCGAGGCAACTGCACCACAAGCTGAGCCAAGTGTTGTCCTAGCCCCTGAGGCTGAGACGACCGACTTGGCTGGACCACAAGCCTCACCTAGTCGGGACGCCTTGACGGAAGCCACAATCCCTGAGCTTGCCTAGGATCCCGCACCACCGATCGATCAAAGGCCCAGGACTCCTTTTCCTCAACTTTCTCAATCATCCAATGACGATGATCTCCCTTGGCCTGAAGCTCCTCTGCCTAACTTCTCCCGAACATTTTATTGGGTCACGTCAGAGGGGGAAGCCGAGAGCTTTGAACAAGTTGAGCAAGCCGCCCAGAGGGAGCAAATCGGCTTAATGGAGGCCACCGTCGCCGCATCAAGGAGCATCCAGGTATATAACTTATCTGATTGTGTTTGTGGATTTGCAGTTCTCCTGAATCTTCTGGCATTATTGCTTATATCGCTTATATTTCAATGCTTCTCACAAGTGGTCGATTGGTCTGAAAAGATGGGCAATGTTCTATCCCAACTTGCCCCTCAGCTCACTCAGCTCTGGCAACTCCAAATTACCAAGGACGATCTGGAGAAGCCAGCAAGGAGAGAGAGGAGTGGCTAAAGGGTTCTGTGGACAAGCTCAGGGATGAGAACTGGGTGCAAACAGGGACCATTAAAAGTATGTTTCCCTTTTGCCCGAGTGACTCCAGACAAATCTTTCCGTATTGCTAATCTTTGACTCTATTTGGCTATAGTTCTTGAGACAAATCTAAACAATCAGTCCCTGGAGATTGAACGCCTGAAGAAGGAGCTAAAGAAGCTTGAAAAGGCGAAGTCCAAAGTGGACACCAAGTACGCAAGTAAGCTTCATATCTGCTCTGGTACTCAGTCAGACTAGATATCCAGGTTTGCTGATGCCTGCCTTGTGTGTGAGCAGCCTCTAAAGCCAACTCTCAGATCCAATTCAGTGCTTTTGCTGAAGAAATCAAGGTGATAAAGGAGTCACGGAATGTCATAGTTGACTCCGTAAAAACTTTATTAGATATTATGCAGCCAACCTTGCTCGGGCCCAGCTCCATCTCTATCTCCCAAGTGGCGCAGCGCCTCGAAGAGCCCCTGCACTCTTGAAGAAATATTCATCCGAGCGCGTCGCCATGGGGATTGCGCAAGCCCTAGCCATGACAAAGTCACTCTACCCCCGGGTAGATATTGAGGCCATCGGGGAGGGCTTTGCTGAGGGCACTACCCCAGAGGAGGGATTGGAGCTAATTAGCCAGGTTAGGGCCACTGCTGAAGCTATCACCGAGGATCTACCAATGTAAACAAAGACTTTTATGTAGTCGGTGTCCATAGGAAACAATATGTAAATATTGTAAATGCTTTATGGTGTTTGTTGTTATATTGCGCCGAGTACTTGCTTTATCTTAGCCATCATCAGCATTACCCGACTAGCCAGTTTACACCGAGTGGGTTACAAGCGACTTTAAAAAGCATTCACTTCATGAAACTATACTCGGGAAAACTTAGCGTAATCTTCATAAAACTTCATGATTTAGATAAAACAAGATTGAACTTTATAAACAACAGAAAACATTTATCATTATGTAGCCCCTGACTCACTACTCAGTTAAAACAAGAGGGCATAGTGAGTCAGAGTAAAAAACTTTATTCATATATAGAAAGAGTAAAAAACTCAGGTATAGAAAGGACGTAGCTATTCTATGTTCCATGAGTTGTTGACTAGGACGCCGTCTTCTGTCTTTAGTCGGTAGGCATCCGGATGTGTCACCTCAGCGATAATGAACGACCCCTCCCATAAGAGAGATAATTTATGCTTGTCTTTAGTGGTTTGGATTTTTCTCAAAATGAGATCTCCCCTCGAAAAGGCGTGGCCACGAACATTTCGACTGTGATAACGACGCAGGCCTTGAAGATACCTTGCCGACTAGATAGTTGCAATATCCCTTGCTTCTTCCAACTAATCGCGTCTTCCTCCTGTTGTTCACGCAGTCGACGAGCCTCCTCTTGCTGATCATGTAGTTGACATGCATCTTGAGTGGGAGTTGAGCCCTTGGATGCCATGAAGACTTCGCATGCTGGAGAAAAGCTTGCCGAGCTGCTGTCCGACTGTGAGTCGGAGTCGGAGTAGTTTAGGGGAGAAATTACAACTCCAATCTCCCTAGATTCGATCTCAAGCGGCTCTGGGCTATATCCGAGTCAAACTCTGGGGGATTAGATCTACCGCATCGAAGTGAGATTGAAGTTATCCACGGCATTGCTGAGTCCGAACGAGAGATTGAGGATCACTTCCACCCTTAGCCCAACCTTGGCCAGCTCAAGACCGAGTCCGAGTCGAACACCAGAAGAAAGAGTTGTCCCTGGACTTGCGCATCTTGGGGGATGCCGTAGCATGTCGTCAAAGATTGTTGCAGCGTTGAGTAAGCCGACTAGCGCGAAGCTGGCTTGGTTCTCGGCCGATTGGATTGAACCCGAGTCGGTTAGGATGAGATCGGCGAGTCCCCTACCTGCCGCGCCAACTGTCGATGCTTTGTATCGGAAATAATTATTTGGGGCTACTCGTGAGACCTAAACTTGATGGATTGCAAAGGAACATGAAATAATTTATCCTGGTTTAGGCCCTCAAGGTGAGGTAATACCCTAATCCAGCTGTGGTGTATTGCCTTTGAAGTTTCTCTGGTGAGATTGTATGTCTTGCCCCAAGGGACTCCCTACTCCTCCTTATATACTGGAGTGGTGAGGTTACATGATAGGAATCCCAGTCGGACTCCGACCAACTGATTTCCTTCAAGGAATACAACGTACCCAATTAGGACTATATCCCTTTTCTTATCATACAAGATAATATGCACTGAGTCCTGTTGTATCCCTAATTACATGATTGGGCCCATCCTCTATCCGAGTGGCCACAAAGCTTCCCATGAGGTACCCGGGGCCCATGGCCTCCACAGCATCGTAGGGAGTCACGAAAATGGAGATTTGAAGAATGGGATTGGGGTTGAGGTGGGTGAGCTCGATCTTGTAGTAGTCAAGGAGACCGCGGAGGAAATTGGAAGTGGGAAGAGCGAATCCACTGTTGAAGAAAGAAGCAAAAACCATGAGTTCAAGGGGACCTAGAGAGGGGGTCGACTCACCAATAGCAGGGCGCCAGTTGATGAGTTCCTTTGGCTGGAGGCACTTCTTCCTCTCCAGAAAAGCAAGCTTCGTAGCGCAGGTGTCAGATGTTGGCCAAGTCCCAGACAACATGCTGGGGATGTCAAATGGAGCTTTCGGCATTGTTGGGGGTAAAACTGTTGGGAAGAGCTTCTGGATGATGGGAATCAATGCGGGCGAGGAGATCCCTATAGATTTTTGGAGGGGAGCTCGAGCAACAGGAAACATTAGGCGGGGCGGAGAGCACGAAGTTTGGCGCGTTTGCGGGAAGACGAAGTGTTTGGCGATTTGGGGAATAAAGGAGAATCTTTTCTCTCTCCCACCGCTTTATAGGCCTGAGCTGAGTAGCTGGTCTAGGCCAGCTTGCTCAGTAATGGGCCATAAGATATGAGTTCCTAAATAGCATGTCCTATTGGGCCAACGGCTGTCTATGTTAAAATCAAGCACAGATGCTATTTTACAGGAACCGATTAAAATAATCAGATATGCTTCATGTTAAGCCTAATTGCTAGACACGTGTGTTCAGATATCCGAATTATTTGACAAGGTATTGAGGATATATCCTTATAAGGATCAATAGCTGGTCTCCGTTAAAATTGGGGATGCGGGTATCTCTGAAGTACACCTAGCCACATATTGGGTTAAAATCCATGAAGTGGTACTCAACTTACATGCTTAGCCAAAATACTATTGAGCAAAAATATTGACAGCTGATATGATACTGAAGAGTTCAATTTCTGAGAAATATATCACTCGGGAAAGACTTAAAGGTTAAAGATCTTTCACTTTATGTTTAATTATTTCACAATTAAGCACAATGTCGGGGGCTACACCTAATAGGTGTCCCTACTTGGCGCAAACTATTCATATTTTTCTATGAAGCCCTTCATAGCCTCATTGCTAGCTGATATGAAGCAGGACATGGAGAAGAGGTACTCGGACACTAGGTACTCAGGAGCAAGGCACTTGGGAAATCTTCACCATGGAGGATGAGCACTCGGCATCAGCTGTGACTCAACTATAAAGATCTCAAGGGTTACTATGGAGGTCATGGGTCTTGGGTATCTCATGGGAAGTTTTGTGGCCACTTGGATAGAGGATGGGCCTAATCATGTAATTAGGGATGCAGTAGGATTTGGCATAAGTTACCTTGCATAAGTTACCTCATGGGAGGTTACGTTGTGTTCCTAAAAGGAAATCCCTTGGTCAAGTCCGACTGGGATTTTTACCATGTAACCTTACCTACTTAGTATATAAGGGGAGGTAGGGAGCCCCCTGGGGCATACAGAATCTCACCAGAAAAACCTCAAAGGCAATACATAATAGCTGGAAGTAGGATATTACCTCACCTTGAGGGCCTGAACCAGGATAAAATCATTTTGTGTCCTTTGCAATCCATCAAGTTTAGGTCTCACGAGTAGCCCCATATTATTATTGCTGATATCAAAGCATCGACACTTCCACTATCTACTACACCTCTAAAAGTGATAGCTCTATATAAAGATCTTGAGGAGTAAACCCCATTCTTCTCCAAGATCCACCTTAAACAATCACCTCCCTCACCTCTCTGAATTCTATTTCCTATCTCTTCCAATTCTTTCGGAATCCCCAAATCCCTTGTCCCAAACAACCTCCTAAAAGAGAGGACCTAGGTACCATATTGGGCCACCTCAGCCACTAAAATATCCTGTTGATTGCATATCTCAAAAAGATTATGAAATCTAATGGTAAGAGGGCAACTCTCGAACTAGACATCTTTCCAAAAGAAGATATGTGTACTCTCTCCAATCTTCCAAATACTTCCTAGCTTAGTCCAGACTCTAATTTGCCTGATTCCTTTACAGAACTTAGAGCCTACCTGGCCCCCTGTTTGGAAAAAGACCTTACCTCTCATGTATTTAGTTTTGAGCAACTCCAAACAAATATTATTATTCTCACATTCCAAAGAAAAAATCCATTTAACTAATAAAGCAATATTCATTGATCTAATCTTAGTGAACCCTAAACCACCAGCATCTTTAGGGAAAGCCAGATCTCTCCATTTCAACATATGGTATTTTCTTTTACAACTCAGCCCTGCCCAATAAAATCTACCTATAATAGAGTCCATTTTTTGGTGAATGCCTTCAGGAAGCAGATAGAAATCCATTTCATAAGTAGGAATGGAAGAAAGGCAAGAATTGATCAGTACATCTCTCCCTCCATAGGATAAATTACCACATTTCCAAGTACCCAATCTTTTTCCTAATTTGCCAGGAATAAAGTTCAGCTCTGAATTTGTTAATTTATCAGGACTTATGGGAAGACCTAAATAGGTCATAGGAAACTTTCTAGCATGACTACCTCGAAAAGTGGTATGACTATAAGCTTGCTTTTACTATAGTAATAGGCGCTAGCCTGCCAAGATACGAGAGATTTGAAGCCCTTGGCTGAAGGCCTGATTGATGGGACAATTTAACATGCAAGCAACTGATGAGGACATCACTCCTTCGGATGCACCCGCTGATCCTCCAACCGTTATGCAAGGTCCAATAACCCGAGCTCGAATGCGACAATTAAATCTAGAGGTGAGCGCGTTCTTAAGCGATCCTTTTTATAGTTTTGAGAATAGATTGCTACCTAATGATGTTATCTTACTTAGGAACATTGGAGAGGAACATGAAGTACATGGAGAGAGGTGTGGAGGCGGAGAAGACCAGTAAGGACACCCAAGACAAGCCGGAGGCCCAGTCCAACGTGAGTTCGAGTCTGCCTCGGCCTTCAGGACTAGCCTACAGTAAAACAGACGCCCAGGACGCGTACGGACTCTGTTTTTGACGAGCCACATATGCATGGAAAGATAATTTCATAAGCTAACCAATGGATTTGGTTTGACGTCCAAATTCCACCGGAGTCAACAGGAATCGTCAAAACAAGTCAGCATCCAGAATCTGCCAGGGTGCTGCGTCACCATCTTTTGGTCCGTTGGGCCGTGTATCGTCTTAGAGCCCGTTAGAGGGCGCGTCCAGGGGGTGTGACAACCCTTAGACTATATATTCAGTAGCCGCTGCCCACGTTAGGTTTTGGGGGTTTTGCTTTAGATCAATCTGTCTTCGAACAGTTGCCGTCATCGGTTGTGAAACCCCAATTTTGAGTGCTTAATCATTCATCCGCAATTGTCACTTCAATTGAGTTGCGTACTTTCGAGTTCTTGCTTGTATTCTTCGTTTTGCAGGCAGGTATTAGCCTTCTTGGCAAGGTCAACCGGATTTGTGACACGGTTGATAACCAGAGGAGTCGTGGTGCTAAGGTTGCAGGGATCGGATCTTTTGATTTGAAGCCGGATCAGTGTGTCGCGTTCCACCAAAATGATAGTTATCTCTATCTGATGGAAGATCGGGAATCCCGTCCCCATCAGCAACTCTTTCAGTTTCCATCTCATTGAGGCCAATAGAAAGCACCTCACTCTTGTGAAAATTAACTTTCATACCAGACATTTATTCAAAACAATAAAGCAAAAACTTTGTAATTGTGATCTCTCTGTCATTATAACGAACAAAAAACACAGTATCATCTGCATACTGCAGGTGGGACAAATCTCCTTCTACTAGATGTGGAACCAAACCAATAAGATAGCCAATTTTTTTGGCATTGTCAAAAATTGCAGCCAAAGCATCACTAACTAGATTAAAAAGGATGGGGGACAGAGGATCCCCTTGTCTTAAACCTATATGAGTCTTAAAAAAATCACTTCTCTGGTCATTAATATTAACATAAACCTTACCACCAACAATGCAAGATTTAATCCACTCTCTGCAAATGGGGGAGAAACCTTTTCTATCTAAAACCTCAATCAAGAAGTCCCATCTAACTCTATCATAGGCTTTTTCGAAATCAATCTTCCAAATGACCCTTTTGAATGAGTAGACTTCAGCTCATGAAGGACCTCATGTACAACAACACAACCCTCTAAAATATTTCTACCAGGGATAAAAGCTGTCTCGGAAGGAGATATAATATTATTTGTAACCCTCGTAATTCTATTTGTCACCACCTTGCTGATCAGTTTAAAACATTCATTCAGAACATAGATTAGTCTGTATTGTTTAATATTGAAGCATTTGGAATCATTGGTATCAGGGTAATAATACCAAAATTTAATCTCTTAAGGTCTACCTCACCTTTATGTAAAAGAATGACCATCTCTAAAAAGTAATTTTTTATCACATTCCAAAAAGTTTTATAAAACTAAATAGGGAACCAACAACGACTAATTATGGGGTTAAGTCTGTTTTGGCCCTTCAACTCTTCTTGAAATTTAATTTTCATCATAAACTAAAAAAGATTATGTTTGAAATTAATTATAAAATCGGACAAACAACATCGTGGACCATATTATACGTTGGTTTTCATTCACGTGATGGTGATTTTCATTGGTTAATCATTGAGAACCACTGCAAGTATTATTTGTCTGATTACTCTATCTCTCACAGTCCTCCTCCCTCGCTCATGCGATTCATCCTGCAAGCACTACACTCTCTCCCTACCAGCAACTCGTTCATCACCACCTCCACCTTGTCTCTCCATCCTCCTCATCCTCCCTTGATCATCTCCGAAGGATCCACTATTGCGCCATCTTCTTTGCTCTTACTCAAGTCCGATGCAATTCTCCCATTGTACCCCATGTCTAAGGGC
This sequence comes from Oryza meyeriana var. granulata, assembly GCA_003991445.1. Classification (NCBI taxonomy): domain Eukaryota; kingdom Viridiplantae; phylum Streptophyta; class Magnoliopsida; order Poales; family Poaceae; genus Oryza; species Oryza meyeriana. The sequence continues at coordinate 33,104 of RYFJ01001643.1, forward strand.
TTAGGCCTCTAGACACTACAACAAATATGATATTGTGTGATGAAAATCATATGATAAAAACACAAAGTCATGGGATGTAAGATCTCTTGTAGCACCACTACCACCCCGCTTCCTAAGTCCTAATGTCCTAATCAAATGACCTCTCTAATCGACCCTTGCTACTGACCCCATCCACTACCCTACTTCTTTTTCGCACCTCCAGTGGCACCACCCACCATCAGTGCTCCGTCAGCCTGGTTTTCTGTCACACTCCAATCCGGCACCACTGTACAACTGCAGCAGATAGGGAGTGCCACAGTAGAACAGCATGAACTGCTCCCCGCAGAACTACGATACCAATACCAGTCCCAGGACGCAGCGCTGGTATCCACAGAAACAGTTATTCATCATTGCAATCCTTAAATAAATAAATAGACTTATAGAGGTAGCAACAGGCAGCGACTAGGAAACAACAACGAACATCACAAAGGTAGCGGCAGCAGCGAAACAAATGGACTAACTCTCAACACCACAGGTAGCGGCTGGGAACCAGGATGAAACCCTAATCTTCACTTCACAGCAACACCAGCTCCAGCTTCCAGACGGGGAACTATATATAGAGCAAGGGTGAGTACTTACGTACTCGGTAGGCCACGGAAATTTAGGTGTCTTATGCAGGCTTCAAGAGAAGGCCAGGCTGTTTTACAATTCCTTTATTTGGAACCAGTTTTGAAATAGTTAAGGGTGAGATTTCTTCTTTTAATTATGGGTCGGAAGGAGACTTGCGTCTTGATCCAACCAATGAGATGCTTTTCTACAACCCATTAGGAGATATGACGGCTTCCAAGGCTAGTATCTCTTCATCGGCTATCGGAGTTGGAATCACTTCACGTGGCTCCTAGAGCCTTTTCTATTGTTTAGCTAGCTCCTCAAGCCTTAGTCCATTTCCCAGACTCTTGGAGTCCAGCTACCAAAGGCAGCATGTCACACTGCTTCTCCGCGGAAAGCCTATTCTATGATGCCCTCGGACATCCCGGATCACACAGATCCATTCTTGACCACGCAGGTCATCCATCGGCTACACAGGCTGATTCTGGTAACGATTCTCCATCCACAACAATTTTCACAAGCATTTGTAAACAACGCTATGCAATAGGAAACACCTCACATCCGTCCATGACTGTGGGTGGGCACGGTTGTTTGAACAGTTAGTTAACCACTGCAGAGGGGTACACTTTACCTACACAATACGAACTTACTCCAAACACTGATCGGTGTCAGAGGGTCGTGACAAGGCATTTTTGAAGCAGATTCAGGGTCATCTATGCCAACCAAAAGGGTCTGAAGTGATCAGCTCAGTCAGGTCATTGACCACTCAAGCTCACTTGATAAGACCAAGCAATCAGGGCGAGTCTAGAACTCCCCTTGCTACTCAAGCTCACTTGATAAGACCAAGCAATCAGGGCGAGTCTAGAACTCCCCTTGCTACTCAAGCTCACTTGATAAGACCAAGCAATCAGGGCGAGTCTAGAACTCCCCTTGCTAAGGATCCCAGGGTGCTAAAACCGTATCTTGTGGTATCATAATTATCATAAGGAAACATTGCCATACACCTTAATCTACCCTGGCAATCCTCATCTCCTGGCACACGAGTTTCCTGGAACCGGCTAATTAGTTAGCCAGGGGTATCCCATAATACCCATGTGGTTGCACTTTCATATGCTCGGATGTAAATCCCATAGGAATCGGTCCTCATATGCGAATATGGAACAACACTACAGTGGTGCAGCACCCACATTGCGAGATTTTGCAATCCACTTTTCTTTTCAAACACACTGACACCACATGTCGGGTTTTCAAAGGCTTCTCAAACCCTTTTCCCAAGTTTTTGACAATCAACGATGTATGTGGAACAATAGATACCCGCGCTCAGAGAGCACGGAATGAAGGTGCCACAAAGGTGGAGCGACAAGGTAACATGGTATAACGACCTATAGGAGGTAGTGCGACTACTAGGAGGGTCCGTCGGCTTGGCGCGCAAACTGAGGCCGGAGCAGGTTATGTGTACTCCTAACAATGCAAGTTTGCAAGTAAAAATAATGATAGATCTTCCCAATTATATGAGCAACATGGTCAAGGGTGACTTGCCTTACTCAAGGTCTTCACTAATCTTCGAGAAATCCGCTCCGAAAGAAAATCCGACGACGGTTACTAAGTGCAAACAATTAAAAACCTACACAAGGACCAAGAAAAAACATATTTAGGACTACTAATAGTTCCATTACATAGATCTCAATTTTAGAAAATTACTGGAGTTGGAACGGAGTCAATCGGAGCTATGTATCAAAAGATATGAATTTCCAAAGATTAAATGAATTTCTGGATCAAGGAAAAAGGAATTATTGTATTTCTAGAAGAGAATATTCTCAAGAATATTCCCTTGTGACACTGATAGGTGGGGTCCACTAGTCAGTGGGAGAGAGGAGGCGGCTGAGCCTTGGGTTCAACATGGACCGGGTCCATGGGCCGCGGGACAGGTGGGTGGGGTGATCCCGGTGGATCACGACATGCGTGGCCGGCAAAATGGGCTTCGGCCTATTGAACAAGGAGGTGGACTGGTCAGGGGGTAGGTGAGATTGCGGTCCGCAGGCCGATGGAGGCTGCCCAATAGAGATCAGGCTGGGGGAAGGTAAGGTTCACAGGCGTGAACCCGAGGTGGACTGAGGAACTATGGGCCCACTGACTACTGACTTGGTTCACGGGGACCCAGTGCACAGAGGGAAGGGGGGAGGAGGAGCTGATATGTGGTACACAGGGCATGGGAAAGGATAGAGCGGCCACGTGGCTCCGAGGTGGCAGACGCGTGGTGCTTACGTGGCTGCTCTAGTATCATAGGAGTGAGGAGGACGCCGGTTGCGGATCGACGGCTCACAGCGGCCGAAGGGCTCTGGCGAATGGCGGCAAGCCGGGACGAGCAACAAACACCAACAGAGAGAGGAAGGGAAATGAAACAACATGAACGGTTTGATTTGGTGCATGGCGGCCCATCAGCGATCAGCAACGGGAGGCCAAGGGTGGCGGAGAGAAGAAAAGCGCGATGCACGGTGGCAGCGATGCTCCCTGTCTAGGGATTTGCTTTGGGGAGGTGCTATGGGGTTCAGGGATGGTGGAAGGTGGGAAGAGTCAATCAACGGTGGCACGGTGGCGGCGCACAGCCACGTGCGGCGGTGGCGAAAGGGGAGAAACAGAGTATACCAGCCGTGGTGGCGGTCCGGGGAGGTAGTTATGGGTTCCAGGGGGTAGTGTCCAGAGGATTCAGATGGAGAGCTCACCAATAGTGGAGCATGGCGTTAGCGGCGCTTGGTGGAGAGAAAGGGGATGCCAGTGGCAGGTAAGAAACATGGTCAGGGGAGAGGCGACTCAGAGCCAGCGAGGAGCGGCATCCACAACGCCAGATTTGGCTCGAAGAAGGATACCCCGAGGTGGCCGAGCGGTGGCCATGGCCGGGCTTCAGGACATGGCGAAGCCGCAGGGCCAGGGGGGAGGAAAGAAGGGGGCTTGGGGGTGGTTTTATAGAGGAATTAGGTCAGTTTCAGGGGGGCAGGGGAAGCGGCTATAGGTTGGTTCCACTTAGTTGTGGCCCGGCGCAGCAAGCGTTCGGTCAAGGTGGGGTGACTAGCTACAAGCGGCACCATCGTGTCCCTCGCCTGTCCGTGCAAGAGGACAAGGAGGAAAGAAGGTGCCGTGGCCAGCGAGGAATCGAGCTTGACGGCGGAGATGCATGCGGTGGTCGATGGTGATGAATTGAGCAGGTGCAATTGAAACCCTAGCGCGAAGGAGACGATTGGAGCAGGGCGGTGAGCTGCAGGACGTCGTCATCGGCAGGGAAGCATAAGCGGGGCTGCCGTGACATCAGCCAGCTCAACTTTTGACCGTTCGCGGTCCAGTCCTGGCGGCGAGTCAGAGGGAGAGAGAAGCAGGAAGGTAAGGGGAGCGTGTACATTGGATTTTTCCCCTTTGTCGTGTCACGTTTATGCGTTGCCCCCGTTGTGGCATTTGCCCAAACGGCTTGTGGGCGCAGATTGGAATGGGACAGAAGGAAGATGGCCATGCCGGGAGCGAGCGCGCGGGTGAGTGTGGGACAAGCGGTGGACGACAGGTGGGCTCAGGAGAGGGGGAGAGAGTGCCGGGCATCCACGCGGGCACATGAGGGTGAGCGAGGAGATGAAACGGCAGTTCGGGGCACTAGGACAGGTCGCGGCCATCGGACGGCACGGGGCGGTGATGCACACCTTGCACGTGCGCACGGGCCGTGGGCCACATGGCAGCCTGCATGGGGAAGGGACGGCGAGCTAGGCCTCTTGGGCCGAGGGAAGGGTAAAAATTGGCTAGGCCGACCAGGAGGAAGGTGGCGGACGGTTTGAACAGTGGTCCTTGAAGATTTTACTGGGGATTTGTTTGAATTGAATTTGAAGGTTTGAACTAAGATTTGAATTCAAATTTAATATTTGAACTCAGAAAAATTCAAGGGCTTCAAGGAGGAAACAAAGGGATAATTTGATATTTTTGGAAGGGAGTTGTTGCGCTGGTTTTCAAGGTTATTTGGGAGGGATTTGACGAGAGAAGGATTTAATTTGAAATCCAAACCCTAGAATTGAATTTCCTGGGAATTGCTCCAAAGGAAACAAAATGAGGATCGGGATTTTGGGACTTTGAATATCGGAGGGATTTGCTGATCGGGGTTTTGGAGAGAGATTTGGATGCGACAACTTCGAACTTTGGTATTATTTTTGGAACAGAAATTTTGAGTGTTGATTTTTGGGGACCAAGGAGAGGAAACATATTGAGATCTTGGCATGACTCATGACACACAAATAAAGAGCGAAATTTTCACTGATATGTTTTTATTTAAAACAATCTTTTAACGCCATGTAGAAAACGGGGCATTACATTTTTTCTCTAAATTTGGTTTAAATTCAGCCAAAAAATGTTAAATTATGAATTTCCTGCTTTCCCAAGATTTTGACCAACAGAACACCCTGGTCAGCCGCAATAATCCTAAACATGTGTTTGCACATCAATGTAACATTTATGGAGGAGAATAGGAGATGGTCCTAGCCACCCTTGGAGGAACGTGGACCAAAATGCTCAATCATGTTTTTCCCATTTATCCTTTTAGCCCAGCACATATCTGCTCTGTCGCCATGATTTCAAATCTGTAACTACCAGCAGACACCACAAGATAGAAGGGCTGCCAGAGATCCCCCATGCTGTCACCGTATGCCGTTGTAGGTTTGTGTGGTTGAAATAATAGTCATATAGAGCTCTATTAAGGTGCTCCATCTTACCTACATGAGGCAAATTTTAAGGTACCAAAAAGATGCCTTTACATGATAAATTTAACAAAATATGCTAAAAATGTTTCTAAAGTACCTCTACATAATGTTTTTTTAACGAATGCCTTTAACTGGTATATCCTAAATTCTAACTATCCAATCTAGCATCAATGTCTTTAACTGGTGTATCCAATCTAGTTAGTATATTTGAGTTAAATGCGAGCCTCTGGAGTGTAATATGACCAAACAGGAAAACAATCATACCACTGTGCACATTTAAGTTGAGTTGAAGTTCATGTTGATGAAAAAATATTTGAAGAAATTCTGCACGTATACACTACCTAGCATGAATTGTTAGAATCCTAAATGCCTCATGAAATATATGCAAACTTGATATAAAAAAGTTGAATTTGAAATATATCTACACTAATTAGTGAAGCTATCTCACTAAAACATGTCTGTGCGGATGCACAGGTTGGTGCCTAGTTACCTGTAATGATGTAAGGGGAACTTGATTATTGGATTAGTGTGCAATGGACAGCCTAAATAATTTGGAGTCCGGTAAAGTATTCCAATAATATGAGATACATGGCAAAAATTTGATCAATTTTGTAGTCGGAAGGTATAACTAGTAGGCGAAAGTCACATAATCTGACTTGAAGTGTATAATTTTTTAAAAAACTTGAGAGCTCCTCGAAATAAGTTTAAAGTTGAATATACGTACACTGTGTTGAAAAGTTAAATTTGAATTTTAAAACTTGTTGCCTCCATCATTTACCCTTCAGCTTACAAGCTGTAGCCAAAATTAGAATTTTAAAACTTAATTTTAGAGTTAATTTTAGGGTTTTTTCATCGTAGTTTATTTTTCAGCATTGCTTTTAAATCGCTAAGAATATATGTATAAAAGTTTATCCATAAATTACTTTTTATCGCTAATAACCCGTTAAGTCTTATAATCAATATCAGCAAAACTTAAAAATGACGTGGCCATGCCGTACGCCATGTGGAAAATGGGAAGGTGAGATAAAACACGTGACATGATTTGCAGTGCTATACATATACATATTCCTTCACTAGTTGCATATATGACAGAGTAGCTCAGCTTCATCCAAGCTATCTCTCTCAGATTATAGCTCGCTTTGAACATGCACCTAATCATAATGGTTGCTGGCACCGGCATAACATCAGCAGTGCAGCAGCTCGGGTTAGAAAAGCTTGGCCTCATAGTCTGGCGTATAGTTGGCCAGATGGGCCAGGCCCATTGGGCGGCCCGAAGCATGGCCCGAACAAGCCCGACCCAAACACGGCACGGCCTGATATGAATAGTACCCGTGCTGGCCTAGCTCTATCCATTGGGCAGTGCCTGGGCCACCAATCCGGCCTGTAGTGCCGGCCCGGGCACGGCCCGATTTTTGGGCTGGCACAATGGTGGCCCGGCTCCCCAGCTTAGCCTGCCAAGGTAGCCATTGGCCGGCCTGCCAACAGCCCTGGCCTGCTAGCCGTTGGAGGCCGAGGGGGGCCAGGACTATATAAGCCGGTGCCACCGGCTCCCTGCTCCCGAGTCCCGGCCCCCCCAAACCCTAGCGTCGCCTCGCCTCCTCGCTCGCTCCGCCGTTCACCGCTCTAGATCCAGAGCCCCTCCCGTCTTCTCCCTCGCCAGCGGCGGCTCTCCGCCTCAGCGCCGCCGCAGACCGGCACGACACACTCTGCCAGAGCTCCTCCCGCCTCTCCCTCTCGCCTCTCCTCGCTCACTCTGCCACGCACCGCTCTAGATCCAGAGCTCCTCCCATCTTCTCCATCTCCGGCGGCGGCTCTCCGCCTCTGCGCCGCTGCTGGCCGGCACGGCACACTCCGCCAGAGCTCCTCTCATCTTCTCCCTCTCTACTTCCTCTCCTCCTCTCCTAATCTCTGGTGAACAGATCCTCAAATCCGTCCCTAATCCCTAGTCTCCATCTCGTCATCTCCTAGATCCGTGACTCGTCGACCTCGCCGGTGCTTCTGGTGCTCCGATTTCGCAGGTAAGTGCTCGGACCCCAAACCCTAACCCTAGATCAGTTCATGTGTTCTTCTGTTCATGAGTTCTTGCTCTTCCTAACTTCCTCTCTTTCTTCTTCTTTTTCGCGCAGCTGTTGAGGAACCAGAGGGCCAGGCCTGAGCCGTTGTTCGTCCACCTCGCGCAGCCGTTGAGGAACCAGAGGACCCCCTCTGGTGCTCTGGTTCCACGATGAACGGGCTCGAGCAGGACGGCGCCGACGAGTACCAGGGGCACTCCATCAACGATGATCTTCGGATGATGGGCCAGACTGGAGATGATGAGAGTGACCACAGTGATGGACAGGATGAGCTGTTGGGCCGCAGCGCAACCGATCCCATCGACCTTGTTGGTGATGATGGGGCTGGTGCTGCAACTGCTGCTGCGGCGGCCGATCCAGAGACCGTGAGCATGGGGGGCAACAAGAGGACCCGTCCATCCACTTTTGAAGCCTGGAATGATTTCAAGAAAATCTTCAAGGTAATCAACGGTAAGAAAGTAAGGGTTGGTGCCAAGTGCATTCATTGTGGCAATTAGTACTCTGCCTTATCCTCTGGTCGCACTGGCCATCTCTTGCGGCATGTTGATAAATGCCAAGCGAGAAAGGAAAAGTCTCGCATGTCTCAGTCTTTGCTTAAGTTCGATTCAGATGGTAATGTTCGTCACTAGGAGTACAGTCCTGCTGTTGCGCATACACAGCTTTGTCGTTTGATTGCTAGACTAGATCTTCCTCTCTGTTTTGGTGAATCTGATGCATTTGAGGAGTACATTAAGGTTGCACGTAATTCTAGGTTTGCTTCTAGCTCGAGGCAACCCACCACTAGAGATTTTGTGAAATACTTTAATGATTGCCGTGGTAAGCTTATAGAGTCTTTAAGCTCTAGTGTTTTTTCTGTTACTATTACATCTAATATTTGGTCTGGTAATGCTAAGGAAGACTACATTAGTGTGGTTGCTCATTATATTAGTTCTGATTGGCAATTAGAGAAGAGGATCATTGGTATGAGGCTCATTGATGAATCCCACTCTGGTCAGAACATTGCTGATCGTGTGACTTCTGTGCTTGAGGAGTATAGTTTATATGCAAAGGTGATCTTTGTTACTTTAGACAATGCATCTGCTAATACTAATGCCATTGACAAACTTACACCTACACTGTCTATTTATGTTGGTGATCTGTTCTTGCATCAGCGTTGTACTTGTCACATTATTAACCTGATTGTGAAGTCTGCCTTGTCTGAGATTAAGAAATACCTTAAAGCATTTAGAACTGCAATTTCTTTCTTAAACTCTTCTAACCAGCGCATTGCTACATTTAAGAGGTATTGCATTGCTGTTAATGTGAGGCCAAGAAATTTTGGATTGGACATGGATGTGAGGTGGAACTCTACATACCTCATGCTTAAGCATCTAGTCCCTTATAAGCAGACTTTTGGTGTGTTCATTGAGACTCACTATCCTAGGGGTGAAGATGAGCCTTTACTTTTGACAGAAGATCATTGGTATGTTGCAGAGAAAGTTTTATCATTTCTTGAACTGTTTTATGATTCAACTATTGCACTATCTAGTGTTTATTATCCTACATCTCCACTAATGTTGCATCATCTTATTCTGATATCTAAGCACCTAAAGACTTATGAAAATGATAGATTGCTTAGACATGTGGTTGTGTCTATGAATGACTACTATCTTAAGTACTGGAGGGACATTCCATTGCTTTATTCTGTTGCATTTATCTTGGATCCTAGAGCTAGGTTGAAAGGTTTTAGTAATGTGCTTAGGTTGTTATCTAACCTCACTGGTACTGATTATTTAGCTTACTTCACTGAGGTAAGAGCTCAACTTTCTACCATCTTTAAGAGGTATGATGACAAGTTTGGTGAAGTTAAGTTGCAAAGGCCTTCATAGCCCTCTAGTTCTGGTAAGAAAAAAAGTGCTTGGGATGACATTTTTTCTGATGGTGCTGGTGATGATACACCTGACTTTGGACTTGGTCTTGGTCCTGGTACATCTTTGAGTTCTTTTTGCACCTCCACTCCTACTCTGTCTAGAAGAACTTCTGCTAGTGCCTTGCTGCATGCAGCAAGCATTGGAGCAGCTGGTATTTGTTGTTCTGAACTCTCTTTCTACTTGAACAGTGACACTATCAACCACCATGATGATAGCTTCAACATCTTGAACTGGTGGCATGAGCACAAACTTACATACCCAGTTCTTTCAATTTTAGTTAAAAATGTTTTGACTGTGTTTGTTTCTACCATATCTTCAGAATCTGCTTTTAGTACAACTGGCAGGATCATCGATGAGCGGTGGTGTCGGCTGAGCCCTGAGATGGTGGAGATGCTCTCCTACATCAAGGATTGGGAGGCTGGAGCAGCAAGAATACAGCACATGGTGGAGGACAGGGAACTTGAAGCTAGTTTTGAAAACTTGTATCTTGATCATGATTCAAATATGTAACCTATGATGGAACTGTATTGCAATAATGATGAACTATTTGAATTGATTGAGCTGGGCTGTACTCTTTTTTCCTATCTAGGGTTTCTCACAAGGTGTGAGTTTTACCTAGATAGGTTTTTAATGAGGCAGCCATTGCACCAGCTCAAACTTGAAAAAATTGTCTCTGTGGTCTATGTTCTTGTATGTCTGTGATGTGATCTGTGAAAGTTATGTTAAAGTTAATATGTGATGTGATATGTTGAAATTGTTCAAGTATTTGATGATTTCTGGATGTGATGTGATTTGTTGAGTACTTTTTGAATCTGTGAATTCTATTGAATAATTCAAAATTTTGAATTTGTGCTGTGCTGATTGAGTAGTTGATGCCTTTAGTGCCTAGGCCAGCACTAAGCCCAGCGGGCCTGGCGGGCCGTCGGGCCGGCACGGCACAGTTTTGGGACCGTAGGGCCATGCCTGGGCCAAGAAACAGGCACGGCACGATCAGGCCACCGTGCCTAATAGTGCCATGCTGCATAGTGCCGTGCCACTATCGTGCTAGGGCCGGGCGGGCCGTTTGGCCTTCTATAGTCTGGCCTGATGCTCTCCTACCTATCCTCTTCCTCTTGGTTGTACCACTCCTCCTCCTTGCCACTGTTCTATACCTCTTCATAAACCACTCCCGTTCTGTATACCTTGTTGACTATGCCTGCTTCCGGCCTAGCTCAAACCACCGGACGAGTGTGGCCTCCTTAGTAGAAAACATGTGCCTTTCATAGCTCTGTGATGATGGCTACCTTAAGTTCCACAAGCGTATTTCTGAACGCTCGGGTCTCGGTGATGAGAACTACCTCCCGTCTCCAATGCATTACATTCCACCACAATTTAGCCTCGGCGAAGCCCGCGCCGAGGCGGAGCTAGTAATCTTCACAGCCATTGACGACTTGCTTGCAAAGACACGCGTTAGCCTTGGCGATATTGCCATACTCATCGTCAAGTGCAGCATCTTCAGCCCGACATCATCCCTAGCGGACATGGTTATGAGAAGGTACAAGCTATGTGGTGACATCCGAAGCGTGCAGCTCTCTGGGATGGGGTGCAGTGTGTTAGACTTAATCTTGTTTATGTTTATTTTCCATCATGTCTAGTTGTGTCTAGCTAGTTAGTGGTTGTGTACGTGCTTGTCGTGCTGCATGGCGTAGTGGCCAGGAGAGGCAGCCATGATGTGAATGCAGGTGTGTGTGTGGCCAGGTGCTTGGTTGATCAAGAGTCATCACGCACATTCAGGAGCAAGAAGAGGCCAATTTGTTTGCATGGATGCATGCATCATCGATGGACTGGAGCTTGCTGTTGGACGTATAAGAGTTGTTAACGTGTATGTTGGTTAGTGGTGCTCTACATGCATGTAGATGTGGCTTGCATGTAGGGGAGTAATCTAGTGGTGAGGCCACGGAGTGCATGGCCGAGCTGTGCGGCCAGACGTGGTTTGGCTTGTGAGTGCGTGTGTTTATTTAAGTCCTGTAATCACTTTGTTCAGGGAAAAGAAAGAGAGAAAAGGCTGTGTGTTAGCTGCAAGGCTCTGAGTGTTCCTCTTCCAGTGCATATCCGTTCTTGTGATTGTGTGAGTGCAAACAATTGGTATCAGAGCCATGTCCAGAGAAGGTGTGTACACGCCGCCGGGCCGCCGCAGCAGCGGCAACGATGTCGACGGCAACCATGTTGGCCATGAACTGGTCGTGCAGCAAGTGAAGGAGGCGGGGGTGACGGTGCGCTACCCCATGCTCTTGGAGAACAACTACAGTGTGTGGGCGGTGAAGATGAAGATCTTCATGCGTGCACAAGGCGTGTGGACAGCAGTGGAGGGCAACGAAGTGGTCGATGAGAAGAAGGACCAGATGGCTCTCGCCGCCATCATCCAAGCTGTGCCAGAGGCTGTGGTGATGGCCATATCCGAGAAGGAGACGGTGAAGGAGGCTTGGGACGCTCTCAAGAAGATGCACGTTGGTGAAGATCGTGTCAAAAAGGCCCGAGTACAGACTCTCAAGATGGAGCTTGACGGTATGTACATGAGTGAGTCTGAGAAAGTTAATGAGTTTGCCTTGAAGGTTACCACCATCGTGAACGAGATACGTTCTCTTGGCACGAAAGTGGAGGAGAGTGCCGTGGTGGAGAAGCTCCTACACTCCGTCCCTGACAATTTCCTACCCATTGTTAGTACTATTGTACAATGGGGTGATGTGACGAAGATGTCGGTGGCCGAGACTATCGGGTGTTTGCGGGCGTTCGAGGAGACTTCAAAGGGGCGACGTCGTGAAAGGGAAGGGGAGCAGCGGCTGCTGTTCATGTGTGGGGAGCCGCTGCTCACACGTGCCGAGTGGGAGGCCAAGGTCATTGAAGAGCAGAGAAGCGACGAGGGCTCCGGCAATGGCGTCAACATAAACGGTGACAAGAAGAAGTACTGCGGCAAGTTTGATAAGTCAAAGATTGATTGTCGCAACTGTGGTGAGTTTGGTCACTTCACCGATGAGTGCGACAAGCTGAAGAAGGTGACCAGGGCAGTGGCGCAGCTTGCAATTGTAGATGCGGACGATGAGCCCACACTGCTGTGAAGATTGTGCGGAGGTGAAGAATAAAGCCAACAAGATTAGGGGGTGATTGTTAGACTTAATCTTGTTTATGTTTATTTTCCATCATGTCTAGTTGTGTTTAGCTAGTTAGTGGTTGTGTACGTGCTTGTCGTGCTGCATGGCGTAGTGGCCAGGAGAGGCAGCCATGATGTGAATGCAGGTGTGTGTGGCTAGGTGCTTGGTTGATCAAGAGTCATCACGCACGTTCAGGAGCAAGAAGAGGCCAGTTTGTTTGCATGGATGCATGCATCATCGATGGACTGGAGCTTGCTGTTGGACGTATAAGAGTTGTTAACGTGTATGTTGGTTAGTGGTGCTCTACATGCATGTAGATATGGCTTGCATGTAGGGGAGTAATCTAGTGGTGAGGCCACGGAGTGCATGGCCGAGCTGTGCGGCCAGACGTGGTTTGGCTTGTGAGTGCGTGTGTTTATTTAAGTCCTGTAATCACTTTGTTCAGGGAAAAGAAAGAGAGAAAAGGCTGTGTGTTAGCCGCAAGGCTCTGAGTGTTCCTCTTCCAGTGCATATCCGTTCTTGTGACTATGTGAGTGCGAACACAGTGCAGGGTTGATCAGTGTAGGGCTCGCCGGGAGCCTCTTGCAGGCCGTGGTTCCCGGCGCTTACGCGTTGGTGGTGTCCACAGAGATTATAACTGGCAGCTACTACACAGGTTTGCATTCTTAAGTCTAAAAGGGGGTTCTCTCTCTTATTCAAAATATTTCTGTGAAAACTCAAATGTAGTGGTTGCGTGTATCTTGGATGCAGAGAACGGGGATGTAACCATCTTTAAAGATTGTTATCCTAAACTATGCAGGTAGGAAGAGGGAGATGCAGCTGACCAACATGCTGTTCCGCATGGGTGGTGCTGCAGTGCTTCTCTCGACTTCCTGGGCCAAAGCCCGCTTCTAGCTCAAGCACGTTGTGCGGAAATGCACAGTGGCCAATGACAACGCGTACCAAAGTATCTTCCTAGAGGAAGACAACGAGGGGAACAGAGGAACCAGTTTGTCCAAGGACCTTGTGGCCATCGCTGGTAAGGCTCTCAAGGCCAACCTCACCACGGTAGGGTCCTTTGTCCTTCCGGTCTCCGAGCAGCTATCGTTTTCTGCTGCTGTACTCGCACGCAAGGTGCTCCGCAAGAGGCCCATCAGACCGTACGTCCCTGCCTTCCGCAAGGCCTTGGAGCACTTCTGCATCCACGCCGGCGGCCGGGCGGTGGTTGACACGATGCAGCGCAGCCTCAGCCTATCGGATGAGCACACAGAGCCATCGCAGATGACTTTTCACCGGTTTGGGAACACATCGAGTAGCTCCTTGTGGTACGAGCTGGCGTACATTGAGGCCAAGGGGCGAATGCACAAGGGGGACAGAGTCTGGATGATTGGGTTTGGGTCTGGCTACAAGTGCAACAGTGCTGTGTGGAGGTGCATCTAGCCGCTCGAATTGCTGACCAAGCTTGGGCAGACTGCATCCATTTTTATCCGGTTGATGTCCCCAAAGAAGTGTAAGGGCCCCGTTGTTTCTATTTAGGGAAAATGGTCTTTTTAGAAGACTTAACAGAGGTCTATGGATGGAAACCTAACGACGATGGTAAAAAAATAGACAAAAATGCTTGTATGATCGATGGTATTTTTTAAACTCGAGTTAGTCGATTGCAATTTGTAGAACTTGTCGTTTATCAATGGCAAAAACATATAATTTTTCTTATTTTCATGCTATGGCCTGTTGAACATATCGTCTTATCTGTCATCTTCTTGTAGCTATGCCACATGCATGATATTATATTTTTTTATAATCATATGAAAGATGCATGTGTAAACACAATATATAGACTAACATGCAACCAGACTTACAGGAACTAGGGTTTGAAATCATATTGGCTAGAGTCATGCAACCACGCCTTTAACACAACATCTCTAGTGCTTTTCTGTTGTATTGGATTTAGGAGGAACATAAATGCATATTGGATTTTATTTCACATCAGGAAGCCAACTAAAGCATGGACTGCATTGTATACCATTATCATGGTATAACCTCCCTTCCGCGCTCCATGTGCCTCCTTTCCACGGAAGCGCATCCATCTCCAGCATGCCTCCTTCTCCCATATGCCTCATGGAAATCACAGCCCCGGTCTCCCACCCTCCTCATGCCTCATTCGATCATCCCGCACGAGCTGTGTCCCCATCTACCAGGCTAAGCCTACCGCATGCTAGGGTTGCCAACTAGCCTTCAATGGCGGACACAACATTTTCAAGATGGGTATTCAAGACTTACATAGGAAAAAATATTAGTGATATAGGAAAAAAATACTACTACTAGTGACATTGGAAGCTATAGTGACATTGGAAGCTACGTTGAGGAGAAAAGAAGAGTCGTGGGAAATCTGTTGAGAAAAAAGGAGGCCAACACTGGGATGGTACTCATGACAGAGTGATGAATGCACTAGACAACGGGAGAAACTTAATTTGATGAAGTGTATTGCAGAACATAGAAAATATTCTGGGTATTCACTTGAATACCTATGAGCGTTGGTGCGTCAGCCCCTGCTAGCCTTAGTTGCCCTGCACCACCCATTGCCCCACCACTATATATGCACCCACTGGTTGGACCTGACCAAGGAATGGGAGTTCAGCTCTATTCACATGGATCAATTCCTCTTCTATCTTCTTAAATTTTCAATTCCTGCATAGCTTGACGTGTGTGCCTCAGATGATATTTGACAATACCTCATGGTATCATGGTATTTTATGTTATATTGATGTATCATGATATTCGATATGTGTGCCTTCATAATATTTAGTGATGCGGTGGATTACCATCATAGTCAATGATACATCCACGTATCATCGTACTACTTTTTCAGGCATACGTATCATGATACTTGATGATACCTCGCTCGAGGTACTGATGATGCTTCAATGTTATCATTTGAGCCTAACAGGATGATGAATCATAGACCTTAAGTTATCATGTGCTCTCTCTCTCTTATACCTCCAGTCATCTCATATTATATCTCCTGTATTTCCCATAACCTAATGTATCACGTAGTATCTTATATAACTTAAAGCATCACCGATGATTTATGATTGCATCACTGATACATCGATTTTTTCCATCGTAGATATCACAAAAGTACCCCCTCGGTCATTGGCCCGACCCAACGTGCACACGGTCCAACGAGACATGTGGCCATGCATGTTAGATTAGTGCTCTGCCTAGCAGAACATGCAACGATGGGCGGCCAAGGTTGACAAGTACGACCCATGTCTGTAGACATGGCCCAACAATAATGTTTTAGGCATGTCACGATGCACCTTATGTCGGTACCGCAAGTGTTATACCGTCGAAAGTTCCAACGCGTGCCACCATGAGCTGTTGGATAGGTGTGATCCATGTACGCATAAATAGCTAGTCATTCTAATCGTGTCCATGGCCACGTTAGAATGATTTTTGGTATAATATTCACACTGCCGAGTAAGGAATTAAAAAGACCTTGATATTGCCTAGGAGGGGGTGAATAGGCGTTCCTAAAAATTTCACAACTTTGCAGCAGATGAAATAATCGGAACATACAATTCAAATTAGAATTTCTGGTACCAAATCGGATGTTCCTATCTCAAGCGGAATTTCCGGTGGCTAGGGGATAAAACGATAACTAGGAACTTGCAGCTCAAACAAAAATTATTTATATGAACCAAAAGGTGACAAACATGATATCCAAGCAACATATAAAATCACCAACTAGATCAACTAAGCACACAAGTAGATCGGGTAATATGAAACACAATAACGGTCAAAACGCAAGAGAGACGCGGAGATAAACGATTTGTTTCCTAAAGTTTGGATCCACCACTCCTACGTCTCCATTGAGGGGTCACCAAAGGTTGGATCTCTTTCAATCCTTTTCCTGACAAGGTTGCACAAATGTACTTCTCGGGTTAATTCTTGATTTCTTCCCTTGCGGACATGAAATTGAAGCCTTCACAAATTCCCTGTAGCACACTACATCCTTGGGTGCCCACCGGTGACTCCTAGCTATCTAGGAGACCTTGATCTCCAAGGGTAACAAACACAATCTAACAAGGGCTCAAATGGATGGAGTGAAGCTCACATGCTCTCAACCTTCCAATCTCAACCCAACTCTCTCCTTCTCAAATCCCATCTCACAAAGAGCTACCACCAAGGTATGGGAATGAACAATGCCCAGTAACTAGCTAATCCCGCCGATAAACAAAAATACAAATAAATAAATATGCATTGACACCGCTATATTTGAAGAATGTCCCTGGTGAGTGCTTTTTGATTGAATGATGCATCTAAAAAATGTGAAGTACTTCCTCCATTTTAAATTACTTGTTATTCTAACTTTATCCTATGTCAAATATTTCTCTCTTTGACCACTAGTTTTTAGAAATTTGTATTATTGTACAACATACAAATTATATATTGTGAAAGCATTTTACATAATGAATCTAAAAACATAAATTCTATGATGTTAAACTATATGAAATTCTAGAAATTAATGGTCAAACATATAAATGCTTGACTTAAACAAAACTGACAAGCAATATGACAACGCAAGGCTGTTCTCCATCAACTTCAGTACTGACATTAATGAGACATTTAATGTATTGATGTATACAATTATGAAAACATAAGCGGTGGCTCTCCCATGTTTTTTCCTACGTTTGTAAGTAAGAACTCTCAACCATAAATGTGTATATTTTTCGTATGTTTGTAGTTCTTTTATTTTCTCTAGGCTGAACACATTATGTTGGACAATGTAATTCTACTGCTAAATGGCCTTCGCAAAGTTCATTAGAAGAGCTGATCTGCCATCGATAACTCTATTATAATTCGGACCAAATGAGAGAAATTACACTTTCTTCAGGTGAAAAAAGACATCCTCTTCTGAATATTTTCCATAAGCAAAAGGCAGAAATAAATTAAATAAATAATTCTGCTATTGTCATATTTAGAACTATATATTTCTCCTAGGAGTGGCACATTGCACAATCTCTGTAACTTTGTTATGCACATCCTCAAGTTTCCAGGTCTTCACTCTTATGTGCTAAATGCAATTATTAGATAATGAATATTTCATTAAATAAATGAAAGCATCCAGCTTTTGCACAAAAGTGCACTCGGCGAAAACACCACGACACATAGAGAAGAAAACAAAAGAGCAGTATATGAACTTCCGCTATTACATCTTAACTTGAACACTCAATAATTAAGTCTAAGATGATTATGCCATCTGAAATGGGACAAAAGAGTCTTTGTTACCCACTCCATGTATGCCACACCACTGCAAATAACAACATGTTCCAGTGAAAAAAAATCATAAAACCAGAAAAGAAGCCAGTTGGTACAACAGAAGACAACATGCATAGGTGAGTAAAACAATTTTCGATCAAAGACAATATCGTTATAAGTGCACCAAAAAGTCCAGCATAAAGCACTAGTTCCATACAAATCTTCACTTGAGGACTAGTCAAGCCCCAAATCCAACCCCCAAATATGTGTTGTGTGTCTCGGGGAGTGGGTACGTTAAACACAAAGAAAGCACACCTCTACATGACATGACACTCTAAAAAAAGTAATGGATAGTATCATTTATGCTAAATGCAAATAAATCCGTGTACACAAAAGACTCAGCAAGAGGAACAACCGCAACGCCTTTTCAATCTCCTCTTATCAGTTGTAGCATTTCAACAACACAGTAGAAAATAGTCCTTGAAAGATATTCTTCTGAGATCTCTTCCAACACCGATGGAAACAAAAATCATCTCTGTTTTCCACTTATAAACATGATTTTTGTCGGCCCTAGACTTTTCTTTTTTACACGTAACCCAAATTTCTAACCGCCTATGAAGATGGCTAAGGCCGCCTCAGGGTCATAGATAGCTTATGAAAACCTATTTCTACGGGCGGGTCTTTAAGAAACCCGCCTGTCATACCCAAAATTTCCATCCAAAATTCAGATGATTTATTGTGCGTAAATCCTTGTCCCAGGGCTGTCTCCAGGATTTTTGGGCCCCGAAATGAAAAGCAAATTGGGGCCCTAAATTTTGGGGAATTCATGTCTAATATAAATAAAGCATACTTTCAGTCAACTATATAACTTTAATATGTGTTACTTCATACAATATTTAGAAATACATCAAATATTAATGCTAAAAGAGTAAAGGTAGTACTGACCTTATGTTCTACAGAAAAGCATCACTTGTCTAGTGTTTCTTGAAATGAAATTTTCAATTATATCTTCATAATTAATATTGTCCAAGACATCATTTTCGATTGCTATTGTTGCCAACCCATTGAGTCTTTCTCGTCTCCTCTCGACTCGTGACAGTTGGGAATTGGATTGCAAGATTGGACTGCGAGTCACGATGCCTCAGGGCTCGGCCTTGACACACACACGTCGGCATACCTCACGCGATGCGATCACCGCGAGCAAATAGCGAAGCGACGCCTTCACCCTCGGTCCTCGCTCGTCCTTCGGCTTGGCTCCTCGCTCGCTTGCTCGGTAGCATAGCAGATCAGCAGGCCAGGCTAGGCATGTGGGCATGTGGCCCACTCCCAGGTGGGGGCCCAAAAAGATGGGGGCCCTGTGCAGCCGCCGTGTTCGATCCTGGCCATCGACGGCCATGCCTCGTCCAAAAATCAACCAAGGCACATAAAATAACATAATTGATATCAAAGTAAATATCTTACATAAATCAATTGTATTTATTACAGAGGCAAATGGCACCTCTCAAAAGATAAAGTCTAAGCAACGGAAATAAGCTAAGGATAACGTGACGACTCCAAATCCACAGGCGCTTGACCAAGCTCCTGCTCAGTCCTCCATAAAACCTTCGTCACTGAGGTATTCCTCTGGTGATGATTGTTGATTGCAAGGTGAGTACATGAAATACTCCGCAAGCCACACAACAAATATGCAAGTGCACAAGTGTACAAAGGAAGGCATAATAGGGCTCATTTGCCTAAACAACATTTAATAAAGCATTTAAGAGAGTAGTAAAACGATTATGCACTAAACAATATTAATCAACACTGTACAGCTCTCCAAAGCAGTACAGGCCCAACCACCCCCAACCTAGAGCTATCAAAATTCCATCATTTATTATTATTAATAAGTAGGGTGGGAGTAATCACGAAAAATATTGCTAGGTCGCCCATTAACCACGGGCACAGTTATTCAAACAGTTTTACTCTGGCCAGAGGTGTACCAATTTACTTAGAAGACACAACCCCACAACACATTACCGTGCATCTTAATATCACCGTGGTACCTCGGAAAAGAGTTGTGATAGGACCCTCCATGTAACTCGCACAATAGGAGAGCCACCCGTTGGACCACCTATCTCCGGTGGGGTTGATCAGGTTCCTAGGCATAGAGACGGCCCAGTGCCCAAACCATGGTCTTATGACTGTCATGCGTGGACTTATGACTGCCACAACACGCCCTGGTGCCTCCTATTAAACTTGTCACACTTCAGTTCCCACTATTACCCATTCTAGCTTGTGGTTAGTACAAATATTGCTTCGCAACAAGTAGTCCATGAATCGGTCCTTAAGTGTCATGAGCACCACTAGCATTAACCTCAATCCAGGTGCTCACAACCGACCACTTAATCAAGTTTTAGTTGACCATTAAGTGAACACACACGACCTCAGTCGTGAGCTAAACCATCATTTCATGTGAGTCTGATATCATTGGTAATAATTAAGTGAATAGCCCATAAGTTCCACCATAGTTTCTGAGCATGGCTAAGCAGGGTCATAGAATTATTCTAGCTACCTAATAATTAAAGCTAGCTAGTCACAATATTCCCATAGGCACAAATAATAGGTACTCAGAGCAATAAGGCCTTAATCAAAGGTCAAGGTTTTTCCATCCCAATGACATTGTAAAGTAAATGCATATTTGAAGGAAAACATAGTTTTAAACCATAGGTAAAACAACATATTTCATGTGTTAAAGAAATTATTAAACGATTTATGACGTCAGCCCTAGGGAGAGAGAGGGAGTGAGCTGGTGGCTGATGCGTGGGACCCACTGGTAAAAGAGAGAAAGGAGGCGCGCGCACCATAGACCGTGTGCACCGAGGGTTTGGATGGGTTCGGGCGGCTCGGATTAAACTAGAGATTAGATTGGATGGCTAGGACCGAGATTAAACCTGATCGGATTGAATCTCTCGGGACTGACTGGGCAGACACGTCAGACCCGGGGGCTGAGGTGGCACTGGCGTGGCGCTGACGTGGCAGCCACGTCGGCAAGCTGGCAGCGGTGGCACGGGATCCAATGGTCGACGGTGAACAGCGGCGTGGCGAGACACGGCGACGACACAGAAAGGTAGAGGGGATCACGGCGAAGCTCACCAAAGCAAGAATAGCGATGAACGGTGACGGGAAGCGGCCGGTTGGCTTTGAGTCATCGAGGACGGCGGTGCTTCGGTGATCTTTGGCGGCAGTGAAGGGGGCAGCCAGGGTCCTCCTCGGTCCTGCGGTCCTGACAGTGGCAATGATGAGCACCGGCGTCGGCTAGAATGGTGGTGGAGCTCGGCTGGAGTGCGGCGACGGTGGCAAAGCAGATTGAGTGTGGCGCTAGGCGGCTAGGGCTTAGGAGAGCTCTGTCGGTGGTGGAAGGAGGTAGAAGGAGGCATGGGGGTGCTATATATAGCCCGGGGTGGAAGAGATCGGCCCGGGTTCGGCGGGGATACGACGCTGGGATTCTAGGGCTAGGGGTCTGAGTCATAGAGCTCCAAAACTCCAAATCTGAACGCGTTTTGCCCCGGTTTCTTAGGGATTGAGCGGAGGAGGATAGGTGAAGCATTTTCCCTCAACCAATTTGAGAAGAACATGAGAGAAACTATCAGATTTGGGAGAGATTCACGGCAGTGGAGTCGGGTAGGAATAGGGACTCCGTCCTGACCTCAGAGATGAGACAGGGGAGGCGTGGGTGCTAGCAGGCTGTGGGCTGCTCGGCGCGCGCTGGGCGGAGTGAGGCCAAGTGGGCCGTGGGAGGAGAGAGAGAGGAGCTGGGCCGAATACGGCCTAGAGACAGAGAAGGGATTTTCTAATGCTTTTTCATTAAATAAAATGCTGAAATGTTCTTTCATTTATTAAAAATACTCCCCTTGCTCAATTAATTCTTAGAAAAATCCAGGAGCTAAAGGATTAAGCAAAATATTTTATAAAATTTTATATGGGCCAATTTCTATTGAAAATTTTCCCTGATTTTTAGTACTTCACTCCTTGGGCTTTTAAATAAATTCTAAAATTGTTTTTTGACATAATTTAATTGCTTAGAGGAATTTTAGGGTGCGACACCGCCTGGAAAAATAGGTCTATTTTTGCATATGGTTTTCCTAAGAAACCACTATAAAAATCATGATTTTTAGAGGGGGTTTCTTAAGAAAACTACTTGTAAAAATGGATTTATTTTTACAACGGTTCTCTTAAGGAAAGGTCCGTAAAAATCGATTTTCGAGGGCGGTTCTCTTACCTCTTCAAGAAAAACTACCCTTGAAAATTAAATCGAAGCAACACTATTGTAACACTCCTGCCCTAGCATCACCTACAGTGACACCAGAGAGGGAGCACAGCAAAGGATTGGCATGAACCAACTCCCACGGAACCACGTTGCCAGTACCAGTCTTAGGAAACCTTGCTAGTACCTACGGTCAACCGAGATGTACCATAGCAACTAAATAAAATATTTGTATATATATTATACCTTTATAAGTTGTAACTTCGGGCAAGCCCTGAGCAGCAACCTGCAAACAGAACAGTAGCAGAGGAACGATAGCGTAGTGAGAACCCAATCCACAAGCAACGGCTTAGGATTTGGAAAGAAAAGCTAATCTTCACTTCAACATCACTCTTCCTAAAGAAGGGGCTACTGTGGAGGCCATGGGCCATGGGTACCTCAAGGAGGGCAATTATGGCCATTCGGACAGAGGATAGGTCGATCCGTACAATTAGAGATAGAGTAGGACTCGGTTTGATATTACCTTGCATGACAAGAAAAGGGATATAGTCCTAGCTGGATACTCTATGTACTGATAAGGAAAGCCCTTAGTCATATCCGACTGGGATTCTTACCCTGTAATCTTTATCCCTCCAGTATGTAAAGAAATCCCTTCGTCAGAGTCCGACTGGGATTCCTACCATGTAATCCTGTCCCCCGGTATATAAGGAGAGGCAGGGCACCCCCTGAGGGCAACGATCAGAATCTTACCAGAGAAACCTCAAAGGCAATACACCACAACTGGAAGTAGGGTATTACCTCATCTCAAGGGCCCGAACTAGTATAAATTGTTTCGTGTTCCTTTGCAATCCATCAAGTTTAGCTCTCACGAGTAGCCCCATATTCTTATTGCTACAAATGAAGTGCTAATCATCTCTCAAGATTGGCGGACTCCAATTTTCAAATTCCTCTTTCATGACGAACTCCCAGAAGATCGTAGTGAATCTGAGAGAATTAAACGTCAAAGCAAATGTTTTCTTGTAGTCCAAGAAGGCCTTTACCGTCGAAGCACATCTAGAGTCCTCATGCGCTACGTCACACCTGAGGAGGGCAAGCAGATTCTGCAGTCGATCCACTTAGGTATTTGTGGCAACCACGTTGCATCCAGGACATTAATTGGAAAGGCTTACAGACGGGGTTTCTTCTAGCCGACTGCGGTAACAAATGCAAAAGACATAGTTCACACATGCGAGGGATGCAAATTCTATGCAAGGCAAACATAGCTTCCAGCTCAAGAACTTCAAACAATTCCAATCTCTTGGCCCTTTGCAGTTTGGGGGTTTGACATGGTCGGGCCGTTAAAAATAGCACCAGGAGGGTTCACACACTTGTTTGTTGCAGTGGACAAATTCACAAAGTGGATTGAGGCAAAACCTGTTGCTACCATAACAGCGGCGCAGGCAAAGGACTTCATCATGAGTATTTTATACCGATTTAGAGTTCCTAACTGCATCATAATGGACAACGGTACTTAGTTCACTGGTGGCATGGTCTTACAAGGTATCAAGGCTAGGGTATTCGACCGACTACAATCATGTGCAGGGCGGTGGGTACAAGAACTTCCATCTGTTCTCTGGTCTCTAAGAACCACGGTTAGTCGGGCAACAGGACAATCCCCTTTCTTCTTAGTCTATGGTGCTGAGGCTATGTTACCAACCGAGTTGGAGTTCGGCTCTTCGTGAGTTCTGGCCTACTCAGAAGACAAATCAAACAAAGACCGACTGGTCGAACTCTATCAGTTGGAGGAAGCAAGGGACATCGCAGCTATCCAGTCGGCAAGCTATCTTCAAGGCCTACGTCGTTATCACAGTTGGAATGTTCGTGGCCACGTCTTTTTGTGGGAGATCTCATCCTGAGAAGAAAACAAACCACCAAAGACAGGCATAAATTATCCCCTTTATGGGAAGGGCCGTTCATTATCGCTGAGGTAACATGTCTGGGCGCCTACCGACTAAAGACTGAAGATGGTGCCCTAGTTAGCAACTCATGGAATATGAATAAAGTTTTTTCTCTAACTCACTACATCGATTGTCCCAACCGAGTAGTGAGTCTAGGGCTGCAAGTATTATGTGCCTTGTTAATAAAATCCGAGCTTGTTTTATCTAAGTTATGAAGTTCTACAACGATTATGCTAAGTTTGCCCGAGTATAGCTCTCAGAGGTAAATGTTTTCTCTTAAGTTCCTCTCGATCTACTCAGCGCAGACTACATAGTCGGGTAAAGCTAATGATGACTCAAAATAAGCAAGTACTCGGCAGCACTTTACAAGATATTTATGCAAGCCTTTACAAAAGTTATATATGCTCATCAATAGTCACTGACTGCATAATTATTTTGTTTTTACATGCCTAGGTTCCTGGCTATTGCCTCCGCGGTTGGCCTCACCTGGCTGATTAGCTCCAGCGCCTCTTCGGGAGTCGTCCCCTCAGCAAAACCCTCACCAACGGCCTTGATATCTACCCTAGGGTAGATTGATTTGGTCATGGCGAGAGCTTGGGCGACGCCGACAGCTACACGCTCATTGAAGTACTTCTTCAAGATACTAGGGGCTTCGCTTAGGCTTTCTTGCACCTGGGTAACGGTACTGGAGCTGGTCCCGGGATAGTGAGGTTGCATGATGTCCAGGAACCCTTTCATGGATCCAACGAGGACTTCCCATGACTCCTTGATCATCTTGATTTCCTCCATGAAGGCGCCAAACTAAATCTGGGCATTGGGTTTTGAAGCTGTTCAGATGTATCAACAAGAATATTTGTTAGCCGAAACACACAGTCGGAGCAACAAGCAGTCAGGCCAAAATCATTGTCAAACGGGAGACTTACTAGCATAGTCGGCCTCCACCTTGGCTTTGGCCTTCTCCACTTCCTCCAGTTTTTTATCTTGTTTTTCCCTCTCCTTTGCCTGGGCTTTCAGGTCGGCTTCGAGGGCTGCAAATCAAAACAGTCAAGAACTCAAGATTACAGTCAAAACTCAACAAGGCAATCGGGAATCAACAATGTTGGAGAAATCTACTCGGGATTCACTCGGGAGGACAACACAGAAGACTTACTTTTGATCTTTTCAGCTTGGGCCCAGTTTTCATCACTAAGCTTGTCTACCGATCCCCTCAGCCATGTCTCCCTCTCTTGGCTAGTCCGCTCCAGGTCGTCCTTGGCTACCTGGAGCTGGCGCAGTTGTTGGAGCTGGGGGTGAGCTCGGTCAGGACCTTATTCATCTTCTCTGAGTGATCGACGATCTTCTGCTCAGAACAAACCAAGGAAAATCAGAGTCAAACGGCAGAATACCAGACCAACGGAAATTGTTAAGAACCCAACACAGCAAGATTCGCTACATACCTGGACTCCCTTGGATGTAGCGATTGTAGCATGTATAAGATTTCTGTGCTCCCTCGATGCTGCTTGCTCGTCGTGCTCATAGCTCTCTGCAATCCCCCTAGGGTGACCCAATAAAATGTCCTTGGGAAGTTGCACGGAGGGGCTTCGAGCCTAGGGAGATCTCCTTCATCAGAAGACGACGATATTGCCAGCGATGGGGTCCTGGCCCTAAGTTCAACAGCTATAGGATCTTTGGCGATCTGCTCGGGGGCTGGAGCAGCAACTTCGGCTTCAGCAGCTGGGGCAGCCTCTGGAGCAACTGGCGTAATCCCCTTGGGATATATGTCAACTCACTTCCTGCACAATATGCCAAATATCAATACATTTACCATATCATTCAAGATTCTCAGAAGGTTGAAGATATTCTTTATTACCTCTTGGAAGTCTTGAATTTCCACTGAGGAGCTCCAAGAGATGTCGGCAAGGGGCTTGACAACCTACTCGGTGGCGGAGAGCTACTTGCCGTCAGGCCAGTCGGCACGGCAGTCGACGGTGGAGATTTGGCCCTAGTCGGTTCTGTTCCCAATGCGGCCGACTGGGGGGTCGAGGCGCTTGGTGGTGCTGGCCTTGGGCTAGGTGATGATGCCGATCTTGGTCTTGGTAGCCTGGGAGCTAAATCGACAGGGTCCTTGATCTTCAGGCCCCCTGTGCTGCACTCAGCGTTCTTTGTTTCTTCTTGCCCGGGTCTTCAATTGGCTTCTTGTTAGTGATATGCCCTAGAGGCAACATGGAGATGTTATATATATCACATGCTATGTTTATAATGTATTAATTTGTTCCTTGAAATAGACACCATCATTGTTGATCTATGAGTATGTGACTTATTCATGAGACTCTTAATGTCAAATGTTGCTATTTCTAAATGATCCCTGATCATATATCATATGAGGAACAAATATGATTCTAATATCAGCATATGTATTGATTGATGATCATGTCTCATGGATCATGGTATGGAGATACCAAATCGATAATATGGACATATGTTAGTGAACATATGTTGGATAGACCCGCCATGAGATACTGCAGAGATTTCATGTGTCATCAGTTAGTCTCAAGTAGGGTTTATGTAGAGTCCTTAGACTTGAGATCATCATGGTTCCCAACATACGTAGTAGCTTATTTTGGGACTACTAAACACTACTCCGTAACTGGGTAGTCATAAAAGTAGTCTTCGGGTTTGCTATGAAACATGTAGTGGGATATGAATGATCAAGATAGAATTTGCCCCTCCTTATGGGAGAGATATCTCTGGGCCCCTCGATGTAATGGATTATGGAAGTGCATGGCCATGCTACGGTGATTGAGGTGTCAATCACAAGTTTGTAATCCATCATAGGATTGAGAGAGTGATTGAGCTATTAAGAGGATGACACAAGTCTCGCCTTGAGCTCAATCGATATCGTGAGGCAAAGGGATTTGTACATAAGGACATTACAGGTTCAGCCGATATGATCTTTACGTATATTTTGGGGGTAATATGCCTTGCTAGAGGCCGCTATTAACAGGGTGACCAGAAAGGCGTTTCTGGGTCGCGACAAAATATACGTGAATCTACAGGGTCGCACACTTAATGGGTGGGAACACTTATTCGAATGTGATTTGAATATGGGCTCAATTCGGATAGAGGTCCGAGTAGACTCTTACTGGGCCTTGGTCCACGAGGCCCGAGTGAGGAGGTCTATATATAGGGAGACGAGGGGCTGAGGAGTTTCACGTGTGTGTTTTCTGTTAGCCTCGAGCAAAACCCTTGCCGCCACCTTTCGAGCCAAACCCTAGCCACTCACGAGTGCTAGTACACTCGCGATCGGCGTTCCAGCCCCGAACGTGTGGATACCCGTAGAGGCGCTGCTCGTTGTGGCGTTGATCGGCCGGAGATCGACTACTTCCACTACTACCTCGACGCGCGCGTGGTTGGACCGGCTTATCCAACACTTCTTCCGTTGCACTGCGCGTCTAGTGGTAACGATCCACAATCTCTCTCTCGCATGATGTCCTGGTGTGCGCGGTAGAAATTTTTATTTTCTGCTATCGTAGCCTATGCGTACTCCTACACTTCTTCCTAGCCCTCTTGGAGCTAGGTTGGGCAGCAGAAGGGCTGGCTGGCCGCTTCTTTGATTTGGTGGCCGGCTGATTTTGGGAGTCATTATAAAACTCCACACAGTCCTACAAGTATTTCGATGACATACATCATGCATTGCAGAACAATCCAAGACAGAAATCCATAGACATTCATCACAGAAGGATGATAATCCAATATCAATCTTTCAAGATTACCTGTCACCGAGGCCTGCTCTGGCTGTAGGGCGTGGGGGTGCGTTCTTCATCCTCTGTCTCCACTACCCCATTGATGAAGAAGCCGAGTATGGTATCAGTAACCTTGTTCTTGTCGGCTACATCGGGATATTCACGGCTGGGGTCATCCTTGCCTTGGTAATCCCAACCAAAATGGCTTCTGGCCTTTAGTGGCCTAGTCTGACGGTTGAGGAAACACCTTGCCACCCAGGGACCAGTCAGCCCTGTGCTCTTCAGGAGGTCGATCTTTTCCATTAGCCGGTACACTTGCCCCATTTCCTCATACGTTGGCACAAAGGACCAGCTGGATAGGACAATTGGAGGAGAACCGGTGAAAGGGGGCAGAGAAGGCTCTAGGTTTGAGTAGTAAAACCACTCTCTGTGCAAGCCTTTAAGTGATGTCTTCAGAGGAACTGTGGAGGCCATGGGTCCTGGGTACCTCATGAGAAGCATTAGGGCCACTCGGATAAAGGATGGGCCTAACCTTGTAATTAGGGATACAATAGGACTTGGCATACATTACCTTGCATGACAAGGAAAGGATATAGTCCAAGTCGGGCATGTTGTATTCCTAGAAGGAAATCCCATAGTCGGAGTCCGACTGGGATTCCTACTTTGTAACCCTGTCCCTTGGTATATAAAGGGAGGCAGGGCACCCCCTGAGGGCATATCAGAATCTCACCAGAGAAACCTCAAAGGCAATACACCACAACAGGACGTAGGGTATTACCTCATCTCGAGGGCCTGAACCAGTATAAATTGTTCCGTGTTCCTTTGCAATCCATCAAGTTTAGGTCTCAAGAGTAGGCCCATATTCTTATTGCCGATACAAAACATCGACAGTTGGCGTGCTAGGTAGGGGCATCGACGCGATCATCATCAACAAGCCTGATGGATTCAACCACTGGAGTCGACAGCATCAACTTCTTCCCCGGGTAAACAATCACCTTGGGGGCCTTGACTTCGTCACCGACAAGTTCGGCAACCTCAGCCTGTCTAACATGGATCCGATCCGATCGGCCAGGGACCAAACCGACTCCATGCCGGTCGGCCTACGTAACGCTGCAGTGATCCTCGTCGACATGCTGCGGTGATCTCCAACATGCCCGAGTCTAGGGAAAACTCTTTCTTTCGGTGTTTGACGTGGACTCGGCCTCGAGCCAGCTGAGATCAGGCTACGAGATAAGGAGATCGTTAATCTCCCGTTCGGACTCGGCAATGCCGTGGATATCTTCAATCAACATCCGATGCGGCAAACCCGATCCCCTGGAGTTCGACTCGGATACGGCCCAGAGCCGCTTGAGATCGGATCTAGGGAGGTCAGAGTTTTAATCACACCCATCATCTACTCTGATTCTGACTCTAAGTCGGACAGCAGTTCGGAAAGTTTCTCTTCACCATGCGAAACCTTCATGGCGTCCAAGGTCTCAACTCCTACTCAGGAGGCACGCCGACTATGTGATCAACAAGAAGAGGAGGCCCACCGACTATGAGAACAACAAGAGGAAGACGCAAGACGCCTGCATGCCGAGCGCAATGCCCACAATGATGATTTGCACAAGGCTGGGCGGATTGCTCAACAGCAAATCTTTCATACCCGAGTCGGCGACCACGACGTTTTCGTAACTCCTCAATAGAACGTTGTGGCCACTGCAACTCTACTGGATATATTGCACTTTGGGCCTGAACACCAGGCCACCCTGACGATAGTATCACCTTGCTGCATCTCAGCAGTATCAACAGTTGGGTGACACTCTCATACCGATCAACAGGTCGGCATCTCCAACGGCGGTCTTATCTGCCTCAACACGATGCCGAGCGGCTGGCTCCAGTCAGCCGCACACGGAGTTACGCCACACGTCACTCAGCAACCGCAACAATGACTGACGGCACCAACATCAAGATGACTGTCGGGATAACTAGGATGTCCGAGGCCGACTACGACGTGATCTTCGGCAAGACATCAACGCACGATGCTGCGAATGCGAGGAAGACGAGCGTCGCTGACTGGAAGACGAGAACGAGCGCTTTGGCCTCTACCATGAGCGGTTTCACCACTGTAGTCGGAGTCAGAGTCCTTATATAGATGAAGGAGTACCAGCCTTCACCCATGAGCTGCAACTAGTCGACTGGCCATAAGGCTTCACGCCGACTGGAGTTGAAAAATACGATGGGAAGATCAACCCCAAGTCCTGGCTCACAGTTTACACTTTGGCGATCTGAGCAGCTGGAGGAGACCACAAGGCCATGGCTAACTACCTCCCAGTTGCTCTAGCAGACTCGGTGAGGACATAGCTAACTAGACTTCCTATAGGGCCAATTGGCTCCTGGGGAGAAGTCTGGGAATGCTTCATTGCCAACTTCCAAGGAACGTCCGAGAGGCCATCTTCTGACTATGATCTGTATCAGTTGCATCAAAGGAAGAACGAGTCTCTTCGTGATTTCATCAAGAGGTTTTCTAAGAAGAGAAATTCAATCCCAATGATCAAGGACGAGGTCGTCATCACTGCCTTCCATAAGGGAGTCCGAGGTGCCCCGTTCATTGCCAAGTTTACTTGGAAACCTCCCTCTTTTGTCAAGGCTCTTTTTGACATGGCGAACAAATACGTCGACACGGCCAATGCAGTGGCTGAGGCCCTCGACGACAAGAAGGAGCCCCAGCAGAAGGACAAAAAAGACAACGACAAGCCAGCATAGAACAAGTCGGACAACGTGGTGGCTACTGTGGAGCGTACTCAGCCGTGACCCCCGAGGACAGACAAGTACAAAAAAGTGATGAACGGGACATGCCCCTTTCATCCAAAGGGCAAGCACGTGGCTAAGGATTGCTTCATGCTCAAAAAGTTTGCTTTCGAGCAGACTTCAACATCTGGCAGCAATAAAGACAAGGACAAGCCAGACTCGGGCGCAGCCAGTGACTACCAAGATCCCCAGGCTGAGCTCAACCACATCTTTGGAGGGCCGACTGCATACGAGTCTAAGAGGAAGCAGAAGCTCACAGCACGCCAAGTCAACTCAGTCTCTGCAGACACCCCCTAGTACCTGCGTCGGTCAGAAACGCCAATCACGTTTGACCGTGTGGATCACCTGATCGGATTACTCATCCAGGACGCTATCCACTCGTCCTGGACCCAATCATCAGGAGCATCAAATTGAAGAAGGTTCTCATCGATGGAGGCAGCGCTCTCAATATTTTGTTCACCAAGATGCTCGACGAGATGAAGATCCCTAGTTTCGAGCTACAGCCGAGTACAGCGCCCTTCCACGGGGTAATCCCCGGCCTGTCTTCTACTCCACTCGGACAGATAACTCTACTAGTTACTTTTGGCACACGGGATAATTTCCGCACCGAGAATATCTGCTTTGAGGTTGCTGACTTTGAGACCGTGTATCATGCGATACTCGAACAGCCAGCACTAGCCAAATTGATGGCGGTGCCGCATTATACATACATGATACTTAAGATGCCAGGACCAGCCGGAGTGCTTTCTCTTCGTAGCGATGTGAAGCAAGCCTTCACCTGCAACAAGGAGAGCTACGAGCTGGCCCAATCTCAAGAAGTGGCAGTTGGGCGCAACAACATCGGACTAGCCACCACAACAGCAAGCGAGGACGATCAAGTTTTGGCAAAAAAGCAGCCAAGTCAGGAATTTCAGCGGACTCTGAAACAAAAAAGATCCCCTTGGACCGGACTCAGAAACTGCTCTTATCGGGACCGGACTCGGCCCCAAATAGGAAGACGAGCTCGTCACCTTCCTCTAGGCGAACAGGGATATATTTGCTTGGGCTTCGCACAGGACCACAAAGATGCTATTCGGGAGGAGATAACCAAGCTCCTTGCAGCCGGGTTCATCAGAGAGGTCTATCACCCGGATTAGCTGGCAAACCCAGTCTTTGTCCAGAAGAACAACAGTAAATGGTGCATGTGCGTCGACTACACTGACTTGAATAAGGCGTGCCCTAAAGACCCATTTGGTCTACCTAGAATAGATCAGGTGGTGGATTCAACTGCGGGGTGTGAACTTCTTAGCTTTCTCGACTGTTACTCGGGATATCACCAAATCAGCTTGAAGGAGGTGTCGATGTTTTACACCGGCAATATGAATATGGGGCTACTCGGTGGATGGAAACTCGGTGGATTGCAAAGGAACACGGAGAGATTTTATACTTATTCAGGCCCTTGATGCGAGGTAATACCCTACGTCCAGTTGGGATGTATTCCTTTGAGGATTATGATGGTGGTTCTGATGAACTCTTGATGATCTTCTGCCCTCAGGGGGTGCCCTGCCTCCCCTTATATACTAGGGGACAGGGGTACAAGGTAGGAGTCCCAACCGGATACGGCCAAGGGATCTCCTCTTAGAGATACAATTTACCCGACTAGGACTGTATATTCCTTTTTGTACAAGGCAAAGTATGCCGGGGGCTACTATATCTCTAATTACAAGGTTAGGCCCATCCTCTATCTGAGTGACCCATATGCTTGTGATGAGGTACCCGGGGCCCATGGCCTCCACAGGAGGAGGACTGCCTAAAGACTTCTTTCATTAGGCCATTTGGAGCATACTGCTATGTCACTATGCCGTTCGGGTTGAAAAACACTG
Source organism: Oryza meyeriana var. granulata (assembly GCA_003991445.1). Lineage (NCBI taxonomy): Eukaryota > Viridiplantae > Streptophyta > Magnoliopsida > Poales > Poaceae > Oryza > Oryza meyeriana. The sequence continues at coordinate 65,324 of RYFJ01001643.1, forward strand.
GAGCAATATATCAACGAGCAATTCAGCAGTGTTTACACACTCAACTCGGGTGCAACGTGGAGGCGAATGTCGATGACGTGGTGATCAAGACAAAATCCAAGGAAGACCTCATCACCGACTTGGGAGAAACTTTCCAAAGCCTTTGGAGATTCAAGATGAAGTTGAATCTGGATAAGTGCGCCTTCAGTGTACCGTCCGGAAAGCTACTTGATTTCATCGTATCACATCGAGGCATTGAGGCCAATCTAGAGAAAATCAACGCTATCATGAACATGGCACCCCAACTAGCCAAAAGGATGTCCAAAAGCTGACAGGCTGCATGGTGGCACTTAGCCGATTCATCTCCTGACTTGGTGAATGGGGCATGCCCTTTTTCAAACTATTGAAGAAAGCGGACAATTTTCAATGGACACCCAAAGCCCAGCAAGCCTTCAAAGACTTCAAAAACTTTCTCACATCATCACCAGTGTTGGCATCACCTATGCCCTAGGAATCACTACTGTTATACCTGGCGGCAACCACTCAGGTAGTCAGCACAGTGCTGGTAGTTGAAAGAGCGGAGCCATGGCATATATAAAAAAAAATACAAAGGCCAATCTACTTCGTCAGCGAGGTCCTAACCGACTCTAAGATGATATATCCTCAAGTCCAGAAGCTGTTATATGGCCTATTCATTACTGTCTGGAAGTTGGTGCACTATTTTCAGTCGCATAAAGTCACTATTGTCACATCGTATCCACTCGGGGACGTCCTACACAACCGCGAGGCCACTGGCAGAATTGCTAAATGGGAACTCAAGTTGATGGTGTTTGACATCATCTTTCAACCATGGACAGCAATCAAATCTCAAGCTCTAGCCGACTTCGTGGCCGAGTAGACGAAAGTCCAGACAACTACAAATACGGACAAGCTAGAGTACTGGACAATGTATTTCGACGGTTCTCTACGGATCGGTGGTGAAGGGGTTGGCATCGTGCTGACGTCACCTACTGGCGAAAAGCTAAATTACGTTCTCCAGATTCACTTTCCGGCTTCCCACAATGTTGCTGAGTACGAGGCACTCATCCACGGGCTCCGTATTGTCATATCACTTGGCATCAGCCGACTGGTCGTACGTGGGGATTCTCAACCCGTGGTCAACCAAGTCATGAAAGACTAGACATGTCACGACGATAATATGGCGGCATATTGTCAGGAAGTACGAAAGCTGGAAAACAAGTTCGATGGGTTGGAAATAACACATGTGCTACGACAATACAATGAAGCTACAGACGAATTAGCCAACATGGGATCCAAGCAAGAAGTAGTTCTGTCTGGGATTTTTGTCGAGCAACTATTGGAGCTATCAGTCAAGAAGAAACCAGTGCTTGAACAGTCGGGGACTGAACCTACCCTGGCGATAAATGAAGTGCTAATCATCTCTCAAGATTGGCAGACTCTATTTTTCAAATTTCTCTTGGACGACGAACTCCCAGAAAATCATAGTGAAGCCGAACAGATCAAACGTCGAAGCAAATGTTTCCTTGTAGTCAGAGATGACCTGTACCGACGAAGCGCATCCGGAGTCCTCATGTGCTGCGCCACACCCGAGGAGGGCAAGCAGATTCTGCAGTCGATCCACTCGGGCATTTGTGGCAACCATGCTGCATCCAGGATGTTAGTCGGAAAGGCTAATAGGCAGGGTTTTTTCTGGCCGACTGCGGTAACAGATGCTAAAGACATAATTCGCACATGCGAGGGATGCCAATTCTGTGCAAGGCAAACACATCTTCCAATTTAAGAACTTCAAACAATTCCAATCTCTTGACCCTTTGTAGTTTGGGGGCTTGACATGGTTGGGCCGTTCAGAAAAGCGCCAGGAGGGTTCACACACTTGTTCGTCGTAGTGGACAAATTCACAAAGTGGATTAAGGTAAAACCCGTTGCTACCATAACAGCGGCGCGGGCAAAGGACTTCATCATGAGTATTTTATACCGATTTAGAGTTCCTAACCACATCATGATGGACAACGGTACTCAGTTCACTGGCGGCGTGTTTTAAGATTTCTGTTACGACTTTGGCATCAATATCTATTATGCTTCTGTGGCACACCCATGGAGTAATGGGTGGGTCATGTGTGCCAATGGCATGGTCTTACAAGATATCAAGGCTAGGGTGTTCAATTGACTACAACCATATGCAGTGCGGTGGGTATAAGAACTCCCATCTGTTCTCTGGTTTCTAAGAACCACGGTTAGTCGGGCAACAGTGCAATCCCCTTTCTTCCTAGTCTATGGTGCTGAGGCTATGTTACCAACCGAGTTGGAGTTCGGCTCTCCGCGAGTTCAGGCCGACTCAGAAAACAAATCATACAAAGACCGACTGGTTAAACTTGATCAGTTGGAGGAAGCAAGGGACATCGCAACAATTCAGTCGGCAAGGTATCTTCAAGGCCTGCGTCGTTATCACAATCAGAATGTTCGTGGCCGTGCCATTTTGCTGGGAGATCTCGTCTTGAGAAAAATATAAACCACCAAAGATAGGCATAAACTATCCCCTTTATGGGAAGGGCTATTCATTATTGCTGAGGTGACATGTCCGGACGCCTACCAACTAAAGACTAAAAATGGTGCCCTAGTCAGCAACTCATGGAATATAGAACAGCTATGTCCTTTCTATACCTGAGTCTTGTATTTCCTTTATACATATGAATAAAATTTTTTTCTCTGACTCACTACGTCGCTTGTACCAACCGAGTAGTGAGTTGGGGGCTGCATGTATTATGTGCCTTGTTAATAAAATCCAAGTTTGTTTTGTCTAAGTTATGAAGTTCTACAACAATTATGCTAAGTTTGCCCGAGTATAGCTCTTAGAGGTAAACGTTTTTTCCTAAGTTTCTCTCGATCTACTCGGCATAGACTGCATAGTCGGGTAAAACTAATGACGACTCAGAATAAGCAAGTACTTGGCAACACTTTAGAAGATATTTATACAAGCCTTTACAAAAGTTATATATGCTTATCAATAGTCACTGACTGCATAATCGTTCTGTTTTTACATGCCTAGGTCCTTGGCTATTGCTTCCGCGGTTGGCCTCACCTGGCTGATCAGCTCCAGTGCCTCTTCGAGAGTTGTCCCCACGGCAAAAGCCTCACTAATAGCCTCGATATCTAACCTAGGGTAGATCGATTTGGTCATGGCGAGAGCTTGGGTGACGCCACAGCTACACGCTCATCCGAGTACTTCTTCAAGATACTCGGAGCTTCGCTTAGGCTTTTTGCACCTGGGTGACGGTACTGGAGCTGGTCCCGGGATAGTGAGGTTGCATGATGTCTAGGAGCCCTTTCACGGATCCGATGAGGACTTCCTGTGACTCCTTGACAATCTTGATTTCCTCCACAAAGACGTTAAACTAAACCTGGGCATTGGCTTTTGAAGCTATTCAAATGCATCAACAAGAATATTTGTTAGCTGAGATACGCAGTCGGAGCAACAAGCAGTCGAGCCAAGATCATTGTCAAGCGGGAGACTTACTAGCATAGTCGGCTTCCACCTTGGCTTTGGCCTTCTCCACTTCCTTCAGCTTTTCGCCTTGTTTTTCCCTCTCCTTTGTCTGGGCTTTTAGGTCGGCTTTGAGGGCTGCAATCAAAACAGTCAAGAACTCAAGATTGCAGTCAAAACTCAACAAGGTAGTCGGGATTCAATAATGCTGAAGAAATCTACTCGGGATTTACTTGGGAGAATAACACAGAAGACTTACTTCTGATCTTTTCAGCTTGAGCCCAGTTTTTATCTCTGCGCTTGTCTACCGATCCCCTTAGCCATATCTCCCTCTCTTGGCTAGTCCACTCCAGGTCGTCCTTGGCTACCTAGAGCTGGCGCAAGCATTGGACCTGGGGGGTGTCGATGTTTTACACCGGCAATATGAATATAGGGCTACTCATCGGATCGAAACTCGGTGGACTGCAAAGGAACACGGGGAGTTTATATTGGATCAGGCCCTCGATGTGGGGTAATACCCTACGTCCAGTTGTGGTGTATTCCTTTGAGGATGTATGATCTGATCTTTATGATCTTGCCCTTAGGGGGCGCCCTGCCTCCCCTTATATACTGGGGGACAGGGTTACAAAGTAGGAGTCCCGGCCGGACTACGGCAAAAGGGATCTCCTCTTAGAGATATAACCTGCCTGACTAGGACTGTATATTCCTTATCGTACAAGGTTAAGTCTGCCGAGCTCTATCATATCTCTAATCACAAGGCTAGGCCCATCCTCTGTCCGAGTGGCCCATATGCTTGTCATGAGGTACTTGGGCCCATGGCCTCCACAGCAGCCCCTGAGACCTTCATAGTTGAGTCACAGCTGATGCCAAGTGCTCATCCTCCACGGTGAAGATTGCCCGAGTGTATTGCTCCCGAGTACTCTTTCCGAGTGCTTCTTGTTCCCGAGTCCTGCTTCATGTCAGCTGGCAGCGAGGCTATGAAGGGTTCCATGTAGAAGTATGAAATAGTGTGCGCCGAATAGGTGCACATATTAGGTGTAGCCCCTGACTTTGTGCTTATTTGTGAAACAATTAAACGTAAAGTCAAAGATCTTTAATCTTGTAGTCTTTCCCGAGTAGTGTACTACTGGTATATAGGACTCTTCAGCATCATGTCAGCCGGAATGATTTTTTATAGTCTTTCCCGAGTAGTATGTCACTCAGAAATTAGACTCTTCAGCTTCATGTCAGCTGGAAAAATGTTTATAGTCTTTCCCGAGTAGTATACCACTCGGAAGTTAGACTCTTCAGTGTCATGTCGGCTGAAAAAATATTTGCTCGTGGCAATTGTTGGCCAAGCATGTAGGCCGAGTACCACTTTATAATTTTAATCCAATATGTCGTCAGGTGTACTTGAGAAATACCTGCATCCCTGATTTTAATGAAGACCAGCTTGTGACCCTTATAAGGATATATCCTCAATACCTGGCGGATAATACAGATACCCGAACACATGTTTCAGCAATTAGGCCTTCATGAAGCATATCTGATTACCCAATCGGTTCCTATGGATTGCACCAGCACTGTGATTTTAACACAGCCAGCGAGCAGCCCATATTGAGTGTGCTACTATAGAAACTCATATCTTGGTGGCCTAGTACCGACTTTGCAGGCCCAAGCCCACTTATCAGTACAGGCTCTATAAAGGAGGGGAGAGAGAGAAAAGATTCCCTCATCTTCTCCAATCCACCAATCGTTTCGTCTTCCAGCTTCCGCGCTGAAATTTTGCCCCTCGCCTCGCTAGGGTTCGCCATTGCTAGCGCTTCCTCCTTGAAACTCGGGCGATCCCATTCCTCCGCATCCATTCCAAGTCCTCAATCACATTTCCCCCAAATTTCCTCGCCTTGAGCCATGCCAAGAGCGTCAGAAATCCTAGAGATGACTGATGAGTCTTGGCTGACTTCGGATTGCGGGTCGACTAAGCTGAAGCATCTGGAGAGGTTGTTGAGACTGTAGAACTGTGAAGACATCCATTGGCGTCCGGCGGAAGGGGAATCGATTCCAGTACCCCAGGCTGGTGAGACTGTAGTTTTTGCCTCTTTCTTTGACCGGGGCCTTTCTCTTCCATCTTCGGATTTTCTTCACCAGTTTCTTGCCTTCTACGACCTAGAGTTGGTGAATCTGAATCCCAACTCGATCTTGCAAATCTCTATCTTTCCAACTCTGTGCGAGTGTTTTCTGGGTGTGGAGCCCCATTTGAATTTATTTAGATATTTGTTCCACATCAAACCCTAGCCCTCCAAGAGCAAAGTCCTAGTGATTGGGGGGGGGGGGGCGGTATCCAGCTTAGGAGCGAAGTGAAGAAGATTTATATCCATGTCCCCTTGAAATCCTCCCTCAAAGGTTGGCATAGGGAGTAGTTTTATTGTTCTGATCTTGAACCACGCCTCCCCCTTTTCACTGGTCTGCCTCTGGTAGTTGTGTCCAACTAGTCATCTGTGCCCAGTTTTGAGGAGATGGGCCAGGTATATATGCTGATCGACAAGATTGATAAGCTGAAGAGCTCCGGATTGACTGGTCCATGGGTGGCCAGGCATTTCTTGACTCGTCACATCAAGCCGCTAAAGCTGAGTGCAAAAATTTCGGCTAGGATTATGAGGGCAAAAATGATCCCAGCCGAGAATATCCCGACCTGACCGACAAGCACAAGGTGACCGACATCCTACTTGATTATTTCGCCAGCGGAGTGATTGAGACAGAAGATGCCGAGCATGCCACGTTGGCTTACAGCCTAAAAAAGCCTTGTCCAGAGGTAACTCTTGTTGATGTTAGCTTGCTGTCCATCTGTGATGAACACTTGTAGATGTGTATCAAGGATAGCTCTGCAATGTGTGATGTATGTTGTTAAACCGCTTGCAGGCATGTAAGGAGTTTGATGAAGACTCCTAAACTTTGTCGGTCGTGAAATCGAAGAAGAGGCCGTTGAGTCCTTCTGCCGCCCAGCCCAGCTCCAAGAGAGCGGGGAAGAAACCTGTTGAAGATCCGAGCAAGAAAAGGATTAATAGGCCGAGTGCAGCAGCTGGGAGCCTGAAGATTAAAGACACTGCTAGCGCAATTCCCAGGCCGCCGAGTCCAAGGCCGAGACCGGTGCCAAAAGGCTCAGCAACATCGAGCCCAAGGGCGGCATCGCCGAGTACGAGGTCATCAACGAGCCATAAGGTGGCGCCACCGAGCATCCCAGCGTCCCAGCCAGCGGCACCAGAAACTAGGCCGACTAGGACAAGGACGCCACCACCGATTGCCGCGCCATCCAGCCCAACAGTTGGCAGCCCTCCACTGCCGACAGCTGGAACTCCCGGATGGAAGTACAAAACCTCCAAGAGGTAAGTAACTTTTGGATCTTCTAAAAATCTTGTTCAGTATAGTATTATCTTGATGTCTGACTCATCATGCAGGAAACGGGCCAATATCGATCTCAAGGAGACCACATCGGCTACTCCTGTTGTCGAGCCAGCCCTAGCCGAGCCAACCCTAGCGAGCTCATCTGCCAAGCCGATGACTATCCCAGCCGTAGAGACTGAGGCGGTCCCGACAGCAGGGCCGATAGCGCCGGCTGACCAAGGGGTAGATACTGAAATTGTTGTTCCAGCCCCCGAGCGAGTCCCTGAAGCCCCATCAGCTACCGAGTCAGGTGCCAGGACCGTGTCGCCGTCTGTGTCTTCGTCGTCTTTAGAGGAGACGAATCTTCCCAAGCTCGAAGCCCCTCACCGCAGGTTCCTGAGAACATTCCACTGGGTAACTCCCAAGGGAACTGCGAAATGCTATGAGCACGATGAAGAGGCCGTGGAGAGGGAGCGTGAAGTTCTTCTTCGCGCCGCCATTGCCGCGTCCCAGGGGGTCCAGGTGTGTAGCGAGCCTCGCAATGTTGAGTTCTCGATGATTTCCCTTATTTCTGGTATTCCGCCACTTAACTCTGCTTTGCTCTATTTTACCCCGAGCAGAAGATTGTCGACCGCTCGGAGAAGATAAACGAGATCCTGACCCAGCTTGCCCCACAGCTCCAACGATTGGGCCAGCTCCAGACCTCGAAGGCCAACTTGGAGCGGTCTAGCCAGGAGAGGGAGACTTGGCTGAGGGGAGCAGTTGACCAACTCAGGGGTGAGAATTGGGCTTTAGCCGACAAGATCAGAAGTAAGTCTCCTGTGTTTGTCTTCCCGACTAAGTCCCATGTATATTTCTCCAGCTTTGTTTTTTCCCGACTGCACAGTTGTGTCTTGACTGTAATCTCGAGCTCTTGACTATTCTGATATACAGCCCTCGAAGCTGAGTTGAAGACCTGGACAGAGGGGGAAAACAAGCTGAAGGAGGTCGAGAAAGCCAAAGCCAAACTCGAGAAAGTCAAGGCCGAGCTGGAAAGGGCCAAAGGCAAACTTGAGAAAGAAAAGACCGAACTGGAGAAGGCCAAAGCCAAAGTGAAGGCCAACTACGAAAGTACGTCTTCCCTCTGACAATGATCTTAACCAATCCTTTGACTACTCTGACTGCTGTTTTGGCTGACAAGTTTACTTGCCAATGAATTTGGGCAACTGCAAGAGCCAATGCCCAAACCCAGTTTCAAGCCTTTGCAGAGGAGATCAAGGTCGTCAAGGTGTCACAGGAGATTCTTGCTGAATCCGTGAAAGGGCTCCTTGACATCATGGATCCTCACCACATGGGAACCAGCTCCAACACGGTCTCCCAGGTGCAGGCGCGCCTCAACAGAGCCCTGAGTATCCTGAAGAGGTACTCGGATGAGCGTGTTGTCGTCGGCGTGGCCCAGACCCTTGTGATGACCAAGTCGATCTACCCCAGGGCAGATCTTGAGGCCATCGGTGAAGGGTTTGCCGAAGAGACAACACCTGAGGAGGCGTTGGAGTTGATCACCCAGGCAAGGCCGACTGCAGAGGCGATCACCAAGGACCTGGGAATGTAAGGACAATCCATCATGCAGTCTGTGTATATAAAGTCTTTTGTAAGGACATGTGTAAATATATGTGCAATGCTGCCGAGCTCTGAGGTTTTACTTAGTTGTCATTAGCTCTACTCGACTATATGGTCTACGCCGAGTTAGTCTATAGGAACTTAATAAAATCGTTCACCGTAGAAAGCTGTACTCGGGCAAACATGACAAAGTCGTTGCAGAACTTCATAACTTAAGTAAAACAGGCTCGTATATTATTGACAAAGCACATATAATACATGCAGCCCCCGACTCACTACTCAATTGGAACAAGCGGTGTGGTGAGTTAGAGAAAAACTGTACACATGGAAAGGTATAAAACTCAGGTATAGAAAGGACGTAGTTGTTTTATATTCCATGAGTTGCTGACGAGGGCACTGTCTTCGGTCTTCAGTCAGTAGGCGCCTGGCCGTGTAACTTCAGTGATAATGAACGGCCATTCCCATATTGGGGATAGTTTATGCCTGTCTTTGGTGGTTTGTATTTTCCTCAAAACGAGATCCCTGACCGAAAAGGCGCAGCCACGGACAATGCGATTGTGATAATGACGCAGGCCTTGAAGATACCTTGCTGACTGGATTATTGCGATGTCCCTCGCTTCTTCCAATTGATCTAGTTTAACCAATCAGGTATTGTTTGATCCATCTTCTGAGTAAGCCCGGACTCGCGGAGAGCCAAACTCTAACTCGGTTGGTAACACAGCCTCAGCACCATAGACTAGAAAGAAAGGGGATTGCCCTGTTGCCCGACTAACCGTGGTTCTTAGAGACCAGAGAACAGATGGGAGTTCTTATACCCACCGCCCTGCATATGGCTGTAGTCGGTCAAATATCCTGGCCTTGATACCTTGTAAGACCATGCCATTGGCATGCTCAACCTGCCAATTGCTCCGCGGGTGTGACACAGACACATAACAGATCTTGATGCCGAAGTCATCACAGAAATCTTGAAATACGCCACCCGTGAACTGAGTACCGTTGTCCGTTATGATGCGGTTAGGAACCCTGAATCGGTATAATATACTCATGATGAAGTCCTTTGCTCATGCCGCTGTTATGGTAGCAACGGGTTTCGGCTCGATCCACTTCGTGAATTTATCCACTGCGACGAACAATTGTGTGAACCCTCCTGGCACTTTCTTGAAAGGCCCGACCATGTCAAGCCCCCATATTGCAAAGGGCCAAGAGATTGGGATTGTTTGGAGTTCTTGGGCTGGAAGATTTGTTTGTCTTGCATAAAACTGACAACCCTCGCAAGTGCGAACTATGTCTTTAGCATATGTTATTGCTATTGGCTAGAAAAATCCCTCCCTGTAAGCCTTTCCAACTAACGTCCTGGATGCGGCATGGTTGCCACATATGCCCGAGTGGATCGATTGTAGAATCTACTTGCCCTCGTCGGGTGTGACGCAGCGCATGAGGACACCGGATGCACTTCTTCGGTACAGGTCTTCTCCGACGACTAGGAAACATTTGCTTCGACATTTGATTTGTTTGGCTTGAATGCGATCTTCTAGGAGTTCATCTTCCAAGAGGAATTTGAGAACAGGAGTCCGCCAATCTTGAGATATGACCAATACTTCTTTTGTGGCCAGGGTAGGTTCCGCCCCCGACTGTTCTGGCACTGGTTTCTTCTTGACTGATGGCTCCATTAGTTGCTCAACAAAGATCCCAGTTGGGACCACTTCTCGCTTGGATCCCATGTTTGCCAATTTGTCTGCAGCATCGTTGCATTGTCGTAGGACATGAGTTATTTCTAGCCCGTCGAACTTGTTTTCCAACTTTCTGACCTCTTGACAGTATACCACATGGTATCGTCAAGACATGTCTAGTCTTTCATGACTTGGTTGACCACGAGTTGGGAATCTCCACGCACAACCAGTCAGCAGATGCCGAGTGATATGGCAATGCGGAGCTTGTGGATGAGTGCCTCGTACTCGGCGACATTGTGGGAAGCCGGGAAGTGGATCTGGAGAACGTAATTGAGTTTTTCACCGGTTGGTGACGTCAGTACGACGCCGGCCCCTGTGCCGCCGATCTGTAGAGAACCATCGAAGTACATTGTCCAGTACTCTAGCTTGCCTGTTGTTGTAGTCGTCTGAATTTCTGTCCACTCGGCCACAAAGTCAGCTAGAGCTTGTGATTTGATTGCTGTCTGTGGCTGAAAGGTGATGTCGAATGCCATCAACTCGAGTGCCCATTTAGCGATTCAGCCGGTGGCCTTGCAGTTGTGGAGGACGTCTCTGAGTGGATACGATGTGACCACCGTGACTTGATGCGATTGGAAATAGTGCACCAACTTCCGGACAGTGATGAGTAGGCCATAGAGCAGCTTCTGGACCTGCGGATATCTCATCTTGGAGTCGGCAAGGACCTCGCTGACGAAGTAGACTGGCCGTTGAACTTTTTGTATGTGACCCGGCTTGGATTGCTCGACCACTAGCACCGTGCTGACGACCTGAGTGGTTACCGCCAGATACAACATTAATGGCTCTTGGGGCATAGGCGATGCCAACACTGGTGGTGATGGGAGAAATTTCTTGAAGTCTTCGAAGGCTTGCTAGGCTTCGGGAGTCCATTGAAAATTATTTACTTTCTTCAGTAACTTGAAGAAGGGCATGCCCCGTTCGCCTAGTCGGGAGATAAATCGGCTGAGAGCCACCATTCAGCCTGTCAGCTTCTGGACGTCCTTCTGGCTTGTCGGGGGTGCCATGTTCATGATTGCGTTGATTTTCTCTGTATTAGCCTCGATGCCTCGATGCGAGATGATGAAGCCGAGTAGCTTGTCGGATGGCACACCGAAGGCGCACTTTTTCGGGTTCAACTTCATCTTGAATCTTCAAAGACTGTGGAAGGTTTCCTCCAAGTCGACGATGATGTCTTCTTTGGACTTTGTCTTGATCACCACGTCATCGACATATGCCTCCACATTGTGCCCGATCTGAGTATGTAGACATCGCTGAATTGCTCGTTGATACGTTGCTCTAGCGTTTTTTAAACCAAACGGCATAGTGATGTAGCAGTATGCGCCAGATGGCGTGATGAATGACATCTTTAGGCAGTCCTCCTCCTTCAAGCTGATTTGGTGGTATCCCGAGTAACAGTAGAGAAAGCTAAGAAGTTCACACCCCGCAGTTGAATCCACCACATGATCTATTCTCAGTAGACCAAATGGATCTTTGGGGCATGCCTTGTTTAAGTTGGTGTAGTCAACGCACATGCGCCATTTACCATTCTTCTTCCGGACCAGGACTGGGTTTGCCAGCCAATCCGGGTGGTAGACCTCTTTGATGAACCCGGCTGCGAGGAGCTTAGTTATCTCCTCCCAAATATCATCTTTACAGTCCTGTGCAAAGTGCCATAGCCGTTGCTTGACTGGCTTGGCGTCTGTCTTGACATTGAGGGTGTGCTCGACCACCTCCCTTGGTACCCTAGGCATGTCGGAAGGTTTCCAGGCGAAGATGTCCTTGTTTTCCTAGAGGAAGGTGACGAGCACGTATTCCAATTTGGGGTCAAGTCCGGTCCCAACTAGAGCAGTCTTGGAGGGGTCGGAAGGGTCCAGGGGGATCTTCTTCATGTCAGAGTCCGCTGAAATTCCTGACTTTGCTGCTTTTTTCGCCGGAACTTGGTTGTCCTCCACTTCTGTTGTGGCGGCTTGCCGAATGCTGTCGCGTCCAACTACCGCTTCTTGAGACTGAGTCAACTCGCAGCTCTCTTTGTCACAAGTGAAGGCTTGCTTGACGTTGCTGCGAAGGGAGAGAACTCCGGCTGGCGTAGGCATCTTGAGCACCATGTAGGTATAGTGCGATATCGCCATGAATTTGGCATGCGCTGGCCGTCCGAGTATCGCGTGGTACGCAGTTTCGAAGTCGGTGACCTCGAAGTAGATATTTTCTATGCGGAAGTTATCCCGCGTGCTAAAGGTGACTAGCAAAGTTATCTGCCTGAGGGGTGTTGAAGATAGGCCGGGAATTATCCCGTGGAAGGGCGCCGTACTCAGCCGCAGTTCTGAACGAGGGATTTTCATCTCATCCAGGGTCTTGGTGAAGAGGATGTTGAGCGTGTTCCCTCCATCTATGAGAACCTTGTTCATCTTGATATTTTTGACGACCAGGTCCAAGACAAGTGGGTAGCGTCCCAGGTGTGAAACCTGGTCTGGATGGTCTGCGCGATTAAACGTGATGGGTGTTTCTGACCAGCGCAGATATTTTGGGGCATCTGCTGTAGAGACCAAGTTGATGTCGCTACTAGCTTCTGTTTCCTCTTGGACTCGTATGCAGATGGCCCTCCGAAAATATGGTTGAGCTTAGCCTGGGAATCTTGATAATCGCCGGCTGCGCCCGGATCTGGCTTGTATTTGTCCTTGTTGGCGCCAGATGTTGAAGCCTGCTCGGAGGTAACCTTCTTGAGCATGAAACAGTCCTTGGCCGCATGTTTACACTTAGGATGAAAGGGGTAGGGCCCATTCATCACCTTCTGGTACTCGTTGTTCCTTGGGGGTCACAACCGAGTCCACTCCATGTTGGCCACCATGTATTTTGACTTCCGCTTGTGGCTGCCGGATTTATTCTGTGCTGGCTCGTTGTCGGCTTTTGCCTTTTGGTCCTTTTGCTGGGACTCTTTCTTTTCATCAAGGGCCTCAGCGACCAACTCGGCCGAGTCGGCGTACTTGTTCGCCATATCGAAGAGAGCCCTGACAGAGGTTGGAGGCTTCCGAGTAAATTTTGTGATGAACGAGGTGTCCTTGACTCCCTTGCGGAAGGTGGCGATGACGACCTCGTCCTTGATCATAGGGATCGAGTTGCGCTTCTCAGAGAACCTTTTGATGAACTCGCAAAGAGACTCGTTCTTTCTCTGGTGCAACTGGTAGATATCGTGCTTGGAAGACGGTCTTTCATAAGTCCCCTGGAAGTTGGTTATGAAGCGTTCCCGGAGTTGCCCCCAGGAGCCGATTGATCGTCTTGGGAGCCCTGTTAGCCATGTCCTCGCCGAGTCGGCTAGGGCGACCAAGAGGTAGTTAGCCATGGCTTTATGGTCACCTCTAGCAGCTCGGATTGCCAGAGTGTATACGGTGAGCCAGGACTCGGGATTGGTCTTGCTGTCGTATTTTTCGATTCCCATAGGCTTGAAGCCCGACGGCCAGTCGACCTCTTGTAGCTCCTGGGTGAAGGCGGGTATGCCTTCGTCTGTGTGAGGGCTCTAGCTCCGGTCGCGGTGGTGGAATCGCTCGTGGTGGAGACCGAAGCGCTCATACTCATCCTCCAGTCAGCGGTGCTCGTCGTTTTCGCGTTGGCGGCGCCGAGCGTTGATGTCTTGACGGAGATCATGTTGCAAACGGACTCAGAGATCTTGGTTGAACCGGCGATCATTCTGGGGACGCCGCCAATTGCTGTTGTTTGGGTTGCCAAGAGATGTTGACTCCGTGTACGGCTGACTTGAGCCGGTTGCCCGGTGTCATGCTGATGCAGATGAGATCACTGCTGGGGAACCCGACTGGTTGGTCGGTATAAGTGTATCACCCGACTGCTAGTGCTGCTTATATGCAGCAGCTGTAATCATGGCCTTGATTCTTGCTATAGTTGTGGTGGCCTGATGATCAGGCCCGAGCTGGAGTATGTCCAGCAGGGTTGCTGCGGCCACGACGTTCTGTTGTGGCATGACGAAGATGTCATGGTCGCCCAGCCCTGTGTAGCTCGTTGTTGCGAGCCTCACGTTCGGCCTCCTCTTAATGTCACAGTCGGCGGGCCTCCTCTTCTTGTTGCTCTTGTACTCGGCGCACCTCCTGTGGGGGGGTTGAAGCCATGAAGATTTCTCGGGGTAGAAGGAAGCTTGCCAGACTAGTGTCCAAACTTGTGTTCGAACTATTGTCCGACTTGGAGTCAGAATCCGAGTAGTTCATCGGGGTGATGATGACTCCGACCTCCCTAGATCCAATCTGGAACGGCTCTGGGCCATGCCCGAACTGAACCGTAGAGGATCGGGTCTGCCACGTGGGATGTAGATTGTAGATGTCCGCGGCATCGCCGAGTTTACATGGGAGATTGATGATCTCTCCCCTTCCTAGCCTAACCCGGGCCGGCTCAAGGCCGAGTCCAAGCCGAACGCCGAAGGAGAGAGTTGTCCTGAGACCCGCGGAGGTAGTAGATCGCCGCAGCAAATCGACGAGGGTGGCTGCAGCGTCGGGTGGGCCGACTGGCACGGAGTCGGCCTGTTCCTCGGCCGATCGGATCTGGTCCAAGTCAGCCAAGGTAAGGTTGACGAACTTGTCGGCGACGAAGTTGAGGCTTCCGAATGTAATCGTGTCTCCAGGGGAGAATTTGCTGCTGTCGACTCCTGTTGTCGAATCCATCGAGCTTGTTGAGGTTGATCTCATCGAAGCCCCTACCTGGCGCGCCAACTATCAATGTTTTACATTGGCAATATGAATATAGGGCTACTCATTGGATCAAAACTCGGTGGACTGCAATGGAACACGGGGAGTTTATATTGGTTCAGGCCCTTGATGTGAGGTAATACCCCATGTCCAGTTGTGGTGTATTCCTTTGAGGATGTATGATCTGATCTTTATGATCTTGCCCTCAGGGGGCGCCCTACCTCCACTTATATACTGGGGGACAGGATTACAAAGTAGGAGTCCCAGCCAGACTACGGCCAAGGGATCTCCTCTTAGAGATATAACCTGCCTGACTAGGACTGTATGTTCCTTATCGTACCGGACTAAGTCTGCCGAGCTCTATCATATCTCTAATCACAAGGCTAGACCCATCCTCTATCCGAGTGGCCCATATGCTTGTCATGAGGTACTCGGGGCCCATGGCCTCCACAGGGGGTGAGCTTGGTTAGGACCTTGTTCATTTTCTCTGAGCGATCGACGATCTTCTGCTCAGAACAAACTAGAGGAAATCAGAGTCAAATGGTAGAATACCAGATCAACGGAAACTATCAAGAACCTAACATGGTGAGATTCGCTACATACCTGGACTCCCTTGGACGTAGCGATTGTAGCATGTATGAGATTTCTGTGCTCCCTCAATGCTGCTTCCTTGTCGTGCTCGTAGCTCTCTACAACTCCCTCGGGGGTGACCCAATGAAAAGTCCTTGGGAAGTTGCGTGGAGGGGCTTCGAACCTGGGTAGATCTCCTTCATCAGAAGATGACGATGTGGTCGGCGATGGGGTCCTAGCCTTGAACTCGGCAGCTGCAGGGGCTTCGGCGATCTGCTCAGGGGCTGGGACAGCAGCTTCAATATCCACTCCCTGGTTGGCCTGCGCTAGTGACTCTGCTGTCAGGACTGCTTTAGCTTTAGCAACTGGGGCAAATGACGTTACTAGTTCTGGCTCGGTTAGGATGGGCTCGGTGGCAAGAGCTGGTAGCATAGTCCCCTTGGGATCTATGTCAACTAGCTTCCTACACAATATGACAAATATCAAGACACTACCACATCATTCAAGATTCTTAGAAGATTAGAGATTGCTTACCTTTTGGAAGTCTTAAACTTCCATAGGGGAGCTCCAGAAGATGTCGACGAGGGGCTTGATAGCCTGCTCGGTGGCGGAGAGCTGCCGGCTATCGAGCCAGTCAGTGCCGTAGTCAGTGGTGGTGATTTGGCCCCAGTCGGCTCTGTTCCTGATGCAGCCGACTAAGGTGTCGGGGCAATTGGCTGTGCTGGCCTTGGGCTCGATGTTGCTAGCCTTGGGCTTGGCGGCGCTAGCCTTGGGCTTGGAGACACCGGTCTTGGGCTTGGCGGTCTGGGAGCTAAACTGATAGGATCCTTGATCTTTAGGCTCCCCGGTGCTGCACTCGGCGTGCTTTTCTTCTTCTTGCCCGGGTCTTCAATTGGCTTCTTCCTAGCCCTCTTGGAGCTGGGTTGGGCAGCAGAAGGGCTGGCTAGCCGTTTCTTCATTTTGGTGGCCAGCTGATTTTGGGAGTCAATATCAAACTCCACACAGTCCTGCAAGTATTTCGACGACATACATCATGCATTGCAGAATAATCCAAGACAGAAATCCATAGACATTCATCACAGAGAGATAACAATTCAATATCATCCTTTAAAGATTACCTGTGGCCAAGGCCTGCTCCAGCTATAGGGCGTGGGGGTGCGTTCTGTGTCCTCAATCTCCACTACCCCGTTGAAAAAGAAGCTAAGCAGGATCATCCTTGCCTTGGTAGTCCTAGCCAAAGTGACTCCTGGCCTTCAGAGGTTTAGTGCAGTGGTTCAGGAAGCACCTCACCACCCAGGGACCAGTCAGCCTCGAGCTCTTCAGGAGGTCATTTTCTCCATTAATTGGTATACTTGTCCCATTTCTTCATAATTTGGCATTGAAGACTAGCTGGGCAGAACTGTTGGTGGAGAACCAGTAAAAGGGGGCAGAGAAGGTTCAAGATTAGAACAGTAGAACCATTCTCTGTGCCAGGCCTTGAGGAAGGTTTTCAAAGGAACGTTGAGATAGGTTTCAAATTCACCAACTCTATTTGATAGAAAGATAGAAGTTGGCGAAGAAAATCCGAAGAAGGGAGGGCAAGACCACGATCAAAGAATGAGGTGAAGACAACGGTCCCACCATATCTGGGCGCCGGTGTGGAGGCCATGGGCCCCAGGTACCTCATCACAAGCATATGGGCCACTCGGATAGAGGATGGGCCTAGCCTTGTAATTAGAGATATAGTAGCACCCGGTAGATTTTGCCTTGTACAATAAGGAATATACAATCCTAGTCAGGTAAATTATATCTCTAAGAGGAGATCCCTTGGCCGTATCCGGCTGGGACTCCTATCTTGTACACCTGTCCCCCAGTATATAAGGGGAGGCAGGGCACCCCCTGAGGGCAAGAGTTCATCAAAACAATACAAATCCTCAAAGGAATACATCATAACTGGACGTAGGGTATTACCTCACATTGAGGGCCTGAACCAGTATAAAATCTACTCGTGTTCCTTTGCAATCCATCGAGTCTTCATCCGCCAGGTAACCCTTTAATCATATTGCCGGTGTAAAACATCGACAGTTGACGCACCAGGTAGGGGCTTTCGGCGAGATCTACATCAACAACCTCGATGGATCCATGATGAGGACATCACTTCTTTAGATACACACTTACAACCTCCTCATGTTGAACAAGATGCGCCACAGATCCAAGGACCAATTACTCGCGCATGTGCCCATCAACTTAATCGCCACGTGAATGCGTTCCTAAGCTTACATGAAAATATTTCTACGAACGGCATACTATTTAATTCTTATGATGATTTTATTGTTATTAGGAACTTGGGAGAAGACCATGGACAATAGCTCAAGAAACCAAATATTAAAGTGGAGACAACAAGTGCAAGTAAACTCCTATTTCCGAGACCGGTTCAGTTTCGGGCTGGAAGACAGCGTCAACTTCAAACGGCCATAACTTTCGATCCAGAAGGAGTTACAGGGCTTACAAGTACTTGTTGGAAAGCTTATAAAGTCTACTTTCAGATGGTTTTGGTTTCATGCCAAAATTCCTCCTGAGTGGTCCAGAATCGTCCAAAAAATTTGTGTCATTTTTCCTGTCCGAGTCAGTTTGGACCTTTGGGCTTTGTATTTGTGTCGTGGGCTAAACCCATGAGGAGTGCGCCCCTCACAGGATAAACCCTCACCCTAGGACATCCTAACTCATATATATTCAGTAGTCGCTGCCGTTTAGAGTGGGTTTTGCTTAGATTAATCTGTCTGTGAGCAGTTTCGCCGTTTATCGGCTTGTGAGACCCCAACTTCAAGAGTATAATCATTCATCTGCAAGTTGAATTGCAATCTTCCTTGTTCTTGCTTGTGTTCTTCGATTCGCATGCAGGGATTAGCCTTCGTGGCGAGGTCAACCGGGCAGCGCATGGTTGATAACGAGACGAGACGTGGTACTGTGATTGCAGGGTTCGGGTCTTGGTGATCAGAAGCCGGATTGTGAGTGTCGATTCTCCACCAGATCGAGAGTTATCCTTACCTAAAGGAAGATCGGGCACCCCGTTGCCATCAATCCAACAACAGGAGTCGACGGTGACAAATTCTCCCCCGGGGACACAATTTCGCTTGGAAGCCTTGACTTCGTCGCCGACATGTTCGGCGACCTCACCTTGGCAGACGCAGATCCAATTCAACTGGCTAAGGAACCAGCCGACTCCGCGCCAGTCGGCCCACAAGACGCCGCAGTCACCATCACCGATCTACTGCGGCAAGCTTCTACTTCGTTAAGCCTTGGGACAACTCTCTCCTTCGGCGTCCGACTAGCGCTAGGCCTTGAGCCAGCCCGGGTCGGGCTAGGAAGGGGAGAGATCGTCAATCTCCTACACGGGCTCAGCAACGCCACAGATCTACATCGTACGCGGCAGACCCGATCCCCTGCAATTCAGTTTGGACACGGCCCAGGGCCATTTTAGATTGGATCTAGGGAGGTCGGAGTCGTTCTTACTCCGATGAACTACTCGGACTCCGACTCCAGGTCAGGCAACGGTTCGAACACCAGTTCGGACTCCAGTCTGGCGAGTTTCCTTCTACCCCACGAGGTCTTCATGGCTTCAACCCCTCCACTAGAGGTACGTGTGGGTGCCATGGGCCCCGGGTACCTCATGACAAGCATATGGGCCACTCGGATAGAGGATGGGCCTAGCCTTGTAATTAGAGATATAGCTAGATTCGGCAGACTTCGCCTTGTATAGAAAGGAATATACAGTCCTAGTCGGGTGCGTTATATCTCTAAGGGGAGATCTCCTAGTCGTAATCCGATGGGGACTCCTACCTTGTAACCCTGTCCCCCAGTATATAAGGGGAGGCAGGGCGCCCCATGAGGGCAGGTGCACACAAGTTCATCAGAACCACCACCGTATATCCTCAAAGGAATATATACAAACTGGACGTAGGGTATTACCTCACATCGAGGGCCTGAACCAGTATAAAATCTCCTTGTGTTCCTTTGCAATCCACCGAGTTTCCATCCGCCGACTAGCCCCATATATTTATTGCCGGTGTAAAACATCGACAGTTGGCGCGCCAGGTAGGGGATTCGGCCGATCTACATCTACACGCTCGATGGATCCAGCAACCGGAGTTGACGGCGGCAAATTCTCTCCTGGAGATACAATCTCATTCGGAAGCCTCGACTTCGTCGCCGACATGTTCGGCAATCTCACCTTGGCCGACACGGACCCGATCCGGCCGAGGAACCAGCCGACTCCGCGCCAGTCGGCCTACACGATGCTGCAGCAATCTCTCACGACATGCTGCGATGATCTCCCATACGCCCAAGTCCAGGGACAACTCTTTCTTTCGGTGTTCGACTCGGACTCGGTTTTGAGCCGGCCGAGATCGGGCCAAAAAAGGAAGAGATCGTCAATTTTCCGTTCGGACTCGGCGACGCCGCGGATATCTACAATCTACATCCAACGCGGCAAACCCGATCCTCTGGAGTTCGACTCGGATACGGCCCAGAGCCGCTCGAGATCGGATCTAGGGAGGATTGGAGTTATAATCAACCCCATCAACTACTCGACTATGACTCTCAGTCGGACTACGATCTCAGTCGGATTCGACCCCAAGTCGGACAACAGTTTGGCAAGCTTCTCCCCGCCACGAGAAATCTTCATGGCATCCAAAGGCTCTACTCCTACTCAGGAATCACACCGACTATGCGAGCAGCAAGAGGAGGAAGCCTGCCGACTGCGAGAACAACAGGAGGAAGAAGCAAGACGCCTGCAAGCCCGCAACGACGGCCTACGCAGGGCTGGGCGAACCGCTCAGCAACAAACCCTCCAAACAAAAGTCGGCGACCACGACGTCTTCGTCACGCCACAACAGAACGTCGTGGCCGCCGCAACCCTACTGGACACGGTCCAACTTGGGCCTGAGCACCAGGCCACCCCGACGATCGCAAGGATAAAAGCCCTGCTTACCGCTGCTGCATGTCAGCAGCACCAACAGTCGGGTGATACCCTCATACCGACCAACCGGTCGGCATCCCCAGTGGCAGTCTCGTCTACCCTCAAAGCGACGCCGAGCAGCCGGCTCTAGTTGGCTGCACACGGAGTCACGCCAAACGTCACTCGGCAACCCAAACAACAACCGGCAACGTCGAAGTGACCGTCGGGACAACCGGGATCTCCGAGGCCAACTATGGCATAATCTTCGGCAGGACACCAATGCTCGGCGCCGCGAACGAGAAGAAGACGAGCAACACCAACTGGAAGACGAGAACGAGCATTTCGGCCTCCACCATGAGCAGTCTCGCCGCCGTATTCGGAGTCGGAGCCCTCATGACGATGAAGGCATACCAGCCTTCACCCAGGAGCTACAACAGGTCGACTGGCCGTCGAGTTTCAAGCCTACAGGCATCGAAAAATACGACGGCAAGACCGATCCCGAGTCCTGGCTCACAGCATACACTCTGGCAATCCAAGCTGCCGGAGGTGACCACAAAGTCATGGCTAACTACCTCCTAGTTGCTCTAGCCGACTCAGCGAGGACATGGCTAACGGGACTTCCCAAGCAATCAATCGGCTCTTGGGGAGAACTCCGGGAACACTTCATCGCCAACTTCCAGGGGACATACGAGAGGCCATCTTCCGAGTACGACTTATATCAGTTGCATCAAAGAAAAAACGAGTCTCTTCGTGACTTCATTAAGAGGTTTTCTGAGAAGAAGAACTCAATCCCTAACGTCAAGGATGAGGTCGTCATCGCCGCTTTTCGAAAAGGAGTCAAGACACCTCGTTCATCGCAAATTCACACGGAAGCCTCCCAACTCTGTCAAGGCTTTATTCGACATGGGAACAAATACGCCGACTCAGCCCACGCTGTTGCTGAGCCCTTGAAGATAAAAAGGCATCCTGACAGAAGAAGCGGGAGGGCACCGACGACGCGGTCCCGACTAAAGCTGGGAATCGCAAACGCAAGTCAGACGGCTTCATTGTGGCAGTCGGTCACAATCGTCTTCGACTTTCAACAACTGAAGATTATCAGAACAACAAGTGACATGCTCGGGGGCTCACAAGCTCAAACGCAAGGATGGCATCCCCACTCCGAAATACCGAACAGCTAAGTCGCTTCCTGATAAATATTTCTTCACTCGGCCTTGCCAATGCCGCTTACACCTAATAGGTGCACAAGCTGCACTCTTCTCTGTTTTTGCTCTTAAATGATTGCAAAAGTACTTGAGTAGCATAAACCCTGATCCGTGAAACTTTGCTCCATGAAAGACGAACTCAAGTCACCCAAAACGCGTGTCTGGGAAAGAGCCATGAGCGAACTCTCGACGCTAGGGGGCTATGACTAGTCGGGCAGAGTGTTTAAACGTAAGGGGTCAACTACTCGGGAAATTAATATCAAAAAGAGGAAAAACTCGTATTTACATATATTGTAAAATACATTTTATTCGGGTGATATTTCAGAATCATCAGATGCTACTCATCCGATATCTTTATATTGCAGGCCAGCTCCGGATACGGTGACAGGAACTCCAGGGCTACGAGCCTATCTCCTACGCTCGGGGCTGGACAAGTCTGCCAAAATACACTCGGGATGCTCCATGAGGCTACTTACGATACTTGCGCCAGTCGGGACGTCATCTTCCCTGGCTACGCCCCATGTGAGCTGACAACCGACTTCCGGCACTAGTCGGGGGTTGTATATCACTCGGCTGGGTGAGGTACGCCCCATGAGGGTCACTAACCGAATCCTATGCTAATGCAAGGTTCGGGTACCTCGCTTGGCCATAACTCTGTTGGTAGGATATGCCATGAGGGTGTCGCTAGCCGAATCCTATGCTAATGCAAGGTTCGGGTACCCTGCTCGGTTCTCAGTGGCATCATTACTTCTCGTTCTGTGCGAGTTAATTAGACTACTGCTCAAGGAGGTCCGTTAGATGATCATCATCTAAGAGAAAGACTTTAACGGTACGAGGCAAAGTATTTGTATATTTTTCAGACTGGATCCTCAGAGTAGGAGTCTGGGATAATTGCTGGACAAGGGGCGGACGTGCTGACCTATATTTCTCTCTGCGTAAAACCTCTGAGGAGGGAGAGCAGCAGATCCCTCTGTTCGGACAAGCGCCGGGCACCTGTAGGCGTCGCACAACTCCAGGAGATCTAGACCTGCATAGGCTGAACAACATAAGTCGGAAAGGCTTGCGTAAGTGGCAAACCGGATCTTCTTCGTGGACGCATTCGGTGGATCGTCACCAAAAAAAACTTCCTGAGCAGGGATGCCAGATGATACTTGCATGCACGTCATACATAATATGCGCTATGCTGCACGGGAGGAATTGCGTCAGAGGCGCAAGTGGCCGGTTTTACTGAGACAGCCACCAAGATATGAGTTCCTCTCATCACGTGCAAAGCTCCATCATGTGGGCGGCCCTGCAGTATGGTCGGAGTTTGAATATTATAGCTATGGGCTGGGGTACCTTGTCGAAGGTAGATCAGGGAGCAACGATGAAGGAAAGACATTGCTAGTCTGATGGAGAGCCTGTCATTTGGATAAAGTATCATATACTGTTGGGTATCCTTTTTGGTGTGTTTTATCCACCAGTCTCGAGGCTATATCCTTACATCTTAGAGTACAAAGCTGGTCTTCATTAAAATTGGGATTGCAGGGTTATTTTCTTCGGGTACGGCTGCACTGGGTGCAACCACTGACCGTGAATTTCATGTTCTATAAAGTGGTACCGGCCTACATGCGTGGCCATCAGAGTTGCCCATGAGCATCATTATTCCCACTCACATGATTGAAAAGAGTTCTAACTTTCGAGTAGTGTGCTATCGTAAGAGGATATAATTTCTCATTCCCGCTGACTCCATGATGCGGAGGAGTCTAACTTTCGAGTAGTATACTACGTCGGAAGGACTATACAACTTCTTCCAGCTGGGCGAGCTGAAGAGTTAACTTCCGAAGGGGACGCTCTCGGGAAAGACTATAACAACCTTTTCCAGCTGACATGAAGCTGACGAGTCTAATTTTCAAGTAATATATTACTTGGGGGGAAAGACTATAAAACATCATCCCGGTGACATGATGCCGACGAGTCTACTTTTCGAGTAGTTACTAACTACTGTCGGGAAAGACTATAAACACCCCCCTTTCAGCTGGCAATGACGCGAAGAGTCCATATACGAGTAGCATCTTACTGCGCAAGCATAAACACACATTGACTGAATGAAGTCGAAGATCCTATATACGAGTAGTTCCCACTTGATGGCAAGACTATAATTATATTCCGGTTGACATGATACCGAAGAGTCTCATGTACCAGTAGTAATCTATCGGGAAAGACTACAAGGTTAAAGATCTTTGACTTTCATGTTTTAATTGTTTGCACAATTAAGCACAAAGTCGGGGCTACTATAGGTGAACCTATTTGGCGCACACTATTCCAACATTACATGCGAGCCCCTTCATAGCCTCGCTGCCAGCCTGACATGAAGCAGGACTCGGGAGAAGCAGCAAAACTCAGGGAAAACGAGCATCGGGAGCAAACGCCTCGGGAAGACTTCACCGTGGAGGATGAGCACTTGGCATCAGCTGTGACTCAAACTATGAAGGTTCTCAGGGGGCTATCTGTGGGTGCCATGGGCCCCGGGTATCCCTCATGACAAGCATATGGGCACTCGGATAGAGGATGGGCTAGCTTTGTAATTAGAGATATAGCTAGATTCGGTAGAGACTTCGCCTTGTATAGAAAGGAATATACAGTCCAGTCGGGTGCGTTATATCTCTAAGGGGAGATCTCCTAGTCGTAATCCGATGGGGATCCTACCTTGTAACCCCCAGTATATAAGGGGAGGCAGGGCGCCCCATGAGGGCAGGTGCACAGAAGTTCATCAGAACCACCACCGTATATCCTCAAAGGAATACATACAAACTGTACGTAGGGTATTACCTCACATCGAGGGCCTGAACCAGTATAAAATCTCCTTGTGTTCCTTTGCAATCCACCGAGTTTCCATCCGCCGACTAGCCCCATATATTTATTGCTGGTGTAAAACATCGATAGTACGCCGACTACAAGAGGAGTAACAACAGGAGGCACGCCGACTACGGCAACAAGAGGAAGCCGACCACGAGGCTCGCAACGACGAGCTACACAAGGCTAGGCGAACCGCTCAGCAACAGATCCTCCAGACCAAAGTCAGCAACCACGATGTCTTCGTCACGCCACAACAGAACGTCGTGGCCGTTGCAACCCTGCTAGACACGCTCCAGCTCGGGCCTAATCACTAGGCCGCCCCGACTATCGCCAAGATTAAGGCGATGATTACAGCTGCTGCCTGTCAGCAGCACCAGTAGTCGGGCGACACACTGGTACCGACCAACCGGTCGGGTTCCCCGGTAGTAGGTTCATCTACATCAGCACGACGCTGGGCGGCCAGCTCAAGTCAGCCACACGACGAGTCGTGACAAACATCCCTCGACAACAACAACAACAACAATCGACGGCGTCATCAGAACGATTGCTGGTTCAACCAAGACCTTCGAGTTCGTCTACAACACGATCTCTGACAAGACATCAATGCCCGATGCCGTCAACGCGAAGAGGACGAGCGCCGCCGACTAGAGGACGAGCGTGAGCGCTTCAGCCTCCACCACGAGCAATTCAACCGCTGCTATCAGAGCCGGAGCCCTCACGAAGATGAAGGTGTTCCAGCTTTCACCCACGAGCTACAGGACGTCGACTGGCCGTCAGGTTTCAAGCCTACGGGGATCAAGAAATACGACGGCAAAACCAACCCCGAATCCTGGCTCACCGTATATACTCTGGCAATCCGAGCTGCCGGAGGTGACCACAAAGCCATGGCTAACTACCTCCCGGTCGCCCTGTCCGACTCAGCGAGGACATGGCTAATTGGGCTCCCGAGGCGGTCGATCAGCTCCTGGGTGTCGATGTTTTACACCGGCAATATGAATATGGGGCTACTCGGTGGATGGAACCTTAGTGGATTGCAAAGGAACAAGGAGAGATTTATACTGGTTCAGGCTCTCGATATGAGGTAATACCCTACGTCCAGTTGTAGTGTTATTCCTTTGAGGATTTCTGTTTACTTCTATGAGCTTCTGCGATCGTGGTGATCTTCTCTGCCCTTAGGGGGCGCCCTACCTCCCCTTATATACTAGGGGACAGGGGTACAAGGTAGGAGTCCTAGCCGGATACGGCCAAGGGATCTCCTCTTAGAGACACAATCTACTCGACTAGGACTGTATATTCCTTATGATAGAAAGCAAAGTCTGCCGGGTTCTACTATATCTCTAATTACAAGTCTCGGCCCATCCTCTATCCGAGTGGCCCATATGCTTGTGATGAGGTACCCGGGGCCCATGGCCTCCACAGTAGCCCCTGAGACCTTCATTGTTGAGTCACAGCTAATGCCGAGTGCTCATCCTCCACGGTGAAGATTGCCCGAGTGCATTACTCCCGAGTACTCTTTGTCTGAGTGCTTCTTCTTCCCGAGTCCTGCTTCATGTCAGCTGGCAGCGAGGCTATGAAGGGCTTCATGTAGATGTATGAATAGTGTGCACCGAATAGGCACACCTATTAGGTATAGCCCCCGACTTTGTGCTTAATTGTGAATACAATTAAACATAAAGTCAACAATCTTTAACCTTGTAGTCTTTCCCGAGTAGTATACTATTGGTATATGAGACTCTTCGGTATCATGTCAACCGGAATATGGTTTATAGTCTTGCCGAGTAGCATGCCACTCGTATATGGGACTCTTCAGCTTCATGTCAGCTGGAAAGTGGGTTTATAGTCTTTCCCGAGTGGCGTCCCACTCGAAAGTTAGACTCCTTAGCGTCATATCAGCTGGAAAGAAGGTTTATAGTCTCTTCCAAGTAGTGCACTACTCGAAAGTTAGACTCTTTAGCGTCATGTCGGCTGGAATAATGTTGCTCATGGCAACTATTGGCCAAGCATGTAGGCCGAGTACCTATTTATGAAAGTAAATCCATTGCATGGTCAGGTGTACTCGAGAAAGATACCTGCATCCCCAATTTTAATGAAGACCAGCTTGTGATCCTTATAAGGATATATCCTCGATACTTGGTGGATAAGACAGATACCCAAACACATGTGTTTAGCAATTAGGCCTTCATGAAGCATATCTGTTTATCTCATCGGTTCCTGTTAGTAGCATCAGCACTACGAATTTAACCCAGCCCGTGAGCGGCCCATATTGAGCGTGCTACTGTAGAAACTCATATCTTGGTGGCCCAATACCGACTTTGCGAGCCCAAGCCCACGAGTCGGAAATGGCTCTATAAAAAGCGGGGAGAGAAAAAAGATTCCTTCATCTTCTCCAATTCACCAATCGTTTCGTCTTCTGCTTCCGCACCGAAATTTCACCTCCCGCTCCGCTAGGGTTCGCTATTGCTCGCTCTTCCCCACCAGAACTAGGGCGATTCCGCTCTTCCTTGTCCATTCCAAACCTCCAGCAGCATTTCCCCCAAATCTCTTCAACCCCAACCATGCCGAGGGCGTCGGATTCCATGGATGCGTCAGATGATGTCTGACCGACTTCAGATTGCGGGTCGGCGAAGTTGAAGCTACTGGAGACACAGCTGAAGCTGCAGAGCCAGGAGATCATCAAGTGGCGTCCGGCTCAGGGCGAATTGGTTCCGGAGCCCCAGGACGGTGAGACCGTCGTTTTTGCTTCTTTTTTCCACCGGGGTCTTTCTCTTCCATCTTCCGAGTTCCTCTACCGGCTCCTTTCTTTCTACGAGCTCGTGTTGGTGAATTTGAATCGCAACTCGATTCTTCAGATCTCCATTTTCGTGACTCTTTGTGAATGCTTCTTGGGTGTGGAACCCCATCTGAATCTATTTAGGTATTTGTTCCATATCAAGCCCCAACCCTCCAAAAATAAAATCCAAGTGATCGGGGGGGCTGGTATCCAACTTAGGAATGAGATGAAGAAGATCTATTTAGATATTCCACTGAAATCTTCTCTCAAGGGCTGGCATAAGGAATGGTTTCACTGTTCCGACCTTGAGCCATGCCTTCCCCCTTTTATGGGTTTGCCCCCGGTGATTATCGCCAAGTGGTCATCTCTGCCCACCTCTGAAGAAATGGGGCAAGTTGATACACTAGTCGGCCGGATCTGCAAGCTGAAGAAAGCTGGGTTGTCGGGTCCTTGGGAGGCCAACCGCTTCTTGACTCGGTGCATCAGGCCACTGAAGCTGAGGTGTCAGCAAATACCTTGGGAGGCCAACCGCTTCTTGACTCGGTACAGCAAGAACAAGCCGCGCCCAAAGGTAACGCTTGCTGATGTTATCTTGTAGTTCATCTGTGGTGAATACTTGCCGATATGTGCCCAGATTGGCTTCACAGTGTATAACTTGTATAGTTGAACTGCTTGCAGTCGTGTGAGGAGTTCGATGACGACTCTCGAAAGTTGTCCGCCTGGAAACCGAAGAAGAGGCCGAGAAGTCCTTTTGCTGCCCAGCCTGACTCAAAGAGAGCGGGGAAGAGATTTGTTGTAGATCAGGGCAAGAAGGCGGCTATGAAGCCGAGTGCCGCTGCCGGGAGTTTGAAGATAAAGCACACCACCAGTGCAGTGCCCAGGCCATTGAGTCCCAGACCAGGACCCATACAATCGAGCTCAGCATCATCGAGCCCAACCAGAGCACCACCGAGTACAAGGCCAGCTCTGGCGCTGCCAAGCTCAGCAACATTGAGCACAAGGATGGCGCCGCCGAGTACCCGGGCACCCCAGCCGGCTGTACCTGGAGTGGAGACGACCAAGATAAAAGTGCCGCAGCCGACTGCCACGCCGACTGGCCCGACAGCCGGTCGCAGCCCACCGCCGGGATCTAGATCGCCCGGGCAGAAGCTTAAGTTCTCCAAGAGGTATGTTGCTCTGGATCTTCTGAAAATCTTGTTTTGTCATGGAAGTGTCTTGAAATTTGACTCATTATGCAGGAAGCGGGCCAACATTGATCTCAAAGAGACCGCTCCGGCCACTCCCGTTGTGGAGCCAGCCCCAGCCGAGCCAACGCCAGCGAGCACACCTGCTGAGCCGGCAACGGTCTCAGTTACAGAAACTGAGACAGTCCCAACTACAGGGCCGTCAACGCCGGTCAACCAAGGTGTGGCGGTTGAAGCTGCTGCTCCAGCCCCTGAGCCAGCCCCCGAGGGCCCGGAGGCCGCCGAGTTGAGGGCCAGGACCCCGTCGCCGTCCTTGTCACCGTTGTCATCGTCTTCGTCATTGCTGTCTCCTCCTTCGGACAGACCAGACCTCCCCAAGCTCGAAGCTTCTCCCCACAAGTTCCTGTGGACATTCTGCTAGACGGTGCTCGACGGAACCGCGAGGAGTTACAGGCATGATGAGGCCACGGTGGAAAAGGAGCATGAAGACTTGCTTCGTGACACAATCGCTGCGTCCCAGGGGATTCAGGTATGATTTCCGTTGTGTTGGAATCTTGGTAGTCTTCCTTGACGCTTGACGCTATTTTGACTTGTTTCTCCCTGAGGAGAAGCTTGTTGATCACTCGGAGAAGATGCACGAGGTGCTGACCCTGGTTGCCCCCCAGCTCCAAGAATTGGAACAGCTCCGGTCCCTAAAGACCGTATTGGAGGAGCGCCATCAAGGGAGGGAAACTTGGCTAAAGGACGCCGTCACCCAGCTCAGGAACGAGAATTGGGACCAAGCCAAGAAGATAAGAGGTAAGCCTCCAGAATACTTCTTCCTGACCGAATCCTTAGTATATTTCTCCAGCTGTGTTGTTCCTGACTACCCAGTTGTGTCTTGACTGCAACGTTGAGTTCTTGACTAATCTGTCGTGCAGCCCTCGAAGCCGAGCTAAAGACCCGAACAGAAGGAGAAATCCAGGTGAAGAAGGCCGAGGGGGCCAGGGCCGGGCTTGAAAAAGACAAAGCCGACCTAACAAGGGCCAATGCCGAGCTTGAGCAAGAGAAGGACGAGTCGAAGAAAGCCAACACCAAGCTCGAGAAGAAGAAAGTTGAACTGGAGAAGACCATAGCCAAGTGGGAGGCCGACTACAAAAGTAAGTCTCCGCCCTGACATTGATCTTAACCAGTCCATTAATTACCCCATCTGCAGTTTTGCCTGACAAGTTTGCTTGTTGGTGAACCCGGGTAGCTGCTAGAGCCAATTCCCAAATCCAATTTCAGGCTTTCGTAGAGGAGATAAGGGTTGTCAAGGAGTCATGGGAGACCCTTGCCAAGTCCGTGAAAAGGCTCCTTGACATCATGGATCCTCACCACGTGGGAACCATCTCCAATACGATCTTCCAAGTGGAGGCACGCCTTAAGGATGCACCGAGTGCCCTGAAGAGGTACTTGGATGAGCATGTTGTTGCCGACATGGCCCAGACCCTGGCGATGACCAAGTCTATCTACCCAAGGGCAGATATTGAAGCCATCGGGGAGGGGTTTGCCAAGGAGACGACACCCGAGGAGGCGCTGGAGCTGATAGCTAAGGCAAGGCCGACTGCAGAGCCGATCACCCAAGACCTGGGTATGTAATAACAGTATATCCTGCAGTCGGTGTGTATAAACTTTTGTAAAAACATGTGTAAATATATGTGCAATGCCGCCAAGTTCTGAATTATTACTCAGTTGTCATTAGCTTTACTCGACTATGTAGTCTACGCCGAGTTTGTCTATAGGAACTTAATAAAATCGTTCACCGTAGAGAGCTTTACTCAGGCAAACATGACAAAGTCATAGTAAAACATCATAACTTAAGTAAAATAGGCTCGTATATTATTCACAAAGCGCATATAATACATGCAGCCCCCGACTCACTACTCGGTTGATACAAGCAGCGTAGTGAGTCAGAGAAAAATTGTACACATGGGAAAGTATAAAACTTAGGTATAGAAAGGACGTAGCTGTTCTATATTCCATGAGTTGCTGATGAGGGCACCGTCTTCGGTCTTCCGTCGGTAGGCGCCTGGCCAAGTAACCTCAGCGATAATGAACGGCCCTTCCCATATTGGGGATAGTTTATGCCTGTCTTTGGTGGTTTGTATTTTTCTCAAGACGAGATCTCCGACCAAAAAGGCGCGGCCACGGACATTACGATTGTGATAACGACGCAGGCCTTGAAGATACCTTCCCGACTGGATTATTGCAATATCCCTTGCTTCTTCCAACTAATCTAGTTCGACCAATCAGGTATTGTTGGAGATGTCTTCGGAGAAAGTCCGAACTCACGGAGAGCCGAACTCTAACTCGGTTGGTAGCATAGCCTCAACACCATAGACCAGAAAGAAAGGGAATTGCCCTGTTGCCCGACTAACCGTGGTTCTGAGAGACCAGAGAATAGATGGGAGTTCTTGTACCCACCGGCCCGCGTATGGTTGTAGTCGGTTGAATATCCTGGCCTTGATACCTTGCAACACCATACCATTGGCGCGTTCAACCTGCTCGTTGCTCCGCGGGTGTGCCACAGATGCGTAGCAGATCTTGATGCCGAAGTCATCACAGAAATCTTGAAACATGCCGCCTATGAACTGAGTACCGTTGTCGGTGATGATGCGGTTAGGGATCCCGAATCGGTATAATATACTCATGATGAAGTCCTTTGCTCGTGCCGCTGTTATAGTAGAAATGGGTTTTGCCTCAATCCACTTGGTGAATTTATCCACTGCGACGAACAAGTGTGTGAACCCTCCTGGCGCTTTCATAAAAGGACCAACCAT
This sequence comes from Oryza meyeriana var. granulata, assembly GCA_003991445.1. NCBI lineage: Eukaryota > Viridiplantae > Streptophyta > Magnoliopsida > Poales > Poaceae > Oryza > Oryza meyeriana. The sequence continues at coordinate 96,456 of RYFJ01001643.1, forward strand.
GTCAAGCCCCCATATTGCGAAGGGCCAAGAGATTGGGATTGTTTGGAGTTCTTGGGCTGGGAGATTGGTTTGTCTTGAGTAGAATTGGCAACCCTCGCATGTGCGAACAATATCTTTGGCATCTGTTACTGCTGTTGGCCAAAAAAATCCCTGCCGGTAAGCCTTTCCGACTAACGTCCTGGATACGGCATGGTTGCCACATATGCCCGAGTGGATCGATTGCAGAATCTGCTTGCCCTCCTCAGTGGTGACGTAGCGCATGAGGACACCGGATGCACATCTTCGGTACAGGTCTTCTCCGATGACTAGGAAACTCTTGCTTCGATGTTTGATTTGTTCGGCTTGACTGTGATCTTCTAGGAGTTCGTCGTCCAGGAGGAATTTGATAACAGGAGTCTGCCAGTCTTGACATATGTTTAGTACCTTGTCTGTTGCCGAGGTAGGTTTGCCTCCCGACTGCTCTGGCACCGGTTTCTTCTTGACTGATGGCTCCATAAGTTGCTCGACAAAGATCCTTGTCGGGACTGCCTCTCGCTTGGATCCCATGTTCGCCAATTCATCTGCAGCGTCATTGTATTGTCGTAGGACATGTGTTATCTCCAACCCGTCGAACTTGTTTTCCATCTTGCGGACCTCCTGATAGTATGCTGCCATGGTATCGTCGAGACATGTCTAGTCCTTCATGACTTGGTTCACCACGAGTTGAGAATCTCCGCACACAACCAGTCGACGTATGCCGAGTGATATAGCAATGCGGAGCCCGTGGATAAGTGCCTCGTACTCGGCGATGTTGTGGGAAGCCGGGAAGTGGATTTGTAGAATGTACTTGAGTTTTTCGCCGGTGGGGGACGTCAGTACGACGCCAGCCCTGGCATCGCCGATTCGTAGAGAACCATTGAAGTACATTGTCCAGTACTGTATCTTCGCTGTTGGTGTAGGCATTTGAACTTCTGTCCACTCGACCACAAAGTCGGCTAGAGCTTGTGATTTGATTGCTGTCCGTGGCTGAAAGGTGATGTCGAACGCCATCAACTCGAGCGCCCATTTAGCGATTCGGCCAGTGGCCTCGCGATTATGCAGGACATCTCCGAGCGGATACGATGTGTGTGGGAGCCATGGGCCCCGGGTACCTCATTACCAGCACATGGGCCACTCGGATGGAGGATGGGCCAGATCATGTAATTAGAGATAAGATAGCACCCGGCAGGCTGTGCCTTGTACAATAAGGAAACATAGCCTTAGTCGGATAGGATTCTATCTCTAAGAAGGAAATCCCTTGGTCGTATCCGACTGGGATCCTTACCATGTACCCCTGTCCCCTAGTATATAAAGGGAGGCAGGGTGCCCCATGAGGGCACGCAAGATCATTGATCGCAAAACCACCTCAGAGGAATAACACCTCAACTGGACGTAGGGTATTACCTCACATCGAGGGCCTGAACCAGTATAATTCTCCCGTGTTCCTCTGCAATCCACCGAATTCCAGGTCGCCGAGTAGCCCCATAGTATTATTGCCGGTGCAAAGCATCGACAATGTGACCACCGTGACTTGATGTGCTTGGAAATAGTGCACCAACTTCTGTATGGTGATGAGTAGGCCATAGAGCAGTTTCTGGACCTGCAGATATCTCATCTTCAAGTCGGCAAGGACCTCGCTGACAAAGTAGACTAGCCGTTGAAATTTTTGGATGTGACCCTGTTCGGATCGCTCAACCACCATCACTGTGCTGACTACCTAAGTAGTTGCCGCCAGATATATCAGTAGCAGTTCTTGGGGCACGGGTGACACCAACACGGGGGGTGATGTGAGAAATTGCTTGAAGTCTTCGAAGGCTTGCTAGGTTTTGGGAGTCCATTGGAAATTGTCTGTTTTCTTCAATAGCTTAAAAAAGGGCATGCCCCGTTCGCCTAGTCGGGAAATAAACCAGCTGAGTGCCGCCATGCAGCCTGTCAGCTTCTGAACGTCCTTCTGGTTAGTCAGGGGTGTCATATTCATGATTGCGTTGACTTTCTCTGGGTTGGCCTCAATGCCACGATGCGAGACGATGAAACCGAGTAACTTGCCGGATGGCACACTGAAGGCGCACTTTTCCAGATTCAACTTCATCTTAAATCTTTGAAGATTTTGGAAGGTTTCTTCCAGATCAGCGATAAGGTCTTCTTTGGACTTGATCTTGATAACCACGTCATGGACGTAGGCTTCCACGTTGCGCCCGATCTGAGTGTGCAGACACCGCTGAATTGCACGTTGATACGTTGCTCCAGCGTTTTTTAGACCGAACGGCATAGTGATGTAGCAGTACGCTCCAAACGGCGTGATGAAAGATGTTTTTAAGCAATCCTCCTCCTTCAGGCTGATTTGATGGTATCTCGAGTAGCAGTCGAGAAAGCTGAGAAGTTCGCACCCCGCAGATGAATCCACCACCTCGTCTATTCTTGGTAAACCAAATGGATCCTTGGGGCACGCCTTGTTGAGATCAGTGTAGTTGATGCACATACGCCATTTACCATTTTTCTTCCAGACCAGAACTGTGTTTGCCAGCCAATCCGAGTGATAGACCTCTTTGACGAACCCGGCTACGAGAAGCTTGGTTATCTCCTCCCGAATAGCATCTTTACGGTCTTGAGTGAAGCGGTGTAGCCGTTGCTTGACTGGCTTGGCGTCTGTCTTCACGTGGAGGGCGTGCTCGATCACCTCCCTTGCTATGCCCGGCATGTCAGACGGTTTCCACGCAAAGATATCCTTGTTGGCTTGGAGGAAGGTGACGAGCGTGTCTTCCTATTTGGGGTCGAGTCCGGTCCCGACTAGAGCAGTCTTGGATGGGTCAGAAGGGTCCAGGGGGATCTTCTTCGTGTCCGAGTCCGCTGAAATTCTCGACTTCGCTGCTTTTTTGGCCGGAACTTGATCTTCCTCGACTTCGGTTGTGACGGCTTGCCGAATGCTGTTGTGCCCGACTGCCGCCTCTTGTGATTGAGCCAATTCACAACTCTCCTTGTCGCAGGTGAAGGCTTGCTTGACATCGCTGCGGAGGGAGAGGACTCCTGCTGGCCCTAGCATCTTGAGCACCATGTATGTATAGTGCAGTACCGCCAAGAATTTGGCCAGTGCCAGTTGTCCGAGTATTGCGTGGTACGCGGTCTCGAAGTCTGTGACCTCGAAGCAGATGTTTTCTGTGCGGAAGTTATCCCGCATGCCAAAAGTGACCGGCAAGGTTATCTGCCCGAGTGGGGTTGAAGATAGGTCGGGAATTATCCCGTGGAAGGGCGCCGTACTCGGCCGCAGATCTGAACGAGGGATCTTCATCTCATCCAGGGTTTTGGCGAAGAGGATATTGAGCGTGCTGCCTCCGTCTATGAGAACCTTCTTCAACTTGATGTTCTTGATGACCGGGTACAGGACAAGTGGATAGCGTCCCGGGTGCGAAACCCGATCTAGATGATCTATGCGGGTGAACGTGATGGAGGTCTCTGACCAGCGCAAATATTGGGGGGCGTCTGCTGTAGAGATTGTGTTGACGTCGCATGCTGTTAGCTTCTGCTTCCGTTTGGACTCATATGCAGACGGCCCTTCGAAGATGTGGTTGAGCTCGGCCTGGGGATCTTGAAAATCGTCGGCCGGGTCTTGATCTGGCTTGTCTTTGCTCTTGTTGGCGCCAGATGATGAAGCCTGCTCGGAGGCAAACTTCTTGAGCATGAAGCAGTCTTTGGCCGCACGCTTGCCTTTGGGGTGGAAGGGGCATGGCCCGTTCATGACTTTCTAGTAGTGGTTGTTCCGTTGGGGCCGCGACCGAGTTCGCTCCATGTTGGCCACCTCGTTGTCCAACTTCCGCTTGCGGTTGCCGGACTTGTTCTGTGATGGCTCGTTGTCGGCTTTCGCCTTCTGGTCCTTCTGCCGGGATTCCTTCTCGTCCAGGGCCTCCACGACCGCTTTGGCCGAGTCGGCGTATTTGTTTGCCATATCGAAGAGAGCCCGGACGGTGGCTGGAGGCTTCCGAGTGAACTTCGTGATGAACGGGGCGTTCTTTACTCCCTTGAGGAAGGCGGCGATGACGGCCTCGTCCTTGATCATTGGGATCTGGTTGCGCTTCTCGGAGAACCTCTTGATAAAGTCGCGTAGAGACTCGTTCTTCTTCTGGTGCAGTTGGTATAGATCATGTTCAAAAGACGGCCTCTCGTAGGTCCCTTGAAAGTTGGCGATGAACCGCTCCCTTTCTCCCTAGGAACCGATCGACCGCCTCGGGAGCCCTGTTAGCCATGTCCTCGCTGAGTCGGCCAGGGCGACCGGGAGGTAGTTAGCCATGGCTTTATGGTCACCTCCGGCAGCTCGAACTGCCAGGGTGTATACGGTGAGCCAGGACTCGAGGTTGGTTTTGCCATCATATTTCTCGATCCCCGTAGGCTTGAAGCCCGATGGCCAGTCGACGTCCTGTAGCTCATGGGTGAAAGCTGGAATGCCTTCATCTTCATGAGGGCTCCGGCTCCGACCGTGGCGGTTAAACCACTCGTGGTGAAGACCGAAATGTTCGTTCTCGTCCTCCAGTCGGCGGCGCTCGTCTTCTTCACGTTGGCAGCGCCGGGCATTGTTGTCGTATCAGAGGTCGTGTTGTAGACGAACTCGGAGGTCTTGGTTGGACCGGTGATCGTACTGATGATGTCGCCGATTGTTGTTGTTAGTGTCACCAAGTGATGTTTGCCGCGATCCCTCGTGTGGCCGACTAGAACCGGCCGCCCGGCGTCGTGCTAACGTAGATGATCCTGCCGCCGGAGAACCCGACCGGTTGGTCAGTACTAGTGTGTCGCCCGACTGCTGTTGCTGCTGACAGGCAGCAGCTGTAATCATCGCCTTGATCTTAGTGATAGTCGGGGTGGCCTGGTGATCAGGCCTGAGCTGGAGCATGTCCAGCAGGGTTGCAGCGGCCACGATGTTCTTTTGTGGCGTGACGAAGACGTCGTGGTCGCCGACTTTTGTTTGGAGGATCTGTTGCTGAGCGGTTCGCCCAACCTTGCGTAGCCCATCGTTGTAAGCCTCGCGGTCGGCTTCCTCTTGTTGTCGTAGTCAGCGCGCCTCCTCTTGTTGCTCCTCTTGTAGTCAGCATACCTCTGGTGGAGGGGTCGAAGCCATGAAGATCTCGCGGGGGATAAGGAGACTTGCCAAACTGGAGTCCGAACTGGTGTTCAAACCGTTGTCCGACCTAGAGTCGGAGTCCGAGTAGTTCATCGGAGTAAGAACGACTCCGACCTCCCTAGATCCAATCTGAAACGGCCCTAGGCCGTGTCCAAACTGAATTGTAGGGGATCAGGTGTAACATCCCCAATCAAGTAGAGGTAACTATTTAAGTTTCCTAGAACCATCTTTGTTCGCTATTTAAAATTTTTGAATCATCTTGTCATATAACTCAAAATTCGATTTAATTAAAACCTAATCGGCAAAATTAGACCAACTCCTAAAAGTGCAACAAACCTCACAGAACCATATGTGGGAAATAATTTATTCAAATACTAGATTATTTATCATGAATTAATATAATTTTTCCAGAATTTAATTCATTAGTTAAACCCCTAAAAAATTCCAACAAATTTCTGCGAGGGTCCTTTTCTTTGATTTTTTGTTAGCAAAACATTTTGAATTTTTGTGTGAAACTTTCAAAAATGGAACCTAGGTAGTCTGGGCCAGCTACACAAAAATCACCATATTTTTAACACTAGTTTTGGTTACTCAAATTGATTTTTAAAGTGAGAGGAAGAGAAAAATCCAGAAAAACCCCTCAAAATCAGTGTTCACCAACTTTCCTACTCAACCCTTGTCGATGCTTTGCATGCGAAGATGTCTTTATTGGCTTGTAGGAAGGTGACGAGCGCGTCTTCCTATTTGGGGTCGAGTCCGGTCCCGACTAGAGCAGTTTTGGAGGGGTCGAAAGGGTCCAGGGGGATCTTCTTCGTGTCAGAGTCCGCTGAAATTCCTGACTTCGCTGCTTTTTTCGCTGGAACTTGATCTTGCTCGACTTCAGCTGTGACGGCTTGCCGAATGCAGTCGCGCCCGACTGCCGCCTCTTGTGATTGAGCCAGTTCGCAGCTCTCCTTGTCGCAGGTGAAGGCTTGCTTGATGTCGCTGCGGAGGGAGAGGACTCCTGTTGGCCCGGGCATCTTGAGCACCATGTATGTGTAGTGCGCTATTGCCATGAATTTGGCGAGTGCCGGTCGTCCGAGTATCGTGTGGTACGCGGTCTTGAAGTTGGCAATCTCGAAGCAGACGTTTTCCGTGCGGAAGTTATCCCGCGTGCCGAAGGTTATCAGCAAGGTTATCTGCCCGAGTGGAGTTGATGACAGGCCGGGAATTATCCCGTGGAAGGGCATAGTACTCGGCCGTAGTTCTGAACGAGGGATCTTCATCTCGTCCAAAGTCTTGGCGAATAAGATGTTGAGTGCGCTGCCTCCGTCGATGAGGGTTTTCTTCAGCCTGATGTTTCTGACGACCGAGTCTAAGACGAGTGGATAACGTCCCGGGTGAGAGACCCGATCTGGGTGATCTACGCGATTGAAGGTGATGGCCATCTCTGACTAGCGCAGGTACTGGGGGGTGTCCATTGTGGAGACTGCGTTGATGTCGCGCGATGATAGCTTCTGCTTGCGTTTGGACTCGTACGCGAGCGGCCCCCTGAAGATGTGATTGAGCTCGGCTTGAGGATCTTGAAAATCATCAGCCGGACCCGAGTTTGGCTTGTCTTTATCCTTGTCGGCGCCAGACGATGAAGCTTGCTCGGAGGCAAACTTCTTGAGCATGTAGCAGTCTTTAGCCGCGTGGTTACCCTTGGGGTGGAAGGGCATGGCCCACTCATGACTTTCTGGTAGTCATTCCGCTGGGGCCACGACCGAGTACGCTCCATATTGGCCACCTCGTTATCTGACTTCCGCTTGCGGTTGCCAGACTTGTTTTGAGACGGCTCGTTGTCGGCTTTCGCCTTTGGGTCCTTCAGTCGGGGCTCCTTCTTCTCGTCGAGGGCCTCTGTGACCGCTTCAGCTGAGTCAGCGTATTTGTTGGCCATGTCGAACATAGCTCAGATAGACGGCGGTGGTTTCCGAGTGAACTTCGCGAAGAACGGGGCGTCCTTTACTCCCTTGCGGAAGGCGGCGATGACAGCCTCGTCTTTGATCATTGGGATCTTGTTGCGCTTCTTGAAGAACCTCTTGATGAAATCTCGGAGAGACTCATTCTTCTTTTGGTGCAGTTGATAAAGATCATGTTCTGAAGACGGCCTCTCGTAGGTCCCCTGAAAGTTAGCGATGAACCTATCCCTGAGTTCACCCCAGGAATCGATCGACCGCCTCGGGAGCCCTGTCAGCCATGTCCTCGCCGAGTCGGCAAGCACGACTGGGAGGTAGTTAGCCATGGCTTTGCTGTCGTCCCCAATAGCTCGGACTGCTAGGGTGTATACGGTGAGCCAGGACTCGGGATTTGTCTTGCCGTCATACTTTTCAATCCCGGTGGGCTTAAAGCCAGTCAGCCAATGGACGTCCTGTAGCTCCCGAGTGAAAGCTGGGATGCCTTTGTCTTCTTGAGGGCTCGGGCTTCGACCACGGCGGTTAAACCACTCGTGATGGAGACCAAAGCGCTCGTTTTCATCTTCCAGTCGGCGGCACTCTTCTTCGCGTCGTTCTTGGCGCCTGGCGTTGATAGTACGGCGAAGGTCATGTTGAAGGCGTTCTCAGAGGTCTTGATTAGGCCGGCGATCATGCTGGTGACGGCGCCGGTTGTCATTGTTAGTGTTGCTGAGTGTAGTTTGCCTAGACTCCTTGCGTGGCCGACTAGAGCCGGCCCCTCGACACCGAGCTGATGTGGATGAGCCCGCCGCTGGAGATCTCGACCGGTTAGTCGGTACTAGGGTGTCGCCCGACTGCTATTGTTGCTGTTGGCAGGCAGCAGCCGTGATCATCGCCTTGATCTTGGGGATAGTTGGGGTGGCCTAGTGATCAGGCCCGAGCTGGAGCGTATCCAGCAGGGTTGCGGCGTGACAAAAACGTCGTGATCGCCGACTTTGGTTTGAAGAATCTGCTGCTGGGCTGCTCGCCCAGCTCTGCGTAGCCCGTCGTTGCGAGCCTCGTGATCAATCTCCTCCTGTTGTTGTAGTCGGTGCGCCTCTTCCTGTTGCTCCTCTTGTAGTCGGCGAACCTCGGAGGGTGGTGTTGAAGCCATGAAGATCTCACGGGGGAGGAAGAAACTCACCAGACTGGAGTCCGAACTGGCATTCGAACCGTTATCTGACTTGGAGTCGAACTCCGAGTAGTTTATCGGAGTGAGAATGACCCCAACCTCTCTAGATCCAATCTGAAACGGCGCTTGGCCGTGTCCAAACTGAATCGCAGGAGATCGGGTTTGTTGTGCGGGATGTAGATCCACAGCGTCGCCGAGTCCGTGTGGGAGATTGACGATCTCTCCCCTTCTCGGCCCAACCCAGGTTGGCTCAAGGCTTAGCACAAGTCGGACGCCAAAGGGAAGAGTTGTCCCGGTGCTTGGCGATGTGAAGGATCGTCGCAGTAACTCGTCGAAGGAGATCGCGGCGTCCCAGGGGCCGACTGGCGCTAGGTCGGCTGGTTCCTCGGCCGGCTGGATTGAATCTGTTCCAGCCAAGGTAAGGTTGCCAATCTGGTTGGCGATGAAATCGAGGCTTCCAAAGGAAATCTTGTCTCCAGGGGAGAACTTGTTGCCGTCGACTCCGTTTGTTGGATCCATCGAATCTGTTGATGAAGAATTCGCCGGAGCCCCTACCTGGTGCGCCAACTGTCGATGCTTTGCACCGGCAATAAAACTATAGGGCTACTCGGCGAAGGGAAATTCGGTGGATTGCAAAGGAATGCAAAGAAGTTTATACTGGTTTAGGCCCTCAATGTGAGGTAATACCCTACATCCAGTTGAGGTGTTATTCCTCTGAGGTGGTTTATGATCAATGATCTCGTCCCCCCCTGAGGGGCGCCCTGCCTCCCTTTATATACTAGGGGACAGGGGTACATGATAAGGATCCCAGCCGGATACGGCCATGGGATATCCTTCTTAGAGATAGAAACTTGTCCGACTAGGATTATGTTTTTCTTATTATACAAGGTAAAGCCTGCTGGGTGCTATCTTATCTCTAATTACTTCATTCGGCCCATCCTCTATCCGAGTGGCCCATATGCTGGTGGTGAGGTACCCGGGGCCCATGGCGTCCACAACCCTCTCTGCCATTCCTAGGCCTCCACAGCATGGACCCACCTGGCAGTGACCTGGACTTGCCTAGCCCTCTGTCCAGCCATCCCACGAGGTGGTGAGCTCGCCAGCCTGGCTGAAGCTTGGCCAACGGTGTGCCCATGCATGCCGGCGTGTCCACACTCTCCTCTCACCCTATATCTCCCTCAGCTGCACCGGCCAACCATCCTTTGTGCCCTAGAGTGCAAAAGACCGAGAGGGAAAGACTACCTTGACCAGCTCGTCATCGATCCTGTCACCGGCCGAAGGAAAGCCGCCACCGCTGTCGGACATCCATCCAGTGAACTCCTTATCTTTTCCACGTTCCAAGCTCTCCTCCACATGCCATAGCTCTTGCCCTGATCTTGTCTCCTATCTCGCAGTCAATCGCCGGGAACGCAGCCTTGCCGCGGAGCCCCTGGAGCGCGGCCACGCGCAGCCGTGGCCATCGCGCCGGCGTTCCAACCACCTCAGAGCTTCCCTGGCGGAGCAGCGGCACCAGCAATTCCGCCTCAGCACCAGGAGTAGAGCGCCCCAAAAATCGTTGGAAACCGAGCCCCGAGCGAGGAGATCAGCCATCGTCTTCTCCAACTCCGGTCAAGCTCCGCCGCACGCGATTCGCCTCAACCGGTGAGCCGTTCGTCGATTCCTTGCGCTGGTAGCATCCTAGGGTGATACTTAACCTCCTACATGTGTTGTCTCCACCGCACATGCAGTGAATCGAGCCAGTCACGGTGAAGCCGAAGCTTGGCCACGCTGCTGGACCAACCCTTTGCCGCCCGAGCTACCCCGACCACACTGTCCTCGGAGACGAGCACGGTGAGTCTCCTGATGACCCCTAGCACCCTTTCCATGCATTTCCTGGCTCGATTTGTGGCTGTTTTGACACATCCGCGTGCAACCCGAACACAATTGCCGCTCGAGCTCGCTGCCGGCGAGCTACTGTCCATCACCGGCGAATTTGCAAGCACCTTTAGGTTCGCAGGGACCTCGGCTACTTTTTCCTTTTTGGCTGCAACTACAACCGAGCAGCCGTTCGTCACCGGCGCCGGCGAACAGAGCCGGCAGCCCAGCCAGCTTGTGCCTCCCCTGTTCTGTGCCGCTGACAGGTGGGCCTGGGCTGGGGGAAAAGAGAAAAGAAGAAAGAATTAGAAAAATGATTAAGGGATTTATTTTACAACAAAAAAATGGCCAAACTTTGAAAATCCAAAACTATTTCATTTTAACTCCTTTTTGAGTGAACCAAATTTTGTTAGATTCATCAAAGCTGTTACTCTATTTCTGTAAAATAAAAAGTAGCACACACAATAGAGAAAATAACCCCTAAAATTCATATTACTATTTTACATGTTATTTATTGCTTGAGTTATATACAAGCTTGATAAAATTATTCCAATTCCAAATTTTCTCAAAACCCTGTATCAGTAGACTCCTTTGGCATATATGTCTCTTATGTAAAATACTTTATAGCACCTTTATATATGTTCTACACAGTAAAACGTATTTCAATAATCATTAATGTATAAGGACTTCAGAATTTATAATAAATTGTTCATAAATCCAAATTGGGTACACTCAACTTCTTTAGAACCAGTAGGTTATGGTCTTTTATATAAAAATGATTAACTTCTTGTTATCTTAATAGAAAATGTTAGTCAAATATAACAACTTAAGGTTACAATACAGATAATTAAAAAACTGCCATTTTCAGCCTTCCTATCTTGTTATTTTTGTAACTCATAGACTGTAAAAGATTTTGAAATGTTTCTTTCACTAAAATTTACTTTAGATTGTTAAATACCTATTGTATTTATCTCAGAATTAATTGATCATTTTGCATAGACATATTTAATTGATTCTTATTTACATAATCGCTTTTTATCGGTAGATTCAGACAATTCGGAGTACGTGGAGCAAGAACCTGAGGTTGAGTGTGAACCATCACAGCAGCAGGGCAAGCATCTAAGCATATTGAACCTATGTCTTCAATAAATTGATTTGTTTGTGAAAACAATATCTATATGTATGTTTTAGTCCATTTAAAATGGGAAAACGGGTAGAGTCAATATTGCCCAATTGTATGAATAGAACATTTCCATTCCTTGGTTGTTGATTCCATGTTTATACCTTGTCACCCCTGGTTAAGGACTTTGGGATACTTTTATTTTATCGAATGCTTAGTCATGCTTAGTTCTAGACTTAGAAAAATCCGATAGATGGAGCTATCAGTTCAAAATTAGTTTAATACGAACGGATGGGTGAAAATCTAAAAAGAATAACTTCTGACTTATAATTGAGAATATTTTTGACTTGGACGGATGATAGGGCGATGACGGGATGGTGTTTCCCCGATGCATGTAGCTCCGTCTGGGTCGTTAAGGACCGAACATGTTGACGTCTATTCAAGCACCCTACGTACTTCCACACGCCGGGAATAGGACAGCGTAACTTAGTAGCACGGGAGGCTGTGGCCATCTACGCCCGTCCATTAGTCGTGAGGATGGTCTTTCCTTTGGAGGGCCTCATGCGCGCCTGGTTTTGGCCGGAGGTGCCTCCCACGATGGTGAGCCCGCCTTAGTCACCTGTGTGTGTGGATAAGTCGTCGGGGGCCCAGACGTGGTTTAGGTGGTTGGAGCTAAGCGTGGGAAAGGTTTTGTTGTGACCTCTAGTCCGCACTCAATGTGTAGAGTGTGGGTACCGACAGGTACGGATCAAACTAGAGTGTAGCCATTTGGCTTCTATCACATCGTGTGGGTAAAGATGTACACCTCTGTCGGTTGCCTTGTGGGTCTAGAATGGCACCACTGGTTTTATCTTTTATGTTTACATTTCCGCTACTATCTTTTGTGCTACTCTGTGATGAATTAGGGTGTGTGAACCCTCTATGTAATCTATATACCCCTGCTGCACTTTTATCCATATTTAGAGTACTTGTGATGTTTATCAATTGCTTGCGATGAAAGTGTGAGGCTAGTCGCTTTCCTGGGGACTAGCTGAACATGAGTATGGGTTGTGTATAATTGAGATGGTTGGGGGATAGCTATTGTGGTTCGAGTCCTCTGGGGTACGTATCGTGTTTGGTCGCCACCATCGAGTGGTTTGACGGGCGTATGACGGGGGGGGGGGGACTGGCAATCTATCCTTATGATTATCTCTTTTGTACACTTCTCGGCATTTTGGTTATTATATTGGAAGGGGTCAACCGTGATCATGGACACATTGAGGTCGAGTGGCTATTACGCATGTATGGATCACTCGTCCAACAATATGTGGTGGTCGCGTTGGGCACTGGACAATATAATACTCGGGGTGTCCACATCGGGTCTGCCGCGTAAGATGTAGATCTACGGCATTGCCGAGCCTGTGCAGGAAATTGACGATCTCTCCCCTTCCTAGCCCAACTCGGACTGGCTCAAGGCCTAGCACGAGTCGAACACCGAAGGAGAGAGTTGTCCCATGGCTCGGCGAAGTAGAAGATTGCTGCGTCAGATTGATGATGGTTGTTGCAGCGTCTTGTGGGCCGACTGGCGTGGAGTCGGCTGGTTCCTCAGCCGGTTGGATTGGATCTGCGTTGGCCAAGGTGAGATTGCCGATTTGGTCGGTGACGAAGTCGAGGCTTCCGAAAGTTATTGTGTCTTCAAGGGAGAATTTGTCGCCGTCGACTTCGCTTGTTGGATCCATCGAGATTGTTGATGTTGATTTCGCCGAAACCCCTACCTGGCGCGCCAACTGTCGATGTTTTACACCGGCAATATGAATATGGGGCTACTCGGCAGATGGAAACTCAGTGGATTGCAAAGGAACAAGGAGAGATTTATACTGGTTCAGGTCCTCGATATGAGGTAATACCCTACGTCCAGTTATGGTGTTATTCCTTTGAGGATTTGTGTTTGCTTCTATGAGCTTCTGCGATCATGGTGATCTTCTCTGCCCTCAGGGGGCGCCCTGCCTCCTCTTATATACTTGGGGACAAGGGTACAAGGTAGGAGTCCCAGCCGGATACGGCCAAGGGATCTCCTCTTAGAGATACAATCTACCCAACTAGGACTGTATATTCCTTATCATACAAAGCAAAGTCTGCCAGGTGCTACTATATCTCTAATTACAAGTCTCGGCCCATCCTCTATCCAAGTGGCCCATATGTTTGTGATGAGGTACCCAGGGCCCATGGCCTCCACACTGGGGAGAACTCAGGGAGCGGTTCATCGCTAATTTCCAGGGGACCTACGAGAGGCCGTCTTCCGAGCACAATCTATACCAACTGCACCAGAGGAAGAATGAGTCTCTGCCAGAATTTATCAAGAGGTTCTCTGAGAAGCGCAACCAAATCCCAATGATCAAGGACGAGGTCGTCATCACCGCCTTTCGCAAGGGAGTAAAGGATGCCCTGTTCATCGCAAAATTCACTCGGAAGCCTCCAGCCACTGTTAGGGCTCTCTTCGATATGGTAAACAAATACGCTGACTCGGCCGAGGTAGTCGCAGAGGCCCTTGACGAGAAGAAAGAGCCCTGGCAAAAAGACCAAAAGGCAAAAGCTGACAACGAGCAATCACAGAACAAGTCCGGCAACCGCAAGCGAAAGTTGGACAACGAGGTGGCCAATGTGGAGCGTACTCAGTCGTGGCCCCCATGGAACAACGACTACCAGAAAGTCATGAATGGGCCTTGCCCCTTCCACCCCAACGGAAAACATGTGGCCAAAGACTGCTTCATGCTCAAGAAGTTTGCTTCCGAGCAGGCTTCATCATCTGGCGCCGACAAGGACAAAGATAAGCCAGATCAAGGCTCGGCCGACGATTTTCAAGATCCCTAGGCTGAGCTCAACCACATCTTCAGAGGGCCATCTACGTATGAGTCCAAGCGGAAGCAGAAGCTAACAGCACGCGACGTCAACTCAGTATCTACAGCAGACACCCCCCAATATTTGCACTGGTCAGAGACGTCAATCATGTTCACCCGCGCGGATCATCCAAATCGGGTTTCACACCTAGGACGCTACCCACTCGTCCTAGACCCGGTCTCAAGAATATCAAGTTAAAGAAGGTTCTCCTAGACGGAGGCAATGCACTCAATATCCTCTTCGCCAAGACCCTGGACGAGATGAAGATTCCTCGTTCAGATCTGCGGCTGAGTATGGTGCCCTTCTATGGGATAATCCCCGGCCTGTCTTCAACAGCACTCGGGCAGATAACCTTGCCGGTCACCTTCAGCACGTGGGATAATTTCCGCATAGAAAACATCTGCTTCGAGGTCACCGACTTCGACACTGCGTACCACGCGATACTCGGACGACCGGCGCTCGCCAAATTCATGGCGATACCGCACTATACCTACATGGTACTCAAGATGCCAGGGCCAGCAGGAGTCCTCTCCCTCCGCAGTGATGTCAAGCAAGCCTTCACCTGCGACAAGGAAAGCTGTGAACTAGCTCAATCACAAGAGGCGGCAGTCGGACGCAACTACATTCGGCAAGCCGTCACAACGGAAGTCAAGGATAACCAAATTCCGGCAAAAAAAAGCAGTGAAGACAGGAATTTCAGCGGACTCTGACATGAAGAAGATCCCCCTGGACCCTCCCAACCCCTCCAAGACTGCTCTAGTCAGGACCAGACTCGACACCAAATAGGAAGACGCGCTCGTCACCTTCCTCCAAGCCAACAAGGATATCTTCGCGGGGAAACCGTCCGACATGCCGGGCGTACCAAGGGAGGTGATCGAGCACGCCCTCAACGTGAAGACAGATGCCAAGCCAGTCAAGCAACGGCTACGGCGCTTCCCCCAAGACCGTAAAGATGCTATCCGGGAGGAGATAACCAAGCTTCTCGCAGCCGGGTTCATCAAAGATATTTATCACCCGGATTGGTTGGCAAACCCAGTCCTGGTCTGGAAGAAAAACCGTAAATGGTGCATGTTCATCGACTACACCGATCTCAACAAGGAGTGCCCCAAGGATCCATTTGGTCTACCAAGAATAGATCAGGTGGTGGATTTGACTGTAGGGTGCGAACTTCTCAGTTTTCTCGGCTGTTACTCGGGATACCACCAAATCAGCCTGAAGGAGGAGGATTGTTTAAAGACGTCTTTCATCACGCCATTTGGAGCGTACTGCTACATCACTATGCTGTTCGGTTTGAAAAATGCTGGAGCAACGTATCAACATGCAATTCAGCGGTGTCTGCACACTCAGATCAGGCGCAACGTGGAAGCCTACATCGATGATGTGGTGATCAAGACCATGTCCAAAGAAGACCTCATCGCTGACCTGGAAGAAACCTTCCAAAATCTTCGAAGATTCAAGATGAAGCTAAACCTAGAAAAGTGCGCCTTCGGTGTGCCATCCTGCAAGTTACTCGGCTTCATCGTCTCGCATCGTGGCATCGAGGCCAATCCGGAGAAAGTCAATGCAATCATGAACATGGCACCCCCGACTAACCAGAAGGATGTTTAGAAGCTGACAGGTTGCATGGCATGCCCTTTTTCAAGCTATTGAAGAAAGCAGACAATTTCCAATGGACTCCCGAAGCCCAGCAAGCCTTCGAAGACTTCAAGCAATTTCTCACATCACTTCCTATGTTGGCGTCACCCATGCCCCAAGAACCGCTAATGCTATATCTAGCGGCAACTACTCAGGTAGTCAGCACGGTCCTGGTGGTCGAGCAATCTGAACTGGGTCACATCCAAAAAGTTCAACGGCCAGTCTACTTTGTCAGCGAGGTCCTTGCCGACTCAAAGATGAGATATCCGCAGGTCCAGAAGCTGCTCTATGGCCTACTCATCACTGTCCAAAAGCTGGTGCACTATTTCCAAGCACATCAAGTCATGGTGGTCACATCATATCCACTCGGGGACGTCCTATATAATCGCGAGGCCACTCGCCGAATCGCTAAATGGGCACTCGAGTTGATGGCGTTCGACATCACCTTTCAGCCACGAACAGCTATCAAATCACAAGCTCTAGCCGACTTCGTGGCCGAGTGGACAGAAGTTCAAATGCCTACATCAACAGCGAAGCTAGAGTACTGGACAATGTACTTCAATGGTTCTCTACGGATCGGCGGCGCCGGGGCTGGCGTCGTACTGACGTCCCCCACCAACGAAAAACTCAAGTATGTTCTACAAATCCACTTCCCGGCTTCCCACAACGTCACCGAGTACGAGGCACTCATCCACGGGCTCCACATCGCTATATCAGTCGGCATTCGTCGACTGGTTGTGCATGGAGACTCTCAACTCGTGGTGAACCAAGTCATGAAAGACTGGACATGTCTCGATGACACCATGGCGGCATACTGTCAAGAGGTCCACAAGCTGGAAAACAAATTCGACGGGCTAGAAATAACACACGTCCTACGAAAATACAATGACGCTGCAGATGAATTGGCAAACATGGGATCCAAGCGAGAAGTTGTCCCGACAGGGATTTTTGTAGAGCAACTTATGGAGCCGTCAGTCAAGAAGAAACCAGTGCCAGAGCAGTCAGGAGGCGAACCTACCCCGTCGATAGATGAGATACTGCACATATGTCAAGATTGGCAGACTCCTGTTCTCAAATTCCTCCTAGACAATGAACTCCCAGAAGATCACAGTCAAGCCGAACAAATCAAACGTCGAAGCAAGAGCTTCCTAGTCATCGGAGAAGACCTGTACCAAAGAAGTGCATCCGGTGTCCTCATGCGCTACGTCACCACCGAGGAGGGCAAGCAGATTCTGCAGTCGATCCACTCGGGTATATGTGGCAACCACGCCGCATCCAGGACGTTAGTCGGAAAGGCTTACCGGTAGGGATTTTTCTGGCCAACAGTAGTAATAGATGCAAAAGACATTGTTCGCACATGTGAGGGTTGCCAATTCTACGCAAGACAAACCAATCTCCCTACCCAAGAACTCCAAACAATCCCAATCTCTTGGCCCTTCGCAGTATGGGGGCTTGACATGGTCGGGCCTTTCAAGAAAGCGCCAGGAGGGTTCACACACTTGTTTATCGCAGTGGATAAATTCACGAAGTGGATTGAGACAAAACCCATTGCTACCATAACAGCCGCACGAGCAAAGGACTTCATCATGAGTATATTATACCGATTCGGGGTCCCTAACCGCATCATCACGGACAACGGTACTCAGCTCACGTGCAGCATGTTTCAAGATTTCTGTGACAACTTCGGCATCAAGATCTGCTATGCGTCTGTGGCACACCCACGGAGCAATGGGCAGGTTGAACACGCCAATGGTATGGTCTTACAAGGTATCAAGGCTAGGATATTCGACCGACTACAACCATACACGGGCCGGTGGGTACAAGAACTCCCATCTATTCTCTGGTCTTTAAGAACCACGGTTAGCCGGGCAACAGGGCAATCCACTTTCTTTTTGGTCTATGGTGCTGAGGCTGTGCTACCAACCGAGTTAGAGTTCGGCTCTCCGCGAGTTTGGGCTTACTCAGAAGACATCTCAAACAATACCCGATTGGTCGAATTAGATCAGTTGGAAGAAGCAAGGGATATCGCAACAATCTAGTCGGCAAGGAATCTTCAAGGCTTGCGTTGTTATCACAACCACAATGTCTGTGGCCATGCCTTTTTGGTCGGAGATCTCATCTTGAGAAAAATACAAACCACCAAAGACAGGCATAAACTATCCCTAATCTGGGAAGGGCCATTCATTATCGCTGAGGTTACTCGACCAGGCGCCTACCGACTGAAGACCGAAGACGGTGCCCTCGTCAGTAACTCATGGAATATAGAACAGCTACGTCCTTTCTATACCTGAGTTTTATACATTCCATGTGTACAGTTTTTCTCTGACTCACTACGCCGCTTGTTCCAACCGAGTAGTGAGTCGGGGGCTGCATGTATTATATGTGCTTTGTCAATAATATATGAGCCTGTTTTACTTAAGTTGTGAAGTTTTGCAACGACTTTGTTATGTTTGCCCGAGTACAACTTTCTGCGGTGAACGATTTTATTAAGTTCCTATAGACTAGCTCGGCGTAGACTATATAGTCGGGTAAAGCAAATGACAATTGAGTAATAATTCAGAGCTTGGCGGCTTTGCACATATATTTACACATGTCTTTACAGAAGCTTATATGCACCGACTACATGTTGGACTGTTCTTACATACCCAGGTCTTGGGTGATCACCTCTGCAGTCGGCCTCGCCTTGGCTATCAGCTTTAGCACCTCCTCAGGTGTTGTCTCCTCGGCGAATCCCTCCCTAATGGCTTCAATGTCTGCCCTAGGGTAGATAGACTTGGTCATTGCCAGGATTTAGGCTACGCTGACAACAGTACGCTCATCTGAGTACCTCTTCAGGATACTCGGTGCTTCGTTAAGGTGCGCCTGCACCTGAGACACCGTGTTGGAGCTAGTTCCCACATGACGAGGATCCATCACGTCAAGGAGCCCTTTCACGGACTCGGCAAGGATCTCCCGTGACTCCTTGATGACCTTTATCTCCTCTACAAAAGCCTGGAATTGGATTTGGGCATTGGCTCTAGCAGCTACCTGGGTTCACCAACAAGTAAACTTGTCAGGCAAACTACAGATGAAGTACTTAATGGATTGGTTAAGATCATTGTCAGTGCAGAGACTTACTTTCGTAGTCAGCCTCCCACTTGGCTTTGGCCTTCTCCAGTTCAACTTTTTCCTTCTCAAGCTTGGCATTGGCCTTCTTCAAGTCGGCCTTCTCTTTTTCAAGCTCGGCCACGGCCCTTGTCAGGTCGGACTTGTCCTTTTCGAGCCCGGCCTTGGCTTTCTCGGCCTCCTTCCGCTGGACTTCTCCCTCTATTCAAGTCTTTAGCTCAGCTTCGAGGGCTGCACATCATAATAGTCAAGCGCTCAGCATGGCAGTCAAAACACAACTGGGCAGTCGGAGAACAACACAACTGGAGAAAAACACTAAGGGATCAGCCAGGGAGACATTCTGGAAACATACCTCCAATCTTCTTGGCTCGGTCCCAATTCTCGGTCCTGAGCTGATTAACGGCCTCCTTTAGCCAAGATTCCCTCTCCTGGCTGCGCCCTTCCACTTTGGCTTTTAAAGCCCGGAGCTGGTCCAATTCTTGGAGTTGGGGGGCAACCTGGGTCAGGACCTCGTTCATCCTCTCTGAGCGGTCAACCATTTTCTACTCGGGGAAAGACAGTGCGACGCGAAGTCAAGCGTCAGAACACTCGTGCAAGGAGGACTACCAAGATTCCAATACGACGAGATTCATACCTTAATCCCCTGGGACGCGGCGATTGCGGCACGAAGCAAGTCTTCACGCTCCTTTTCCGCTGCGACCTCGTCATGCTTGTAACTCCTCGCGGTTCCGTTGGGGGCCGTCCAACGGAACATCCTTGGGAACTTGTGGGGAGGGGCTTCGAGCCTAGGGAGATCCGGCCTTTCCGAAGGCGGTGATGACAACGACGATGACGACAACGGCGACGACGACAACCACGGTGACGAGGACGGCAACGGGGTCCTGGCCCTCACCTCGGCAGCCTCCGGGGCCTCGGGGGCTGACTCGGGGACTGGAGCGACAGCCTCGACAACCGCCCCTTGGTCGGCCGGTGTCGGCGGCCCTGCAGTCGGGACGGTCTTAGTTTCTGCAACTGGGACCGCCGCTGGCTCGGCAGGTGTGCTCGCTAGTGCTGGCTCAGCCAGGGCTGGCTCGACGACGGGGGTAGCTGGAGCGGTCTCCTTGAGATCAATGTCTACCCGCTTCCTACATAACAAGTCAAAACAGTTAATATGCTACCATGCCAAACAAAGTTCAGAAGACCCAGATCCAACTTACCTCTTGCGAGAACTTACAAGCCGCTGTCCGGGTGATCTAGAGGTGGGCGCTAGAGGGCCGCTGGCTGTCGGGCCTGAGGGAGTGGCGTCGTGGTGGTGATTCTATCCTGGTCGGCCCGCTCGCGAGTGTGGCTAGCCTGGGGGTGCCCGGGTACCTCGGCGGCGCCATTCTTGGCTCGATGTTACTGAGCCTGGCAGCGCCTGGACTTGGCCTTGCACTTGGCGACACTCGTATTGGCTCGACGATATGACAGAGCTCTGATTGCACCGTCCTAGCCTGGGACTGGGCGGCTGGGGGCTGTACCAGCGGTGTCTTTTATCTTCAGACTCCAGCTGCGGCACTCGGCGTCATAGCCTCTCTTCTTGCCTGATCTACAACGGTCTTTTCCCCACTCTCTTGGAGTCGGGTTGGGCAGTGGAAGGACTCCTCGGCCTCTTCTTCGACTTCATGGCCGACAGCGTTCGGGAGTCATCATCAAACTCCTCACATGACTGCAAGCAGTTCAACAATATATTTTACACATCCTGGAGCCAATCTAGGCATATATCTGCAAACATTCACCACAGATGAACTACAAGACGATATCGGCAAGGGTTACCTTTGGGCGCAGCCTTTTCTGGCTATAAGCCACCACAGATCGCCCTGTATCTTAAGTTTCGACCACCCCGCCTGGCAAAGAAATCCGCAGGGTGTCAGTCACTCTTGTACTTGTCTATCAGATCAACATATTCCCGGCTAGGATCACCTTTTCCCTTGTAGTCCCAGCCGAAGTGCACCTCCATCTTCAGTGGCCATCATGCTCTAGTCAAAGAAACGTCTAGCCACCCATGGACCAGACAACCTGGCTTTTTTCAACTTGTCAATCCTGCCAGCAAGTTTGTGGGCCTGCCCCATTTCTTCAGAGGTGGGCAGAGACGACCACTTGGTGATGACCACCTAGGGCAAACCCATGAAAGGGGGAAGGCTTGGCTCAAGATCGGAACAGTAAAACCATTCCTTATTCCAGCCTTTGAGAGAAGATTTTAGAGGGATATTGATATAAGTCTTCTTCATCTCATTCCTAAGTTGGATGCTGGCCCCCCCAATTACTTGAATTTTATTCTTGGAGGGCTGGGGCTTGATATGGAACAAATATCTAAAGAGATTCAAATGGGGTTCCACACCCAGGAAGCACTCATAGAGAGTCACAAAAAGGTAGATTTGCATAATCAAGTTGGGATTCAATTCACCAACTCAAGTTCATAAAAAGCGAGAAGCTGGCGGAAGAACTCGGAAGAAGGAAGAGAAAGACCCCGATGGAAAAAAGAGGTGAAAACAACAGTCTCACCCTCCTGGGGCTCCGAAACCGTCTCTCCTTCAGCCGGATGCCAGTTGACGACATTGTGGCTCTGCAACTTCAACTGCTTCTCCAAGTGCTCCAGCTTGGACTGACCACAATCCGAAGTCGGCCATGCTTCGCCAGCCACCTCTAGGATCTCTGACGCTCTCGGCATGGCTGGGGGTGAGGAGATTTGGGGAAAAGGCTGTAGGGGGCTTGGAATGGATAAGGAGGAGCGGAATCGCCCGAGTTTCAGTGGGGAAGAGCAAGCAATGGCGAACCCTAGAGAGGCGAGAGGCAAAATTTTGGTGCGTAAGCTGGAAGACAAAACGATCGGAGGATTGGAGAAGATGAGGGAATCTTTTCTCTCTCCCTATCTTTTTATAGAGTCGTTTCTGATTCGTGGGCCTAGGCCTACACAGTCAGTATTGGGCCACCAAGACATGAGTTTCTACAGTAGCACGCTCAATGTGGGCCGCTCGCTGGCTGTGTTACAATCGCAGTGCTGGTGCTACCAACAGGAACCGATGAGGTAAACAGATATGCTTCATGAAGGCCTGATTGCTGAACACATGTGTTTGGATATCTGTCTTATCCACCAGGTATTGGGGATATATCCTTATAAGGATCACAAGCTGGTCTTCATCAAAATTGGGGATGCAGGTATCTCTCGAGTACACCTAACCACTCAATGGATTTAATTTCATAAAGTGGTACTCGGCCTACATGCTTGGCCAACAGCTACTATGAGCAATATTTTCCAGCTGACATGACGCTGAAGAGTCTAGCTTCCGAGTAGTGCACTACTCGAGAAAGACTATAAATATTCTTTCCAGCCAATATGACGCTGAGGAGTCTAACTTTCGAGTGGGACGCCACTCGGGAAAAATTATAAACACCCCTTCCAGCATATTCCGATAAGAGTCCCATATACGAGTGGCATGCTACTCGGCAAAGACTATAAATCATATTCCGGTTGACATGATACCGAAGAGTCTCATATACCAGTAGTATACTACTTGGGAAAGACTACAAGGTTAAAGATCTTTGACTTTATGTTTAATTGTTCTCACAATTAAGCACAAAGTCGGGGGCTACACCTAATAGGTGTGCCTATTCGGCGCACACTATTCCAACTGCTACATAGAGTCCTTCATAGCCTCGCTGCCAGCTGACATGAAGCAGGACTTGGGAAGAAGACGCACTCGGACAAAGAGTACTCAGGAGCAATACACTCGGGCGATCTTCACTGTGGAGGATGAGCATTCGACATCAGCTATGACTCAACTATAAAGGTCTCAGGGGCTGCTGTGGAGGCCATGGGCCCCGGGTACCTCATCACAAGGATATGAGCCACTCGGATAGAGGATGGGCCTAGCCTTGTAATTAGAGATATAGTAGCACCCGGCAGATTTTGCCTTGTACAATAAGGAATATACAATCCTAGTTGGGTAAATTGTATCTCTAAGAGGAGATCCCTTGGCCGTATCTGGCTGGGACTCCTATCTTGTACCCCTGTCCCCCAGTATATAAGGGGAGGCAGGGCACCCCCTGAGGGCAAGAGTTCATCAGAACAACACAAATCCTCAAGGAATATAATCATAACTGGACGTAGGGTATTACTCACATCGAGGGCCGAACCAGTATAAAATCTCCTCGTGTTCTTTGCAATCACTGAGTTCCATCCACCGGTAGCCCTATAATCATATTACGGTGTAAACATCGATAGCCGGTATGGATTCCCCTTCTGCGGTGCGCTAATGGATGACATCTTATCATTGCAGCATCAACCGTTTCTCCACAGCTTCAGCTTCAACGACTGCAGTCCGCACATTGGTCAATAATCCGGGCGGTCATCCTCTGGGGATCTCAAATGGGGCTTTTGGCATTGCTGGATGGTGAAAAGATTTGGGTGAAAGACGGGAGGCTTGGAAGGATGCGGCGGAGCAGAATCAGGTGAGTCTCGAGTGGGGAATTGCAAGCTTTCGGTGAAGGCCCTAGTGAGGCGGAGCAGAAATTTGGGCGCGGAAGCTGAAGACAAAACATTGGCGGATTGGAGAAGATCCGCAGCCGGAATTTTCTGTCCCGCTTTAATAGAGCCTGTGCTGAATATGGGCTTAGCTGACTAATTCAATACTGGCCACAAGACATGAGTTTCTAAATGGCAGCTCTATTGACCGACTGCTGGCCGCATTAAATCACAGTGCAAATGCTATTTATAGATACCGATTAATAACAGGTATCTTCATGAAAGCCTAATTTGCTGAGCCTGTGTTTAGATATCGAATTATTTATCAGGTATTGGAGATATATCCCTTTACAGGATCGACAGCACGCTCCATTAAAATTTGGATGTCATGGTATTCTTTCAATTACACCTGGCTACATATTGGGTTAAATCCAAGAAGTGGTACTTGGTTTACATGCTTACCACAATTGCCTAGCAAAATTTCTTCAGCTGACATGATGCGAAGAGTCCTAATTCGAGTAGTAACACTACTCGAGAAAGACTAAAGGTTTAAAGATCTTGACTTATGTTAATTGTTTTACAATTCACAAAGTCAGGGGCTACAACTAATAGGTGCGCACTATTCAGCGCATACTATCAATATTTTTCATGAAGCCTTCATAGCCTCGTTGCAGCTGACATGAGCGGACTCGGGAGAAGAAGCAACTCGGACAAGAGTACTCAGGAGCAATGCACTCTGGGAATTCTTCTACCATGGAGATGAGCACATGGCATCAGCTGTGACTCACTATGAAGGTCTCAGGGGCTGTGTGGAGGCCATGGCCCCGTGTCTCATGGGAAGCATTAGGCCACTCGGACAGAGGAATGAAGCCTAACCTTTAATTAGGGTACATAGGACTCGTAATAAATACTTGTCACAAAAGGAAATGATATAGTCCAAGTTGGCACGTGTATTCGCTAAAAGAATCCATAGTCGAGTTCGACTAGGATCCTATTGAACCTTTTCCCCAATATATACAGGGGAGCAGGGTGCCCCCTGAGGGCATATCAGAATCTCACAGGAAAACCTCAAAGGCAATACATCAAAAATAAAAAACAACGGACATGGGTATTACCTCATCTCGAGGGCCTGAACCAGTATAAATTGTTTCGTGTTCTTTGTATCCATCAAGTTT